>CM060972.1:20394904-20722404 GCA_030765045.1 Tenodera sinensis | reverse complement strand
ACATGTCATTTTGTATTTTATTTTGCAGCCAGCAGGAGTGGTGATATCTGTGAACGGCGTATTCAAGGAACCAACCATTAATAAAGAACCTCTCATACGTTCCTTTAATAGGATATTCATTTTGATTGCAATAAGTCCGACAGAATACCAAATTGCAAATGAAATGCTGCATATCTGTAATGCAACTACAAAGCAAGTGGAGGTTTGTAGGAAAGTTATCACATCTTTGTATATATATCTTTCTCTTGTGTGTCTTAAGATATACGGAAATGATATACAATGGTAAATTGATATGTCTGGTAAATTCAAGGAAATATTAGGACATTTTATTAAATGGCTTGACTATTAGGTCAGTATGATCCTGTGAAAGGTTTTGTTCAAAATTTCAGAGTCAGGACCTAGTTGTTTGCAGTTATCTTTAGGTAACAATTCAATACATTTGATTGAAATGGATGAAGATAATTAAATATTCTTATTTATAAAAGTGGACTGCATGTCAAATACAATGTGACCTAAGGGGAGTTTATGGTGACTCTACACCAACATTCAAAGACATTCTTCTCTCTGGTGGTGGAACAATGAAAGCTGTAGGCAACTACAATCAGCAACTGCAATCAGACCTTAAGTTGAAAGTGGAAGCAACAGATCCTCACACTAGTCCCTTGAAAATTAAAATGTGACGTAGTGTTAAAAAATTTACTCCCAAAGTTTAACCCTTTCACTGCTATCACATTGGTGATATACACATAGTTCCTGTGCTGAATTTTTCTGTCAACAATTTCAATGTCATATTTCTAAATAAGTTCTATATTTAAGAACAAGGTAATAACATTTCATGCAATAACCTTACCTTTTCTGGTTTATATCCACTCCATTCAGCAGAATATGTGAGGAATATTTTATCCTTTGTTTTATAATTATTTGCTTCACGCCACTGATTAGAATGTATAATGCACTGATACGAATAAGGTAGACTTCCCTTATAGTCTTTCTTACAAAGAAATTTGAAATGAACTATCACAGTTTCTTGTAGAAAACTATTACAAAATACACAAGAGTATTGTTTTTGTTTTCACCCCTTAACTCTAATAGTGAAGGAGGGTGTGGTACCTCTCAAAACAGGGAACAACGCACAATGCCACATTACACTGGAAGCACATATACCTGGATTCCCTCCTCTTGTAGCACTGAACTTATGCGGAAGGTGATCTATAATCATTTTTAGTTTATATAATCGGTCACCCGCCGATTGTGTATTGTTGTCGCAGAAATGAAGGGTGCGAAGTAACAACAAATACCTGTCCCGTGACATGTAATTGCGGAACTGAGGAGTTTCAATCAGAGGATCAGTAGACCAATACTCTTCCCTAGAAAGTTTTTTTACTCTTGGCATGAGCATTGTCAGTGCTAAGAACACATACATTTCATCCACATTAGTGTCATGCCACTTTTGAAGACGAGAGGATGGGGAGGGTGGAACCACATTTGTCATAAACGAGTAGAAACTGTTTGTCTCCTCCACTATTTTCTGCATTACATTTACACTAAAAAAATGACAGAAATAGTCTGATGCTTCCGAAGCACTACTCAAAGTCTCAGCTGTGATTCCTGCAACACTGTCATCAAATGGATGGATTCGCGGCACATACGCATCGTCTTTCCACCGAAACAAAGGAGTTTGCACTCGTGGTCTTTTACAAGAATGTGATGGACCTGTAATATCACGAACTAGTTCTTTTTCGGTTTCACGTTCACCTTCACTTCTGGATTCACTAGATGGGAAATCAAACTCTTCATCTGATTCTAAAGTTGTAAAAATATCTAAAAGTTCCTTGTCGGTAAACATGTGCCCGGCACGGAATGACGCCATCTTAGCCCAACTGGCAGTGGCGTGCGGTAATTTCCCGCAGCTAACATGTGACTTGTGCACAGTTTACTATAAAACCCTGCAGATGTCATACAACACCAGAGACTGCACAGCAACTAGTGTCAGCGTATAGCCAAGAGATGGCAGAAGAAGTCAGTGCATGTGGGCCCGCTTTAATGTAAGTGACTCGAAAGTTACGGCCATTAGAAAATGGTGTGATGCCCAACCGAGTATACTCGTCTTTAGCAAGACAGCAGCAACATTTTACCACCGAGTTAACTCGCTCTTAGCAGTGAAAGGGTTAATATCATTTAGACATCATTGTTACTAAGTTCCTCCGAAGAGCATTTAAGTAAATGTGTTTCTGCAAAAATGTTATTTACTGTGCTATATACCACATGTATTAATCTGCCCTCATACACGTAACATGCAACTAAAACCTTAATTATGAATTTGATCAATGTAGTAATGCTGCAAAACTTAAAAAAATAGCAGGGCTATTTTTTCAAGGTCCAATGAGTCACGAAACCAAAACTCTGGTGAAAGTCTAAGATGTTTTATTTGCAACATTTAGCTACACCTACATGCTACTTCTCTACATAGCCACCACTCTGACGTAGATAGTTTTCATACTGTGGCATCAAGGTCTGATGTGTCATGAAACCAGAATTATGGTGAAGTCAAAAGTGTTTTATTTGCAACAGACTCAGGAGAGCTTTCTTTCCAAAATTCAAGACTTGAAGAAAAATGTACACCTTCCTAATTCAAAGGAAAACTTCATATATAAAGTCAATCCAACACATACATTAGACATCACATATTATTTACACCTGACAGAAGAAGTTAAAAAAAGTGATACTCCAACTGTGTTCTAAAATTATTGGCATTAGAGACAATCCATACTAGATTTCCAGCACATGAATGGCTCCATATTTATACTGATGGATCATTGATATCAAACCAAGATGGAGCAGGTGCTGGAGTCACATGTCACCTCTTTTCCTATTACAAATCTTTAAGTTATGGAACTACTAACTTTGATGGAGAAATTGAAGCAATTCGAATGGCCCTACAAAATCTTTTGTACAGAATTTCACATTTTCAGCAAGCAGTTATTCTCTCAGATTCCAGGGCAGCAATTATAGCAATTACTTCCAAGTTGTCACCAAAAAACCAAACAATTATAGAATGTTGGAAAATCCTTACCCATCTAACAGCACTTCAAAAACACCTAGTCTTCCAATGGATACCAGCTCACGGTGGACTGAGTGGTAATTAGAAAGCTGATTTTCTTGCAAAAAAGGGTACCAGCGGTGTACAAAAATCTATAGTTAATCTACCATTTTATGCAGCTAAAAATCCCCCAAAAATATTTTAAGCTAATTGGAAACGAAGTAACTGAGTTGAGTGTCCTTGCAACTTGGTAATTACTAGAACAGAGGAAGGATGGAAATTTACCTTGGTGAACCCATTTGTAAACCAAAAAGGTCTTGACAAAGTAGCTGGCCCAGTGAAAAACTGCACTAGGTCACGAAATGACATGCTCCTGGTCAAAGCAAATTCAGCATCCCAGGCAGCCAAGGTATTAAAAACCAATTTGTTAGCCAGCTATCCAGTTCAAATAGAGATGCACAGGACACTGAACTCCTCCCGTGGTGTGATAAATATTCGTGCATTGGATGGTATGTCCAATGAGGAGATTCAGGAGAAAGAACAACAAGGTGTGATGCCTGTATTTCGAGTTCAGCGGAAAGAGCATGGCAAATACCTGCCCACACGTACCCTGTTCCTTAGCTTTGATTGGGTACATCTTCCCCAAAGGATTAAGGCAGGGTATGAGGCCATTGAAGTTTGACTATATACGCTGAACTTGCTCTGATGTTACAAGTGTCAATGTTAAGGGCACACAAACACTTTTTGTCATGGTGAAGCTACCGGCATCAACTGTAGAGGCATCGCACACAATGATGAACATACATCTCTCAGTTTTGTTAACTGCAGCAGCGAGCACCCATCTAATTCCTGAGAATGCCCCCGTTTTATGGAGGAAAAAGTCATCCAAGAGGTCCGGGTTAGGGACAAGGTCTCCTTCTCGGAAGGCCAAAACTCTTGCACTAACCCTCTCTTCTGAGGACCAGTACCTATAGCTTGGTTGCGCTAAACTGGTACTAAGACGGGAAATCACAACTCAAACTAGTGATACAAATGGGGCCACATGTTCAGACAAGACTGTCATAGCTAACCCATATCCAAAGCATTCAACATCGTCGCCTAAATCTGTATCAACCTTTTACAAGAACCATAGATGTTCCAAGAACTTCAGCTAGGTCACCAACAAAAGCATCAACCTCTATAGATGTGGTATATGATGCTTCACTGAAGAAGTTCAAGTCCAAATCCAACTTCCTGAAATGTAGTGATGAGAATGCTCCCTGTAAAACTAAGAGAAAAAAGAGTCCAAAAACATCTCCTCGAAGATTCTCTTCTGAGGAATTTTCTGGATTGGACTATGATTGGCTACTTTCATCTTCGCCAATTACCATCTTGAATCAATTGTAGCAATCGAACCAAAGTTCACTATTAGGAAGGACATCCTTGATAGAGGACATGGAGCTAGAGGATCCTGCCCACACTGCAAGAACCGCGGTGAAAAAGAGGCAGAATAAAGCTTCAGAAAAGAGTTTAAGCCCCACACTAGTACCAGGAATCGAACCCGTGTCTTCTGCACCAGAGGCAGGTGCGCTACCACTGCACTACAGATGCAGTCGTAATATGCAGTGCCATGCAATAATTTGGTGATCAAAATCAGCACTTTTTCTTTGTTACGTATCCCTCCCAACTTCCTGTAATACAACAAACTGTCGATAAAGGTTCATACTACGTATCACACAAAGAACATGCCAGTGTACCCACTTGTGTCTTTCATTAGGCTTGGAGACAAGAATTCTTCTGTTAGATTAAAACTGTCAATGCCATGAATAAAATATGCAGAGCTGGGCAGAGTCTGAAGCATCCATGCCCTCGTCAATAGCTAATGAAAATCAGCTGAATTCATATCTCTTATTTAGATTTTCTTCAATGTCAACTGCCATGTCTTCAACTTTTCTGCTTAATGTTGTATGATAGACACTACTTAGTTTAGCAACCAAGGATTTTTTATCAAGAAATAATGTGTACAACCCTGTTCATTCTTTCACCAATTTGCCATTTTGGAATGGCTTCATTCTTTTGGTCAATATTTGGGAAACAACATAACTGGCCTACACAGCTATTTCCGAATTGCCATTAACTTATTTAAAAAGAATTTGTTGATAAGCTAGGGCTCTTTTCAAATCGCACACTTTATCTACTCTCTTTTGTCCACTGTATTGATTGTATTTGTTTCCATGTTCAGTCTCATAATGTCTTGTAATGTTGTACATTTAAAACATTAATACTTTGCTTACAAATTAAACATATTACTTTGCCTCCATATTCACAAGAAAAATAAAAATCTGTCCACCTCTCCTAAAATCACCGATTTTACTCCATAGTTTTCTGTGCTTTATTTGATGCCATGATTAATTTTTAACTCAGGTGCTTATTTAATACAACAAACCACATCTAAATTGCAGACAACTGAAGCTAAGAACACCAAACTGTAAGAGCATATGTTCACTTGTTAACTTGTACTATTTGCTAAATTACATTGCAGATCCAATGACATGGATATGGTAACCATCGTAAGTTTTCCAAAACACACACAAATAACAAGGAATATCTTCAAAATGGTTCACTCTACAAAAAAATTCATTTGGACATAAATTGTGCGTTTTAGCAAGATCTACATTTTTTTGTATAGTAAGATTTGGTCACTCTCTTATGGTTTACAAGTTATGCAAAAGTCATTCAGAGTAAACAGGATTTCATAGGCTATAGTCAGAAAATTCAAGATATGCATTTCATTTATCATAAAAATATCTCAAACATATGGCATTTTAATGAAAATGGTTTGAGCCATTTTTGAGAAAATCAAAATTTTCAACAAATTTTCCTTGTAAAGGGTAGTTTAGAGTGGAACAGTTTTCTTCAAAATCTTCATATCGCATCCTTAAAAAATATTAAACTTAAATACCAACCTTGGTGTTTGACCGACTTTTCGATTTTGGGTTATGCTGTCCACAGACACACATGCACAGTGTCTGTTCAGGAGGCCTCAAAACATATTTCCAGTGAAATCTCAACATCGAATTTTTGGGTAGAATACAATACTTCTACTTACTATGTTTAGTAGAGAAAGTAAAGTGGAATCTGTATTACATGATGCAGAAGTATTTGGAAGCACTTTCTTCAGGGTTACTCCAACATGATTTAATTAGCTTCAAAAAGCTTGAGTTAGTGAAATTCCAACACTTACGTTTCTGATAAGATTTGTGTGTGTGATTAGGTGTAGCAGATATCAAATTATAGAAAGAAACATAGGTAAAAGAATTGACACTATAGTTCATCTGTAATGAATTCCACAGTCACTAACTGGCCACTATTTATTTGGCAGCTGTAGAAGCAAAAACTGATCTTAATCTGATTTTAATCACTTACCTTTGTTAGCATTAACAAGTATGTAAAAACATTGGAATTTGTTTAAAATACCTGAACTTTTCTCCAGAATATAAATTTAAAATAAGAGTTCAGAGGAGTGTTTCATATGTCCACCATTTTCTTGTGGACAAGTGTTGTGTATGTTGTTTTGTAATACTATTTTCTATCCTTTGTGTTTCTTTTTAACCACGTACAATTGTCTTGTGGATTTGATAAAAAAAAAAATTGCATGCAATTAAGTAAACATTCCCATCAACCTATACTGATATCAGAGGAAAGTAAAGGCAGCGATACAGTGTTACCAGTTACAGAATTAAGAAGGCAACAAGTTGTATTTATAACTGCACACTTCAGTTAGTGCATAAAAAAATGCAGATCTCTTTAAATCACACAATTTTATTCCAAATAACTTTTTTGTGGCTGCACCCATCACCCATAACCATTATTGATTTGGATTTTTCAGTACTTCATTTTTTAAAATGCTGTCACTATTCAGTTGTTTCTCATGATGTCATGGAAAGTGTGTATGAAATTTCAAGGCCAACATACAGCTTTTAAACAGGGCCCAAATGACCAAGCTGTCGACGGGCCCTTAAACACCACTCACTTACTCTTTTTAAACACCTGACCATCAATACAGTTGTCTGTATTCCCCTTGTACCTACAAGGGACTACGTAATGAAATTATTTCTGTCAAGGTTTACCTCTATTAACATAAAGTAGACAGAAAAATAAGCTTTCATAAGAATTTGTAAAGCTATATAAAGGAAAGTAAACCATAGTACACAGAGAAAGGCATGTAATGTAGCACAACAGACTTTAACACTAGTTGTATGTGTTTCTTTCCAGGACTCCTTCAAGATTCCCAAAACCAAAACAGAAACTCTTCCAGCAAAAGTGCCACTCAACCTTAATGAAGCAGAGAAAGAAAAGATGGCAGAAATTTTTGCAAGTTTGACAGAGATGAACTTGAACTGTTCAAAGAAGTATGTACTATCTAATATAACAAAACAAAAGAACCAGCATTACATTGTGCATTTTATGCTAGGGAATGAAAGTAAAGTTATACTCGGCGCCAAATAAGAAGGGGATTGACAGATGTGAAGCACGTGGCGGAAACGCATAAATGAAGGGGAGGGGATGGATGCATCTTAGCTGTTGCCATAGCAACGAAAAGAATAACCAATTAGAGCTAAGGCATTATAATGGCGTTCCCATAGAAACGGTACACACAAGGACCTTGTTGCCGATATGTAACACGCACGTAACACGTGATTAGCAGGTGGCTTATGAACCCAGCAGTAACATGAAGTGCTTCTATTATATTCTGTTATCGCTGCATATAAACAAATAGTGCTGCAGACTGCAGCCCGAGTTTGCAATGCTTGCATCAGTTAAGAGATTGCCTTTATGTTGAGAAGTTTGTGTTATTCTAATATACGGTTATTTGTCTTGTGTTTACGTGTGTCTGAGTCTGTGCATCTATGCGTGTGTTGCGAGCTTTTGCATTTGTGCTAACGCTTTTAATTATTGTTTAACAGTGTCAAAAAATAGTGACAAAGATAGTGCTGCCAAACGAAAAATTGAACGTACTCGCGAACTAATAAAACTGTGTTTGGTAAAGGTATCCCAATTAAAGGACAAGCACGGGAAATAATATGCTCTGTTAGAGAATATTTCAAAGAGGAGAAATTGAGCGGGGGACCTCTTATTCCAGTCTCTAAGGCAATTGATAGAACCTCGCGTGCTGTAGGAATCGGTAGGAATACTATAGTTAAAATTGGGAAAGAAAAGCATGACAGAGGGAAATCAGGCATCAGGGTCTAAATTGCAGTAGCAGCAAATACAACAGTGATGCAAGTAATTCGGATATTAGCGGCATTTTCCCATTAGAATAAGCATCAATATTTCACAGGTATGTTTCTTTTGTTAACACAAATATTTAGACATATAAACTTGCAATTCTGTCATTTGAATGCAGATTCAATATTTTATTGTTGTCTTTGCATACGAATATAAATAATATGCGCTCAACATTTCAGCCGCAGTGTAATCTTCTTCGTACACATAATCATATCGCGGTCTCCACGTGGTTATGGTCGCGATAAGCGGCAACGTCGCTTCTCCCTCACTGCAAACTGTCAATCCCTTTCTTGGTTGGCACCAACATTAGAAAGAGCTATTTTTCAGGGGAGAGAATATGTATGTTTTCATATCAATGATGCTGCAGTTGTAAAGGCTGTAAACTGAGGAAATGGTCTGCTGATTGTGTAAGCCTTGATTTATTTTTCACATTTAATAATACTTTTGTTACACTGCCCCGCCCCATGCAAAAGAAATGCCAAATCAAACCTCTTGAGTCCAGAAATGATTAACTGAATGGAGCACATTTGTATGTATAAAAAAATTACATCTTCTAAACAAATACTCAAATTCCTACGCTTGCCAGTTGATTGTAAATGCAATTATACAGAGAGACCCAAAAACAACACATACAGACACTCAACTAGCTACTAAACAGATAAACCTACACCCCGACAGGAAAACAAGATCAAAAGACAACAGTAATGCGAGGCGAGTCATTGCAGCATCACAAGGAAACAACAATTACGACAAGAAAAATCCATGTTCTTCTCAGTCGGCACCAAATGGTTGTGGGACCTGGCACCAAAAAAAAACCCGCCTTCGAACGTCACTGATGTGCACTAATAAAAAAAAAAAACCAAACAAACAAAATACATATCTATATTATACTATAAAAAAAAATCATATATATTCTCATAATACTTAACCAAAACACATGCACATCATACGTACATGACAATCTGCCCCACTGCCGAAGATCTCCAAGCACACGACAGACAAAAAACCAAGCTAGGCTGAAGAGGGGAAACCCTAAGCAGCCCGGGCATGGTGTGTACCATGTCCAAATTCCTCACTTTATCATCATCATCATCATCATCATCATCATCATCATCATCATCAACAACAACAACATCATCATCATCATCATCATAGACCCAAAAACATCCGAACTGATGCATAGTGTTTATCCTCTGCACACCTGGAAAGACGATAATGCAGCTGTTGTACACAAGATCACGCAGATTACTTGTTCTGCTCTGCTCTGAAAGTGCAGTATAGAGCTGACGGTAATATTGTGTGGTCGAATTGTTACTTGTCCTGTACTTGTCACAAAGTTTATTATGGCTTAGCATTTGTTTTCTACTGCACAGTGTGTATTTATTTATCATTCATATGTGTTAACTCAGTCAGCTTGCCAAGTGAAAGTGTGATTTACAGAAGGATTTCCAGGTGTAAAAGTTCCAGGCTGAACAATAATCCAAACTTAACAATAAGTTTCAGGTCATAGGAAGTGTTCAGGCTCAGAAACCTTAAAGACGGCATACAGTTCGTACCAAAGAAACATCAGACAACATTGGTCATCATTTGGAGAATTCCCTCCAAAAGTCACTTAGGCGTCTGTCACAACATGCAGGCATTTGTTGTGGCTCTGTGCAAACAGCTACTAAATTGCTGAAGTTAAAACCATATAAAATAACTCTGGCACATGCTCTTCAACCAGGTGATCCTGTAATTAGGCACACATTTTGTGAGTGGACTCTCAATAGTGTATACAATGGCAAAATTGATCCACATTTAATATTTTTCGCAGATGAGGCTTAGTTCCACCTTCATGGATATGTTGTACACAAAATAATCATTATTGGAACTCTAAAAAATACCCCTTGAGGAAAAAAATTAGTGTATGGTGCACCATTAGTAGAGAAAGAGTTATAGGCCCAATTGCTTTTCGAGCTAACAGTTGACACCCATATGTACATAAATACAATTTTTCCCCCTTTCTTTAGACAATTAACCTCTTGAGCGATGGCCATTTAAACGTCCGCGAGCCGAGAACTGCTAGCATTTAAATTGTTAAATGCGCTTTGTATATACACAGCTGTATTTTGTGTAAATATTAAGTTATTTTAATGAAACAAAAACTGGTATAAAACTCGTTATTTGCAGTATAAATGTACGTCATCAGCAAAGTTGAGTTGTATTTACAAAACGTTGAAATGGCACAATTTTGTTTCACTGTGGTGAAAAGTCAACTTTGCTCTGTCGAACGCATCTAATATAAGTTCTCAGAAAGATTCAGTAAAGAAACACCCATTGTATGTGTGGCTAATGCGTCAGCATACTGTGTAATAAATCGCTACTGCATGCGTGGTCTCTTAGTCATCAGAATAGATCAAAATTACAACTTTTGCTTACACGAGTTTCGTAACTGAGTAGAGTCTGTGTCTTTCTTTATTGGAATACATACGTATTCTTTCCTGCGTGTACCTGAAGGGAGAAGTGGTATAAAAAGGTATTTTTGCACCAACTGGATATAACCATATACAATTGTTTGGGGATTTGGACAGCTCTCTAAACCCACACAGGACAATGACCGACCTTGACTACCGACTATAAATAACTCGCAGCCTAATTGAACAATACCACGTTGGGGGTTGAAAATCCAAAACCCCTGCACCCCTCAGACTTCAAGGAAAACATTATCCTAAAAGGATACCACCAACAGCAAAGAAGTCCCGCCCATCTCCAAAGTGTTTTGTGTGCCGCAAGAAGGGAATTCGCGAATGTGGAGATGTACCTACCCTTGTGTGTTTATCCCTGTTTTGAGGTAAATCACTGCAGAACGAACATATTAAGGTAAGCCAATAAAGTATATAGACCTTACTAAAATGTTTCATAAAGGGAAAATTATAATAAGTTGAGTTGGATAAGGGATAAATAAGGGTTAAATGCTTAAACGCACAGGACGTCCATATCGCTCATCTGCCATTTTAAATGGACGTGATTTCACGTCGATATCCCTCAAGAGGTTAACCAACAGGGAGCATGATTTTGCCTTTTTCAACAAGACACTGCAACAGCTCATACAGCCAATCTTTTGATAGGAACAATTGAAAGTGTGTTTTGAGACAGAATTATTAGTAGAGATTTGTGGCTCCCTCGGTCTCCCAACCTAACCCCTGCAATTTTTATCTCTGGGGTAACTTAAAGTATAAAGTGTATAAGGCAAACCCACATACCTAGAAGAATTAAAACAAAATATCCATCAGGAAATTGCCAGCATTTCTCAGCGTGAACTATGGAGAGTGATGGATAGTTTCCTAATTAGGTGACAAATGTATGGACAAGGATGGTGGGGCCAGTATTAGAATCCCCTTTCATAAAGTTGGTAAGTAAAGCCTAAAAGTAGTTTTAAAAATGTTGTATGGTTTCATCCATGCTGTTCTATGACAGTGGCAGTCGGCGATGAGCGCTGAGAATGCGTACAGGCAAAACACAGCACAGCTGGTTCGGAGTCCTTTGGATCACCAATTAGTATACTATACTACAGGTCTCAATGAGGTCAATCTTGCTTGCTATTTTTACTAATCTAAAAAAAGAACATCTGAAGTTCTAAATTAACTTTTTAAAGTAATGTCACTTAAAAATAGCAGTTTTATTACTTTAACTAAAAATTATAATTTTCCAAATTAGATGTAACTACTAAGAAACTCAGTACAGCAGTTTCATTGTGCATTTAGGCACAAAAACACGTTACAAATTAGTATCTATGTGCAATTTGAATCTTTCACAGTGATGATACGAGCTTCTTAGGTTACCAGCCGTGTGATGTTGATAAATTTGCTTGAGCTTTCGGCCATGTTCACTCTATGGGCTTCTTCAGGAAGTGATGTGTTTGCCCTGTCTGGGCAGTGTACATATTCTCCAGGCGTAGGGGTGGCGCTGCTTGACGCCATCCAATGGGGAACCTGTGCTCTCTGATTGGGCCAGTGGAACAATGTACAACAAACTCCAGAACCATCCCAATCCGCTAGTAAACACTCTGGGAAGATACAACCAGAGACAGCCGTGCCGACTACCATCTCTCAGATTGCCGAGGGACATCTTAGGTCCACCGGGTTAATTTGGAAGATGGGAAAAGCGACAAAAATCTATCCGAAACAGAGAATCACCTAGTTCAGATCACTGCACAGTGAGTGACTGACAGCCTGAACCTTGAAAGGGATAAGTGTGCCACCTGATTGGCTGAAAGTGGCCGGTTAGAGAGCAGGCACTTTCCGCTCGCAGACCAATTCCTCCCAAATGACCATCCTACCCCTATAAAATATCCCAGACACCACAAAACTTTCCCAGTTGATATTATTCCCCAGTAGAGCATACTCCTCACTCCTCATCACGTAGGTAGAGCCATGTTATGACTGGGTACTGCAGTAAAGACACCCGAGCAGGGGATCAACAGTCCCCCTCAACTCAAACCTCCTTTGGCCTCTGGAAACGCATCACTTCCTGAAGAAGGCTATAGAGTGAACATGGCTGAAAGCTCAAGCAACTTTATCAACTTTGCACGACTGATAACCTGAGAAGTAGCATCTAGCTTTACAAAGTTTTTCGCAACTGTGACATTTTTGAAAAATCTTTGTTTCAATTATTTCTGGTGTGTGTTTTGTTTGGTTTTGCAATGCTGAAGGTGGTATTGGCTTGCTCCTCATAGGTAGGCCAGTTTCAGGTTCCTCTCTTTGAGTCTTCCTCTTACTACAGTCTGGTTCATGTTCCTCCTGATGATATGACTTATTTCTGTTCAGAAGCTGTTTCCCGAGTATGATGTTGAAAGCTGTCAGTTGCAATATTTTATTTGGTAGAATGCTGCCTTTCTTCTGATTGTCTTTGTCCTGGAGCCAAGCATTACTGATTGCCATGTCTGTAAAATGACATGTAACACCAGTTGTCCATTTTTTGGTCCTGGCATGCATTGGACAGTGTGAATTGAGTCTATTGACCATATAGACCCCACTCATATTGGTGTCATAGTTCCTTACTACATCTGCTTTGTGAATATCATGGTATTTTTGTTCTTTCTTGGACCATCGTTGGCGTACATTGCTGATCCATGTCTCTATACGAGGGCCATTCAGAAAGTAACCTCCGATCGGTCACAGTGCGGGTAGTGGGGGGAGTAGCGACGCCATCTGTGCATTCACGCACTCAGCAGGTCAGTCGGCATCAAGCCGTGGTCGAGTGAACGTCGTACCTGCGCTAGTTTAGTGTTTGTGGCCGTTTGAAATGTGTGCTGCAATAGAAAACCCCGCCAAATGTGAAGTGCGTGCTGTTATAAGGTTTTTTACAGCCAAAGGATATTCTGCAGCAGCTATTCATCGTGAGCTTTGTGCCGTGTACGGACAAGAGTTATGAGTGAAGGAGTGGTCCCTGAGTGTGTACGTTTATTTAAAAGTGGACGAGAAAACGTTCATGATGAAGAGAGAAGTGGTAGACCATCATTGGTGACGGACGAACTCGTTCAGACAGTTGATGCAAAAGTTCGTGAAAACCGACGTTTCACAATGTCGGAGTTGTGTACTGATTTTCCACAGATTTCTAAGACTCTCTTGTACGAGATAGTGACAGCAAGATTGGGTTACCGTAAGTTCTGTGCATGATGGGTGCCCAAAATTCTTACCGACCACCACAAAACTCAAAGAATGGCCTCTGCATTAGACTTTCTGTCACGTTATGAGGACGAAGGTGAACCATTGTTAAACAGAATCGTGACCGGGGCGCCAAGCGATTAACACCTCTTCATGCATATGAAGAAATGGCTCGGGTCCCAGTGGTTTGATGACGACAAAGAGCTCAAAGATGCGGTCACAGGCTGGCTCCAGGCACAAGCGGGTGATTTTTATGCAGAAGGAATTTCAAAGCTTGTGAACAGATACGATAAGTGCCTCAATCGTTATGGAGACTATGTAGAAAAATAGTGCAAAGATGTAGTTGTAAGATGTATATATTAAAATATTTTTATTTAACTTAGTGAATTTTTTGCAATCAACCGGAGGTTACTTTCTGAACGGCCCTCGTAGATGATAGCACGAGAACACTTAAATTATCCATCCATTTCACTCTTGACAACTTTTGATCATATCTGACTTGCATATCAAAATGCTCCTCTTCCCTCATGTTGTAGGTCCTTATCTGGCTGAAGTTCAACAATTTTGGAAAAACGGTGTGTCATAATAAGTGGAACCAAATCCTTTTTCAAAAAGAAAGTCTGCCAGTTTTAGAGAAATACAAAATCTCTCATGATAAATAATATGACTATGTTGTAAGAACCTTTTGAGCAGCAATACAGATGCATTGCACAAGCCATTCATCAGGAAAAGTTGTCTTGCGTGGGTAACAAAGTCACATACCTTTCCATTAGGATTGGCCAAAATAAATGTCCTAATGCCTTCTAGTGTATTGTTTGAAATCACAGCTCACTTGAAATGGAATCATTATTTCATCAACAGAACTATGCAGAGATTTTCTCCAAAATAAGCTTAAACAAAGGGACATCTGCATATTGCCAAAAATAGTCCTCCAGACAATCACATTCTTGAGAGTTGGAAAATCTAGTGGTGTAAAAGTTCTCCATCTACGTAATCTCTTGTGCTGTATCCTTAAAATTAAATACAATGTAATTTGTACTACACATTTAGAATTACACAAACCAATTTTCAATAAAAATAAAAGCCACAATCAATCCGTTGTCTTGTGGGCAGAAATAACTAAATTAAAATATTTTGATCTTATGGCCTTTGATTTCTATGCTGTTAGGAAACCTCCTAATCAAATTGCTGTCAATAATTTACTTCTAAGAAAACTTCTCAGTTTCTGAATTATCACTGCCCTCTTGATCTTCATCATTGCCAACATACATAGTATTTGAGAGCTCTAATCAGGACTGAAATGTCTTGAATCAGGACTCAAACATTGCCCACACATGACTTGTTTGTTTAAAAACACCAACAGCAAGTTGGTTGGCATACAAAAATAACAAATACATAGTATAACCTGTTAGTAATCATCACTTTCTTCCAAATCTGACAGCTCAATGAGGTGATCCCATGGGCATTCTATTGGTTTGCTCATAGAATTCTTTCTTGTATGTGAAGTACATAGACTTGAGTACATGTATAAACAGCACCTTGGCAACAGAGTGTTGCTTGGCATTGTTTTTCTTTTTTCCCCCTGTTTGTATAAAATCGTATTTTGTGGGAGAAGATACTTTTTTAGACAAACTTGAAAAGCAAAATGTTAATTAAATATAAATTTTCATCGCAATTGACAGAGCCTTTTCCAAGATAAAAGAAATATAGATGCATATAAATATGTCATAAGCATCATCATCATCATCATCATCATCATCATCATCATCATCATCATCATCATCATCATCATCATCACCACCACCACCACCACCACCACCACCACCACCATCATCAACAACAACAACAACATTTCAGCTGTAAGACGTCTACTGCTGAACACAGTCCTCCCCATAAACATCCACATTTGAGGTTTTAATTGAGCATTTGTTCCACCATGAAGTTCAGTTCTTTGATGTTCCCATTGACTCTTATCTTCCAGAGCATTAACATGTTGGCCAAAGTTCTTCATCTTTCTGCCAAGTTCTTCCATGGCTTCCTTAACCCTGACGAGTTGCTCGTTGCTCTTCTCCGATAGCTCTATCTTCATAGTGGAAATTCCAGTTTTCATCTTTTCCTTCCCACAGATTACATTTTTAAATTCAGCATTTTTCCCCCATTTTTTCCATTTTTGTTTCCATATTTTCCATTCTGGAGTTTACATTTTTCAATTTGGCTTCCATATTTGTTTCTATCTGCCAAATCCCGGAATTCAGTTCTTTTGCCATTATGTCCATCATGGCTAACATTTGTTTCATCAAGTGCTCCACATTTTTCGTTGCACTCCTAACATCAATTGTGGCAGCTTTGCTTTTTTAACTATTTCTTTGTTTTTTATTAAAACACCAAAACGACACTATGCAGAAGAACTGTTGAACAATAACAAATACTAGTGGAAGTAACGCTAGTAGATAAACCTGTGTGAATGTAATACAAAGTTCTATTTCAGTCATAGAAAATTGTATGAATTGTTCTTCAAAGAGGGAATAGAGAAAGAAATGTGATTGTGTTTAATAAAAGAACACTGAGTAGAGAAAACTATGTGAATGTACTATGCTGCGTTTCTATTCCAAACATAGAAATTGTATGAACTGTCTGTAGAAGAGAGAATAGAGAAAGAAGCGTTATTGTTATCTCCCTTCCATAGAAGTTTGAAAACAGTGTTGTTATAATTAATTTAATTTAAAAGGTGAGTCAATTAATAACACTAAATAACACAACATAATTTTCCGGAACGTGTTTCGAAGGTTAACTTTCCTCCATTATCAACCGGACAATAACTGGGTTTCCATGGTGTTTCATGGTGCGGATGGCAAAACATCAGAAGAAGCATCGCCATCCGCACCATGAAACACCATGGAACCCAGTTATTGTCCGATTGATAATGGAGGAAAGTTAACCTTCAAAACACGTTCCGGAAAATTATGTTGTAAGTGTTATTTAGTGTTATTAATTGACTCACCTTTTAAATTAAAAGCGTTATTGTGTTTCGTAAAAGAAAAATGAGTTAAAAAAGTATCAATGTTATACGTTGCATTTATATTACAAACGTATAAAAAATGTACAAATTGTTTGTAGAAGAGAGAGTAGAGAAGGACATGTGAGTGTGTTTTATAAAAGAGGAGTGGATATAGAAAAACATGTAAATGTGAATATGTTGCATGTTAAAATGGAGTGCATGAAAACCTTCTCAATGAAAAAGACACTTAGATGCTCCAATTTTCGTGGCGATCACTCAACCAGTTTTGGAGTTTACTCATCCTTCAACATACAATTCATACAATCTATAGACACGAGCACGTATAATGTACATAAACATTGGTATATATGAGGTTGATAAATGATAGAGAATAATATGTAAACTGTTCGGTTAAACAAAAGTGAGTAGAGAAAACATTGTGAATGTAATACGTTGTATTTATATTTCAAACATGTAGGAAATTGTATGAATTATATGTTGAAGGGCGATTAGAGAAAGAAGTATGATTGTGTCTCATAAAAGAAGAGTGAGAGAGAAAACCATGTGAATGTAATATGTTACATTTCTATTTCAATCGTAGAAAATGGTATGAGTTGTATTTTGAAGGGTGAGCAGAGGAGTTGAGTGAAGGTCAATGTCTATTTCCCCACTGCTTTCTTCACAAACAAGTGAAAGGTAAAACTTGTCCTTGGCCAAGCATCGTTATGTACAGTAACAAACAGATTCTAAAGAACTGTTTCTGTAGAAATTATCTGTTTTTCAAATTAACATGTTTAACATTTACATACATATATTTTTTCCTAAAATTCATCTGCAAAACTTGGCGAGTCATACAATCAAGGGAGTTTCATTTTTGAGTAAATACAGTATGCTCTTTTATGGCGCACAGTAAATTTAATGGGTGCAAATTATATTTGTATCAGCACTACAATGCTGCAAGGCTTCTATTTGGGTTTTCCAAAAACATCAGCACCACCCCTATCTTCCTTCAGGTTTTACATTTTCTTTATCTCAAATAATGATTAATGAACATGAAGCTTTTATGAAAATGTCACTATAGAATCTTAATGGTATAATAATGGATAGATTTGGTCTGTAAATGGTAAATTTGTTTATTATTTTCATTTCAGATGTCTGGAAGAAGCAAGTTGGAATATTAGAGATGCCCTGGCTGCATTTGTGCAACTCTACAAAGCAAACAAGATTCCTGTGGATGCATTTATGCATTAGCAATAACTTAAATCTAGTTTAAAATAATGTTAATTTAAAACTGTTAAGTGACCTCCATATCATTAAAAATGATAAGCCTTTTAGTACTACTGCTTCCAAGCCTCACCCAGTTCCGTTACCCAAGATGCACATTGGTAGCATGAAACGATGCCAAGTGAATAAACTTATGCACAGATTTGCAAATCATGCCAATAACACTAGTGAAGAAGTGCCAAAAAGTCTGCATAAGAGAATTTCATTTATGTAGTCTTGCTAATGAGCTTATTCATCCATAAATTGCTGTTTAATATGGGATATTACAATAGCCAAGATGATCAACAATTTAACATGGGCATTGCTGGGTGGGGGCACTGCCCCCCTTGGAAATTAATGAATTTAATGTGCAGTCAATCACTTATTATTAGACTAAGTTTTAATTTTCAGCTAAAGAACAACTAATTTTTATTCAGCACAAATTAATACAGTTATCTGCAAAATACATATAAATACTTGTAACTTTTGGCTACAGAATAATGGATTGATATTTGAGAGGCAGAACTGGAACTTAAAAATTCAATGCGACCGCTGGGATTTGAACCACATACCCTCCACTTACTAGGTGGGTGATCTAACTATTAAGCTACTGTGATAACCTGCCAGAATGACATTGAATTCTGAAACCAGTCATATTTTTTCCAGCAAACCACACAGGCAGTCTCACATCAGAGACATTTACTCCAATGGTGACTTACTATTGCAAGTACTTTATGTCCTGGGATTAAATAACCTTCAGATGGTAATTATTATTTATTTATGCCAACAAACTTTACTGTAGGTGTTTTTAAACACACAAACCGTGTGTGGGCAAAGTTTGATAGGTAGAACTGGAACTTAAAAATTCAATGCCACAGCTGGGATTTGAACCACATACCCTCCACTTACTAGGTGGGTGCTCTAACCATTAAGCAACTGTGACAACCTGCCAGAATGACATTGAATTCTCAACCCCCCCCATGCAAAAAGTCTGCTGATTCCCATGCAACTTAATGCTCTGAGGTTACATCCTTATATGTATATACATGGTGTCTAGCAAAACTTGAGAAACAAATTCAAGATGATTTCCAGAATTTTTCAAGGAGAAAAAATTCCTTTTCAAGGAGAAACACTACCTTGTTTTATCAAGCTTATGAAATTGCACACAAAGATCACTTATCTCACGAAATAAATTATATGTAAAACACCTTTAAAAGGAATGGTTACACAAATATAGCCATTCATCAAGCACACTAGAGAGTTAAGAATAACAGGAACCACTTCACGGACAATCACAACACAGATAGGATGGAAAATCTAACGGAAAGGTATTTATCCCCTTCTACAATACAGTCTCAAATAAAATTGTGTGAATACTCAAAAAACATTTCATTAAAATGATATTCCTACCACCAAAAAGCTGAGACTGTATATGAAACCAGTTAAGGACAATCTTTGTTTCAAAACACTTAATGTTTACAAAATTCCTTGTTAATCTGGAAAGACATAATATATAGGACAGTCAGGTTGTATGATTGATGAGGGACGTGATGAACACAAATGCAATCTATGACTATTACAACAGCAAAAATCAGCAATAACACTACATAGTCTCGACAATGATCACAAATTTTATTTGATGAGGTCACGGTTTTATACCGCAGTAAGTGGTATTATGACAGAGGCACTTGAAATTAAATTAGAGCCAAATAATTTTAACAGGGACAACAGTTTACGACTTAGCACAGCTTGTTGAAAGGAATACTTAAAAGAAGGCAATAATTTCGAGATGGTCGTTTATTTCTAATGCAATTCCTGATGAAGGTCATGAGTTTGAGATGGCTATTTATTTATTAATTATTCATTTCCTGATGACGGCCATGGACTTTAGTATGGCTAAAAGCTCAAAAAATTGTATAGATATTACATGGCTGGTAAACCGAGAAGCACTAATTAGTATATGAGGCTTCCTTATATAGAATCCTACGGCTCTCTATAAAATGAAGCCCCCACTCTATACTCCACTGCTTATCTGTTTCATCAATTAAACTACTTCTTTCATTAAGTAAAAATTGAAGCTATTAACAGTGAAGCAACAAGATTCTAAAATAAGAACAAATTAGAAACTAAAAACTTCACTTATCTTAGTATGTTGATATTCTTTTTCTCTTTTGCTAACCCAGGGGTTTCAAGCTATATCCAGCTCATTCTCAAAGCCATATCAAGGCTTTGAGAATGAGCTGGATATAGCTTGAAACCCCTGGGTTAGCAAAAGAGAAAAAGAATATCAACATACTAAGATAAGTGAAGTTTTTAGTTTCTAATTTGTTCTTATTTTAGAATTTTAGAATACTTCTTTCATCTTTAACTGCTTTAATCCAATTCTTCCTTACTTCTCCCATACATTTCCTCATCACTTTATTCTTGCTTTTTTTTTCTCCTATCAAGTTAGAATTTGAAGCACTATAATTTCTTTATGTAATTTGTCACATTTCATACATACACTCCCTTGATCTCTTTACTCCATCACATTCTAAAAACAATGAAATATTCCTTCTATCTCCCCACAAAATACAACCTTCGCCATTATATCCTTTCAAACCCTTAAAATCAGCGCTCAGATTACATTCATGGAAATCCTTGACTTCCAAATTTCTCACTGCAATCCATTTATGATTATTTCATTTAACTACAATGAACTCTCTTTTCTATAACTAGCCCAAACCTCTTGCCTATATCAATTCTTTGAATAACTTCCTTCCAAAATCCTACTTTGCTTTGATCTCCAATATTCTGTGGTTTGTTGTAGAATATCATATATTTCACCCATTCAGCAGTTATCTCTCATTACTTCCGTTTGGAATTTCATACACACTTTTAAAATAACTCCTTAGTGCAGGCATGGCAAAGATTGACAGGAATGCAATTGAGTATATATCCACCCCCCTTGCCCCACACTAAATCCAGGCCACCTTTCTTTTCCAGTTCTGTCTGTTTACAAATAATTTATGTTTCAAGATGTACAGTGCTGGAACTCAATAGAAACATGACGTATGTATTTTATGATTATGTTAGGATTACGTTACACATGACTGCCTCCATAGCACAGTAGTAGCATGCCTGTCTCTGACTTGGAGTACCCGGTTCGATCCCCAGTACTGGCATGGGGATTTTCCCCTGAAGGTTTGGCACGGGATGTACTCAGCCTCGTCAGGTCCCAGGGGGCCAATTGAGGAGCTACTTTATGGAGAAGTAGCGACCCCAGGTTGTGAAGGGCGCATAACTGGTCCGGAGGTCTCAGGACACTGATCATGTCCCACCCTCCAGTTCTGCACCTCGCTCATGGTGCCTGTAGTGGGCAGAGGTGGGGCACACAGTGGCTGGGCGGCAAGTCTTGGCCCTTTGTGGGCTGTTGCACTGGGGCTTAGTTTAGTTTTTTGGATTACGTCACACACATTTCTTTTGGTACAGCAAACCAAAGCTTTATTTTTTACTAGAAACACAAAATTACATATGTTCCCATTCAGCTCTGAAGTATATTTTTACTTTCTCTACTATATATAGTAGAGGAAGTATTGTATTCCATCCACAAATTCAATGTGGAGATTTCACTGGAAATCTCGACATTTGGAAGTATATGTTTTGAAGCCCCCTGAATTCAAGAAAAGCATTTATAGGAAAAGGTGTGTGTGAGTGTGTCAGTGCATGAGTGTGTGTGTGTGTGGTGTGTACGTGCATGTGTGTCTGTCAATCTGTGGACAGCATAACTCAAAAACAAAAAAACAGTTAAAAACCAAAGTTGGTATTTATGTTTAATGTATTTCAAGGATGCGACATGAAGATTTTGAAAAAAATTGCTCTACTCTACCTTTACATGCAAAATTTCTTGAAAATGGCTCTAATGATTTTGATTAAAATGCCATTGTTTGAGATATTTTTATGACAAAAGAAATGCACATCTTGAATTTTCTGGCTATAGCCCATGTAGTCCTATTCACTCTGGAAGACTTTTGCATAACTGGTAAACCTTAAGAGATAGACCAAATCTTACTAAACGAAAAATATAGATCTTGCTAAAATACAGTTTATATCTAAATTGTTTTGTAGAGTGAACCACTCCAGAGATATTCCTTGTTATTTCTGAGAGTTGTGGAGAGCTTACACTTCTGTCAAATGGAACATTGTTATTTATTTTTTTTATATGTTAACACTGCAAAAAGAATAGACTTTGAAAGCTTTAAAAGATTTGACTATCGCTCAAAGCCCACTGTATCATCATATTCCTCTTGTACATACAAGAAAATCAACAATACGGGGGTGTGGCCTATTAGCTAACCTGTTGGAGAGTGGATGGGGTTGGAACTATGATGTAGGGGAAGTACAATGTGTCACATCTCTCCATTCATGCCTAGTGCAACCATCCTTTGTGGGTCAAGGTTTTCTGCCTGACTGCTGCATTCCCCACCTCTGCCCACTATAGGCATCATGAGTGGATTACACTTTTAAAATATTGTGATCTAATTTAAAATTCTCTCCACTACCAAACTCTTCCTCCCCGCTCTACCTAATTCAGCCTATCCACTCTCTTTAGCAAAGCTTCAGGCAATACCAAAATCATTCTACAAAACATGCTATGAATTAAGTTTGTTTTCAACCATCCCTGTTAAAGTTTCCACATTTCTACGCCATATTTTTTATTCCACTACCACTTCAAGTAATTTCTTTAACTACTTTACTCACATATTTGAAATCTTATTCAAAAATGTTCTAATTGGTTACCTTACATATATAAATAACATTCTTACTTTCTGTACTACATATTATAGTAAAGGAAGCATAGTATTTGATCCAAAATTTTGATATTGAAATTTCACAGGAAATATACATTTTGAGGCCCTCTGAATATAAAAAAAAAGCATTTTTGGAAAAAGGCTGTGTGGTTGCTGGGTGTGTGGGTGTTTTTTTTTAAGATTCTTTATTGTTCTACATGTTCCATTACAATATGTAATACTACATGTTTGATTTGCTTTGGTAACTTATTTGTGTTTACAAAGTAAACTAATAATCTAATATGAATTAACATTAATAAATATATAGATTTATGTAATTACACATATTCCTTAAAATAATTTTTAGCAATTTCTGCTTTAGTTTGTGGCCATTTTCCTCTTTTTTGGATTATTTTTCTTCTGAATGTTTTTCTTTGCTCCTCTAGATTTCTGCAGTTATATCATATGTGATCTGTTTAAGAGGTAGAACTGGAACTTAAAAATTCAATGCCACAACTGGGATTTGAACCACAGGCCTTCCGCTTGCCGGGTGGATGCTCTAACCACTGAGCTATTGTGACAAACTGCCAGAATGGCATTAAATTCTCAAGCCAGTTCGTATTTCTCCTGGTAAACCACAAAGGCAGTCTCACATCAGAGACAATTACCCCAATGGTGACTTACTATTGCAAGTACTTTGTATACCTTCACATGGTAATTATTATTTATTTATGCCAACAAACTTCCTGTTGGTGTTTTTAAACACACTAGCCGTGTGTGGGCAAAGTTTAAGAGGTAGAACTGGAACTTAAAAATTCAATGCCACAACTGGGATTTGAACCACAGACCTTCCGCTTGCCGGGCGGACGCTCTAACCACTGAGCTATTGTGACAAACTGCCAGAATGGCATTAAATTCTCAAGCCAGTTCGTATTTCTCCTGGTAAACTTTGCCCACACATGGCTTGTGTGTTTAAAAACACCAACAGTAAGTTTGTTGGCATAAATAAATAATAATTACCATGTGAAGGTTATTTAATCCTGGGATATAAAGTACTTGCAATAGTAAGTCACCATTGGGGTAATTGTCTCTGATGTGAGACTGCCTTTGTGGTTTACCAGGAGAAATACGAACTGGCTTGAGAATTTAATGCCATTCTGGCAGTTTGTCACAATAGCTCAGTGGTTAGAGCGTCCGCCCGGCAAGCGGAAGGTCTGTGGTTCAAATCCCAGTTGTGGCATTGAATTTTTAAGTTCCAGTTCTACCTCTTAAACTTTGCCCACACACACCAACAGTAAGTTTGTTGGCATAAATAAATAATATGATCTGTTGTTTGTGTGCGTGCGTGGGTGGGTGTGTGGGTGTGTGTGTGTTGTGTGTGTGTGCGTGCGTGGGTGGGTGTGTGTGCGTGCGTGGGTGGGTGTGTGTCTGTGTTGTGTGTGCGTGCGTGCGTGGGTGGGTGTGTGTGTTGTGTGCGCGTGCGTGGGTGGGTGTGTGTGTTGTGTGGGTGTGCGTGCGTGGGTGGGGGTGTGTGTGTGCGTGCGTGTGTGTGAGTGAGAGAACAGCATAACTGAAAACAAAAAGAGGGTTAAAAGCCAAGGTTGGTATTTAAGTTTATTAATTCTCAAGGATGTGATACAACATTTTGAAGAAAATTCCTCTACCCTAAACTACATTTTACATGGAACATTTTTTGAAAATTGTGAAAATGGCGTTCTTAGAGGTCCTTTCATTACTTCCTTTTTAATCCTGCACACTACTGCTTCTGAACACCCGATAGCCTTAGGTGTTTCTTTTACTGCCTTACTAACACTCATTTTACTTGAAAAATAATCTAACACCTTCATAATTATTTGGCGTTACTTCTTAATTTACCAATATATTGTCTCTTCCTAGCATCCCCCTCCATAACTACAAATATTTACAGAAAATATTAAATAAATAGCGCAATAACAGCTCACAGATTCCACACAGTTACACACACGCTACTTCTTTCGAACTAGTGTTAGTGCTGCTCCTTATATCTTCTGTGTCAGGTGTGATGCAAGAATATGCTGAATAGATGAATACCTTTTGTTTGCCTTACTCGATGAAAGAAAGAGGTTACAGCCTTTTGATTCATTTCAAAAACTTTGTCCAACCCTCCTCAACATTTGTTCTCGCTTGGTCCCTGATGTAAACTCAATAACAAAAAAGTTTCACACTGCGTAACTTTTGCAGTGCACAGATATAAAATTTTCCGAAAACATTTAATTTAAAATGTTGTAACACTTAACTGAGTAAAAATGAGAATTCAAAGTAGGCAGGTAGTAGTACTATAGTTTACTCTAGTTAAGAATAAAATATAGATGTACTCTAGCAGTTTGTTAGTGCATTTTGAGCATAGAAACAGCAAATATCGGACTTCCATCGGAAAAAAAACGTTTTCTGAAGAAATATGGGCCTATAAAAATGTATAATGACTCTAAGAAGGATATAACCTGATAGATAAAAAAAAAAAAAAATCTGCATAGGATAATTTGTTCAAACTTGAAATTTACAAGTACTCAATATTTATACCACGCTATTAGGAACCTGGCAACAGCGCGAGAGTAGAAAAGGACGAGGCTAATGGCAACGTATATGTGCTAGATAGAGCCAGATATATCCCATTTAACTCCATACTGTCATCTAAGGGTGAGACAAGGTATAGTATACCCAATGCGGGTGTAACGAGTTTTGCGTCTCGATTGTAACTTAAGATCGACTCGAGCCGCCATAAATACATTGGACAAATTAAAAATCCGTGCAAAAATAAAAGGTGTTTATAACGGTAAATTTAACCCTTCTTTGTACAGGTATGCGGACTGGCTTTGCGGATGCGAAATTAAAATGCGTTTTTCTGTAACTCCTGTTTGGTAATGAATGCTGATGATCCTGCGAATATAATGTTTAGGAAATAAAATAGGGTGCACTTAATGAACAAATGGAAGGTTGTGCATGACAGTTATTTTCCGGTGAAACTCAGAATTAACAGTCATGTAAAGCGTGCTGATTCTCAAAATATAACACTATGCCGCCCTCCCAAATATACGAATCACGGGACGCCACTACTAAAGACCCAGCACGCAGAAGGTGCAGAATAGATGAGGAAACTGCTTCGCATCCAGTGTGGAGCGCTCGAAGTGAACAGATACAACCAATTTGGGACCTTAGACACACACGAGATTGTATCTAGCAACAATCTAATCCAGGGGCTCCTTAAACTTAAGAAGGGAATGTGGTTAGAGTAAGCAGGGAGACAAGTGTAAATAAACCTCGGGTTTCGGTGCCGGCAGGCAGGAGTAAGGTCCCTCCTGTTCATCTTCCTGATTAATATCAAATGTAATATAATCTCGTACATACTACTTCACTACAAAGTAGCCGCGCCGATGTAGACATTTTGCGTAGCGTGGTACCAACTTTCCAATCCCCTCGTCATATAAGGCAGTCGCCTGTATTGGTCTTCAGCTCGTTGTCCATGACAGTTTTGTCCTACTAGCCATTGTTTCATGTGAGAACGAACATGAGCATTAGATAGAGCTAAGTCTAGGCTGGAGGACCACTATGTTGAAGCAACAGATGCTGCCGAGCATTGTCATGAAAAAGGACATGCCTGATAACAACATTCCTCTTTGCTTGTTCAGAATTGTCCTTAGAGATTCAAGAGTTAGGCACATGAGGTTGCAGTTGAAATAGAGCCATATCGCGTTCGCTGTGACAATTTTGTTGAAAACTTCATCAGGTAGCGCCAGAAAAACGTGAAGTTGGCACCCAGATTCCATCTTGCACATACTTTGCGGTACTGAAGGATATCAGTCACGATGGTATACAGAGGTGATCTTGAAAACTTGGGAAACGAATCACTCCACTCAAATTGTAAACCGCTGATTTTCTCGAAGCGCCTGATCCACTCGGTTAACATCATCGGTTGACATTCGCTTTCTTCCCTGACCACCTGCACGCCCTGTTTCATTTTCGCACCGCTGTCACTCATGAAAATGTTCACCGTACACGTTACTCATTCTGCTGCATTGAACCCCACCCCCACCCTCCTTGCACAAAGAAATCGAACTACAAAACGCGCTTCTTAACTGGCGGGAGACTTTATTGTTTTAGGCATGTTTGTGTGCTCACCGTCGGCTCAGAATTGACAAGTATGATGTGCCATGATCGACAGATATACCAGAGACACTGCACAACACATCTGCACAAGGTTTCAACTGATTTTTACTTTAATTTTGGTTTCGTGACCGAGTCGGACCTTCAAAAAATAGAGGAAGTAAAAACAGCCCACGTATCCTCGCATTAACGTGTTATAGGAAGCACAGCAGGCTTCTTAAATGTAACAAGATTTACAAATTTAAACATTAGTGAGGTATTAGACGCATAAGGAAAATTGCATTGAGTGTAATATAGTTCTTAATATAAATAAGGTCGCCATGAAGATTTTCGTTGAATCTATAGTAAATAAGTGTGTATATTAGTTCCGCAACAAATCCAGCTGTATTTAACACCACCATCATTACACTTAAACAAGAAGCTACAATTCATTCATAGCAGGGAAATGGGAGAACACAATTGCCGGGTTGAATTAGAGAGCTGTACTTGGCGCCAATTAAGAAGGGGATTGACAGATGTTAATCCATTAGCGCCCAGATTAACTTTTTATGTCAAGTATGTCTGGTTTTTTTTATATATATATATATATATAAATATGTGTATATGATATTTTAGCAAGAAAAAATAATTTATTATACTCCAAATAGCAGCTACACCTGTACCAATGGTACACTAGGCACGTCTGAGAGCAAAACAGCAATATATTGTTTGTCCTGTATTTGGTGACCAATTCACAAGTGAAAATGAACAAGATGCATAATGCAATTGTTTAGAGTCAATTTGCAATAACATTAACTTAACTTACAATGTGCTTGCTACAAATACTGTTTAACGAGTATGGTAATTTATGAAGCAATCCATGCACAAACCAACGTCACATTTTTGATAGTGTTTGAGCTTTAGTTTTGCAGTTGGCTCCTGCACATCTCCTCTTCTGTTTCGGAAGCTTCTGAATTAGATGATCCAGATGATCAAAGCGTAAGTCTTCACTACTTGCTGATGTTGCAGTTCTACTTGGTCCTCTTGGTGGAATAGAATATCTTTTGAGATAGACTTGTACTATTTCCCTACGGAAATTCAGATGTGTGGTGTCATGTCTTTGTATTCGATACAGTTGCCATGCGTCGTGTATTGCTGCGTCCAACATCCACGAGAAGAGAGCCCAGTACCATTTCTTGTCGCGAATCTATATTGGATATTGGCCGATGTGTTGGTCCATGTGGTCTGTGCTCCCCATATAGTTATTATACTCTGCAAGGACACATGGGCAAGGAACTTGAATATGCTTCTTTGCTTGCTGGAAATATCTCTTCACATTGGTGGCTGGATTTGCTCCAAATATGTTAGAGGCCGCACAGACTATTGATTGTCATGCCGTTTACGTATAAATAAGCCATCATCCTCGTCTATGGCCTAATAGAGTGTTCTGTGATGGCACTGTAGAACTTGCCCCCTTCTTATTTCAATATTTCTGACTTGCTAGGTAATGGGCAGTTCTTTGGGTATTTTCCCTTATTGTTCCGGTTCCACCGTATCCATTGTTGCGTAAATGAATGAGCAAGTTGAAACTTGTGAATAAGTTATCAAAATAGAAATGAAAGAGCATGCATTTCATTTCAGGTGACATTGTTTATCATTGACATTAGTGGAGCTGTTGCTTTACCAAAAGTCTTGGCTATCTCCGAAGTATCTATTATAGACTTCCCTTGATATATTTCAAAGTGTACTAAGTACCCACTTGGAGTATTCCAAGTCCAAACCTTGTATCCGTAGCGAACTGGTTTTCCGCGGACAAATTTTTTTCAAACCTGCCTACCAAAATATCTTACCACACTTTCATAATATGCTAAGTTACTTTCTGGGAAGAAATACTTTTTAAAAAATCTGGATTCCATGTGCTCTATCAAAGGTCTGATTTGCCATAGCTTGTCTTTGTTGGTAGAACTGAAATTATCATTATTTGCACAGTGAATGATTCGCAGGATAATTTCAAATCTGTTTCTTCTCATGGCATTATACACGAGATCATTATGGGTGTCACAGCTATGTTCCCAGTAGTTCCATTTGGAAGACAATGGATTATAACTTCTGAGGATTAGGACACCAATGAAACATCTATTATTTCCTTGTCTAATTTTATGTTCAGTAATATTGGAATCTGGGAAGTTCTTGCTAAGTGCATACCTATTTGACTCTTCAACAAGTAAGTGAATGAAGTAATTATCAAGTAACAATAAAATTCAAAGAAATCTACTGCACTCACTGTATGATGAGTTATGTCCTGCGGAGTAACAAACTCCGTGTATGGGACTCAAAGTCTCCATCTATCCATTCTGCCTGTTTCACGTGCCGAGGATAGGTTAGATTGTAAGAGTTCTGCATTTCCTAGGAGTTGTTGCTTACTGAGATAACCAGGAATTCTACCTTCATCTTCGTATCTAGTCTTCATCGGTTAGAACACCACATTCAGGTGGTGCAATGAAAACACTTTCTATATCACTTTCTTCTTCAAACAATATGTCAAGTGCTTCTTGAACATGAGAAAGAAAGCATTACAAAATAATATGTGTAATTTTCTAAATTAATGTCTGAACGTTTGATGCGCAGTTTACAGTTCGCCGAGAAACTCTAGGTATAAACAAGCTTACAGAACTGACAGAATTGAAACAATATTAGTAACATTAAATATCAAGATTACTTGTGCCAATAAATGCACTGTATTGCCGAGCTGTAGTGGTAAAGCACATTACATCTTTCAGCCGGTGGAATGACGTCTAATAAAGCCTGGCACATTCTATTTTATATACAATGAAATCTGATTACCTTATAAACAGTCATGCAAATCTGTATGTGAAACAGTAACACAAAAATACTATACCTTGTTCCACTCTTAGATGACAGTATGGAGTTAAATGGGGTATATCTGTCTCTATCTAGCGCATACAAGTTGCCATTAGCCTCTTCCTTTTCTACCCTCGCACTGTTGCCAGATTCCTAATAGGATGGTATAAATATTCAGTTGTTATAAATTTCAGATTTGAACACATTATCCTACGCAGAATTTTTTTCTCTATTAGTTTATATCCTTTTTAGAGTCATTATACATTTCTACAGGCCCATATTTTTCAAATACATTTTTTTCAATAGAAGTCCGATATGTGGTGTTTCTATACTCATCACGCACTAACTAACAAACTAACTGCTAGAATGCGTCTATATTTTGTTCTTAGGTAGAGTAAACTATAGTGCTACTACCTGCACACTTTGAATTCTCTATGTTTACTCAGTTAAGTGCTATAATTTTTTAAATTAAATGTTTTCGGACAATTTTATACCTGTGCACTGCAAAAGTTACGCAGTGTGAAACTTTTTTGTTATTGAGTTTACATCAGGGAACCAGCGAGAACAAATGTTGATGAGGGTTGGAGAAAGTTTTTAAAATAAACCAAAAGGCTGTAACTTCTTTCTTTCATCGAGTAGGGTAAACAAAAGGTATTCATCTATTCAGCGTACTCTCGCGCCAGGTCTGACACAGAAGATAGTATAAGGCGCAGCACTAGCATTAGTTCAAAAGAAGTCGGTTTGTAACTGTGTGGAATCTATGAGGTGTTATTGCGTTATTTGTTTAATAGTTTCGTAAATATTTGTAGTTACGGAAGGGGAAGCTAGAAAGAGACGATATATTGGTAAATTAAGAAGTAAGGAACGCCAAATAATTATGAAGGTGTTCGATTATTTTTCAAGTAAAATGCGTGTAAGTAAGGCAGTAAAAGAAGCAGCTAAGGCTATCGGGTGTTCAGAAGCAGTAGTGTATAGGATTATAAAGGAAGTGATGAAAGCACCTCTAAGAACACCATCGAAAAAGAAAGCAAAAAGGGCGGGAAAAAAAGAAGTATATAGTGAATGGTGCAATGTGGAGTGCGGCGAATTGTTCATTCTTTACTGTTTGCAAATATTCAACCCAGCTAAATATAATTTTGTCACGGGTCAACAGTGATGAGACCCTGCCAAATTTCTCAAGGGCCACTCTTAGTCGGTTCTTACATGATTTGGGGTTGGAATATGAAAGAAGGGGTAACAAGTGCATATTAACAGAAAGAGACGATATCGATATCATCAGATGGTGACATAAATATCTAAAAGACGTAAAAAGGGTTAGGGACCAGGGGAAATCAATTGTTTATACCAAAATTAAAAGTGCCCATCTCGTCAAGCAGCAATTGAAGGACTAAGTACAGGATTCGGCCACCTCGGGATCGCGCGCGCAGAAAGATTCGCAACTAGTAAATGTTGTAACACTGCTGTCCATTTAACGTGTACTGTCTTCTAAGGATGGAACGCGCTTTAGAACAGAAACGCTCCAATTACTGCCGAGTATGCCATATAAGCTACACAACAATTTTCGCACATGTCTGTAGCCCGCTAACAATGACCGGCAAACAGTAGTATCTATCGTAAATTGTATAATTGCTTCATTGTGGATGCAATTCCAAAACATGACTTTCGCTGATGTAGTATTCTGACAGTTATACTTACTCTTCATCCATGATGCGTACACAGCCACTTGCACAAAATATTCCTATACTTTATAACATACAGCTTGTCTAACACGTGACACTTCATATGCGCAAGTGAGGAGAAATGCAATTGACTAGAAACATGAGCGTCTGCAGGCTTTTTTCCAAGAGGGGACCACATGTTGGAAGTTTGCAATCAGATAGTATTAATTCATTATTTTATTGTCAAAATTTATATTTGTTGCAGATAACCGTATTAATTTGTGCCAAATAAAACTTTTTCTTTACATCAACATTAAAATAATAGTTTAATAGTCAGTAATTGATTGCGCATTAAGTTCACCAACTTCCAAGGGGGCCGCGACGCCCATGACTAGAAGGTTATCAGAACTTGGAGGCAGTCACATATACAACGCATGAACTTATTACTCTCACCGCAGCTGAAACACTGACCCCCACTTCTGTTTTATGCAAGTGCACTGCTCAGTGCTACTACGCATCTTTGCTTTGGAAGTGGGGGAATGTCAGGACGTTTTAGATAAGCTGAGACTTCTCTATGTAAAGCCAAAACTTGCAAACACATGTTGTAACTGAATGTTTCAACCTTATCATATGGTGAGTAAGCTCAAACTTGCACGCTTGCGTGCCTGAGCATGTGCGAAAGAGAATAATGAAGCATGTCCCAATTAATGGCCCACTAGGCACTAATAGGTTACGTACGTAGCGGAAAAGCATCATAGCAACGAAAAGAAGGACCAATTAGAGCTAAGGTGTTTCCATAGAAACAGTAAGCACAAGGACCCTGTTGCCGATATATAACACGCTCGTAACACGTGATTAGCATGTGGTTGATGAGGAACCCAGCTGTAGCTTTTATGTTCTGCTATCACTGCATATATACCAATAGTGCTGCATGCGGAGCTTGCAATGCAATGCTTGCATCAGTTAAGAGATTGCCTGTGTGTTGAGAAGCTGGTTTGCATTATTTTATAGGCGGTTATTTGTCTTGTGTTTATGTGTGTCCGGGTCTGTGTATTTGTGCGTGTGTTGCGAATTTTTGTATTTGTGCTAACGCTTTTAATGCGTATTTAACAATGTCGAAAAATAGTGACAAAGATAGTGCTGCCAAACAAAAAATTGAAGGTACTCAAGAAAGGAATAAAACTGCTTGGTAAAGGTATCGCAATTAAAGGGCAAGCGCGAGTTATCATTTTCAGGTTAAAGTTTTTGTCATTTTTATGTAAGGACGAGATGAAACTTTATTAAAAAAGTGTAATAATTTATTACATTAAATAGAATTAGTAAGATAGAGAAAAAAGAGAAATAATATACTCTGTAAGAGAATATTTCCAAGAGTACTCCTCCAGAGTACAGCTGATGAACTGCGACTAGAACATTGTGCGGAAGAAACAATCACCCATGTCTTGTTTGGGGGGAAATCAGACTTCTGCTACAAACCAAAAGAGATACAAAATTGTTGTAGGAAGAAGGAATGGAAGATACACCAGTGAATTTGAGGTACGAGACCGTCCAACAATTTGTCAGTTTATTCCACGAGTTTCTAGAACAACTGATTTACTACAAGAGTTGAAAAAGAAGAAGGTATGGATCAGTGACATTGGTGATAATTCTTCAGAAATTGGGCTTCTCATTGGAATGGATGTGTATGCCAAGATGCTTACAGGACGTGTTGTTCCCGTGAAAGGTGTGCTCTTGTCAGTAGAAACAAAACTGAGATGGACTTTGGCTGGCGCAAGGAACGACCAATCTCTTGATAACAATTTGAATAACCTTACCATTTCAATGGCTTATGATGATGTACGAACCATATCGGAACCTTGGAACCTCGAGACTATAGGCATCTACGACCAAATAGAATCCACAACAAATTGAGGTAAAACAGAATCTTCTTAGATTTCTGAACAGAGAGCTTGATTGACACTGGTAATAAAGATCCCGTGGAAAGAAGGTCATCCCGAAATCAATTGCCACAAACATATTGCTGAGAAGAGACTCAAGTCTACTACTGAGAAGCTAAGAAAAACGAATCTGTTTGCCAGTTATGCTCAGATTTTCATAGACAGGCAAAGGGCGGAATTCGTAAGGAAGTATAGAATGAAGAAATGGAGAAGCCTTGTCATTATCTTCACCATCGCCCGGTAATTAAAACTTTTAAGTTTGACAACACCTGTTCGCATGAGCGTCGGCAGACGTTTTCCCAAGGGGGGCCACATGTTGGAAGTTTGCAATCAGATAATATTAATTCATTTTATTGTTAAAATGTATAATATTTGTTGCAGATAACCGTATTAATTTGTGCTAAATAAAAATTGTTCATTGCATCAAAATTAAAATAATAGTGTAACAGTCAGATTGCACCTTAAGTTCACAAACTTCCAAGGGGAGCCATCCCCCTTCGCGACCCCCATGCCTATTCGCCCAGTATTTGATGCGTCATGTAAGACATATGAAGGAATTTATTTGAATGTGTGTTTAGAGACGAGGCCTAGTCATGTCCAATTAATATCGGAAATACTAATGAGGTTTCGAGAAAATCTTAATAACTCACTCGAAAAATTGCAATATAGACCCGTGCAAGGCAAGTGCACTAATTCTTTGCGATCACATGAACATAAGGTATGCTTGAGCGATCCTAGCGGCAGTAAGTACAAATAATCTGTGGACCCGATCATGAATGTTATTATGCCAGCTTGGTATTTCTCTGTACTCCAGCTGCAGGGGGGCCTCTTCCCGCTTCCCGCGCAATCGCCCTTCCTAGAGCTGTCTGCTGATGACGTCACACGGGAGTCTCGCAGTACCAATATGCACACGTGCAGCTTACATTTTACGATATAATTCAAATCCCATCGTACTATCTAAGTATCTCTACTCTAGTTTCCTTGTTTTCTGACATGAAATGTCAACGCAGGCGTTTTAATTGAACAAAATAAAGCTCTCATTGTGTTATATTTTGTAAAACAGAAATGAAAATTATCTGTAGGTGGAAGGAACAATCGTGTGCCACATAATCGTGCAATTATTACTTTGTTAAAGGCTTTCAACACGCTTTTTTCACTTTCTTTAGGATTAAGGTTATATTTGCAACGCAGCCCTTACTAAAAGGCATTTTAATAATGTAATAGACGAAAACAGAATGTGATACTGACATTCTTTCCCTATTAAGACAGTATTTTATTGACTGAGCTGATCTTCTAAGAATAGATGTGTGGCCACTCTTTTTCAGCAATATGAAAATGCAGTGCAGAGGAAAATGAAATAAATAACACAATTACGACAGCTATCATTTTTGAAAATACCAAAAACGGAGAGGGGGGGCGGAGAGAAGTTTTGTCTATCGCTTTCACCTATGAAATGTATAATGAAATTTTATCTACGTTAACATGAATATATAGAAGGATAAGCCTTGGTAAGAATAGTTTGCGCAAGAGTGAGCAAAGAAAATAATTTGTATATAGCACATCAGATTTTTATCATGGAAATATATGCTGTGCATATTTTAATACATTAAACAACTATAAATAATTTTAGTTATACATACTGCGCGTTTTCATAGATGACCTCAGTGATCAAAACTAGAGAAAATCTGATTTGAGGCTGTAAAATAATGTGATTAATTGCAAATTACGTTTATTTGTGAAATATCATCAAAGTATTGTATAATTGCAAGGTAATTCCAGCATCTTGCTCCTTTTCTTTAAAATGGGAAAGAAAATATTGTCCGTATTTCCCGAATGTGAAAGAAGCACTGCGTTGTTGTTGTAGTGTTTAATGCCCGCTTTTACTACTACGGCACCGCAGGCGATAACACTGATGATACATGAAGATGGAGCACCGGTGGAATGAGATGGCGGGGGAAACCGGAGTACCCGGAGAAAATCCGCCCTGACGCCGCTTCGTCCACCACGAACACCACATGCGGGTTCCTGGGATCGAACCCGGGCCGCCTAGGTGGTAGGCGAGCGCGCTAACCGCTCGGCCACGGCGCCGCCGAGAAGAAGCACTGCATAGCTATACAGGAAGGGTCATCAGCCTTTCGTTCATGTTATACCTGAATTTCAGTACGGTTTGGGATAAGGCGGTGCACACCCTTTGGCAAAACAAAGGCCATTGTATTTCGCTTCCTTTTATCTTTTTGTTTATCTTAAAAGGGTTGGAGTCATTCTGTCTGAGCCCGGGCGCATTTAAAATGGCACGAAGTAGCATAATAAAACGTGCCGAATTGCCCTATGAGATGCATTTTGTGGTACGTGTTAACGCACTAATTTCTAAGACAGAAAATTTCGTATTTTCTGGAAAACACATCTTGAAGTCACGCCTATGCAATGATTTCGACAAATCACAGAACAATATTTTAAATAATATCTTTATGTGATTCACTATACTGACCAATCAGGTGCCCCAATTTCGCCTACTGCTTCTTACAGGCAACAACAAAGTTCCAATTTCCGATGGAGCATCAGTGGAGGCGATTAATCAGACAAACCAGTCTAAACAAGACTTCGATTGTGACACTCAGTTCTTAGATTTCATTTCTACCGAGCTGTGCATGGACGTTGCTAAAGAAATTTCGGCACCCACTGAATATGAGGAGGCAATACTACTAGAAGATACGAGTATAAGCGATACTTCTGAAATGGAAGATTTTAACACAGACGCTATAAAGTATCTTGCGGGTTACATTGCATACAAATGCCGGCCTTTTGACAGTACTTTGGGAAGCAAAGACAGTGACTATAATTTGCTAAAACAAGTGCCACAGGACTGGATTACAGTTATTTCAAAGGGCGAACTTGTTCGGCCGACTGAACGGTGGTACCAAAAAGTGAAGGAATTTGAAGTTATATTTGCGGGATTCAATGGCTTTAACGTTTCAAAATGTGCTGGAGTGATGAAAGCGCTTGCTGGCATGATTTGCTCTAAATTTCCTGAATTGGATGAAAGAATTGTTTCCCTATACGTCAGGACCCGCACTTTCATTAGGATACGTCATTTAAATAACAAACTAAAAGCTGTAAGTATGACAAAAACGAACGCGAGGAAGTGTCAGCAGTGGGCGTCAGCTACTTCTTCTGCAACAACATGACCAAATGTGAGTCTACTTTTAAGATCAAACAATAATTTGTTACTTATTATTTTGATTGTAGTTTCGGTGGCGGTGGTAAAATTGGTTTGTAATTAGTAGAATGGGTTGGTGAACGTTTCTAATGTGTTTTCAGTTAAGGTATCTTTTCTATCACACATCACTGTATTTTTCTACACTTTATTAATTATTGCTTAAGTGTTTACGCACTGGAACTGTCAGTCAATGCTTTAAATGGTATATGTCGAAACGGGTTTAAAGCGCTCACTTTCTATTGCCGTCTGAACTGCGCGCGCTCTGAGACCTCCGTGTGACGTATCTTGCCGGCAACCAATGGCAGCAATTGTGCCGGAGTGGCCTACCTTCTTTCTCTAGTTACCTTGCTCCAGCTGGTGTTCTGTGCCAGCTGCCTCCTGGATATATCATTGTAACTGTAAGCAATGAACTAGCACCGCCCACTGCCGTTGCGGAATGGTTTATGTTGGAATAAATGGATGAAATGGACAATACTTAGGGTATGTCATTTATTTGGTTAGAGTGTATTATAATGCAAAATCACTTATAATATTACTAGTTTTAATACATATATTTTCACTGTAGCGGAATGAAATCTCAGCAGACACCTACTTCCATGTCCACAACACGTTGCTTTCAAATAAATATAATGCTTTACCTATACCATTTAATTCTTTTTTTACGCACTTTTCAACAATTATGTTAGCAGAATACATTCAAGCACTTGTAAAAATCGGAATAGGACTCAAACCCGATCCGCTACGGTGAAACCTCCACAATTTCATTGATAAATGCTTTGCAAATTATAGTAATGCACTGACAGTTTCAGGAATGAGATTTACCCAAATATAGACTTGGATTACCAGCAAGAAATGAAACTTTAAGAAGTAGTGAAGATCTCTAGCAAGGGTTTGCAGTCCACTGCCTTGAAGAATGGCAGTCATTGACCAAAGTAAAGAGGCAGTCAGTGAGGGAAAGGTAATAATTTTAGACTGTCCATGCCATACAAAACTCCCAATGTGCCATAAATAAATGCAAGGATAAGGTAAATGTATATCTTGCTTTGGTTTCTAGTCAAGTTAGTGCTACTTGGAGTATAAATTTTGTAAATATGCCAAAGAATTGTATTTAGTTATCTTGCACACTGAAATAGTCACATTATTATTGAATTTGTTTGCAAGTACCATATATTTCTATTGTAAACGAGAAGTAATTCATAACCTGTATTTATACCAAAGATATTACCAAAATGTTAGATTAAGGTTTCTAAAGATTCTTCTGCTTCATATTTGATTGTGTATTTGTAATGTATAAGCATATGTAAGTCTCATGTGGAAGGGTATTGTTTAATAACAATGACAAGCTCATCTGTTGGAAAGGAGAAGAACCACAAATGTGAAACATGCATAAGAAGTTTTACAAATCGTGCCGATCTTGTAAAGCATCTGCGAGTCCACAGTGGAGAGCGCCCGTATGTTTGCAGAGATTGTGGTGCAAAATTTACTCAGGCAGGTGGATTGCGGGCACATATCCTAAGCCGACATGATCCAGGGACTACATCATTTCATTGCAATTACTGTGGAAAGATTTTCCCTATAAAAGAAAGACTGCGGCTACATTTACGTGTGCACACAGGTGAAAGACCATATTCTTGCAAGGTGTGTAATAAAACATTTGCTCGTGGTGGACAGCTTGCTCAGCATATACGTACACACACTAGTGCTAAGCCTCATAAGTGTGACCGCTGCTCAGCCACATTTTCATGTGTCACAAACCTAAAAATTCATCTTAAACGTCATCTTGGTCAGCTTGACCATGTGTGCCATGAATGTGGGAAAGCTTTTGTGCGCTTAGATGGTCTTAAAAAACATCTTGCATGCTTTCATGGAAATTTAAGACCTTTCCATTGTGCAGTATGTCGCAAGGATCTCAAAGGCCATCTTATGCAACATCTTCGTACCCATCTACATGAGAAACCTCATGCATGTTCTGAGTGTAATGCAAGATTTGCACAGCGTTCTCAGCTGACAGTACATCGTCGTACTCATTCTGGAGACAAACCTTATCTATGCCCAGTATGTCATAAGGCATTTGCCCATTCCACAGCTCTGAAGCTACATTTGCGCCGCCATACTGGGGAAAAGCCCTTTCGCTGTCCTCTCTGCCCTGCCACAGCCTTTGTGCAACTTCCACACCTAAAAAAGCATATGCGCTGTGTGCATAAAACGGATAAGCCATACTTGTGCCTTGAATGTCGGAAATCTTTTAAAACTCGCTTGGATCTGGAAAATCATGAGCAAACTTCACCGGACTGTCTTCAGGCTCGTCAACATGTTAAAACTGAGTCATCAGCATCAAATTCAGAGGTTCAGCCAGCCATGCCAGTAAATCGTATGAGAGTTCTTCTAGCGGTACTTTTGAAGAGAATTTCAACTCCAGCAAGATTGGAATCTTTGGGATTTGGGCGACGTCTCATTGATGATGTTCTCTGTGAGTCAATAGAGAGTTCTGGTCGAACAGCCTGCTCAGATTTGCCAGATGAAGGTGAACGCTTGCGTAAGAACATTGAAATATTACTGGATTGGACTGTTCCCAAGATATATATGGACCGTTTTAGACGTGAGAGTCGTTCAATTGAAGAACTGTTAGAGGAACTTACATCATGACACTTTTGGATCTTAAAGATGTTTGTAATATCAAATTGTTTATCTTTGTATGATTTAAGCTAGTTATAAGCAGCTTTCCATTTAGAGATTGGCAACTGACTTTCTGGGTGTCTGGTTGTATATTTTGAGGAATGTAGATGTACCTATTCATCTGCATTCAGTACTGCCATCCCTTCAGACAAGACTATCTTTCAGTAGGTCAGATAGAGTGTAAAGTATAGTTTTATGTTAATTTTAACTAAAAGAAAGAAAAGTATATGTATGAAAAAATAAGGCTTAGCATGAAATTTAAGCTTTTGTGGTGCAATATTACCAGTTAGGTTTAGAAGAACTTGAAATGTTTGGTTTCTTTTCGTGCAGTAGAAAGAATTTTAGAAAATGTACATACTATAGGACCTTAAATTGTCTTCTCATATTATACATGTGCATCCTTAGTTCCTGCTTTGATCAGGACGTAAAAAGTTTCTTGTTTTATACTTTGTGCAGTTAATACCAAATATTTTACAGAGAGTACAAAATGTATAGCTAAAGATTATATTTGCTGCTCAGCACACAAACCATACTTGAATATAAAAACTCCAAGGAAAATCCCTGCTCTGAATATAGAATAGCATATGTTTTATATGTTTGTGACTACTTACATATTTCAGGACATATGTTTAAAAGCCAAAGTAAAATTGCATGTGTACATTCATAGCCATATCTTGCCATATTTAAACGGAACAGATTACATATTATTTCATATTGTAATTGTAAGCTATTGTTTTTGGGAACCTGCATAATGAACATTTTAGATGGTATACATTTTGTTTATAACTAAAATCAGCTAATTATGGATTTGTGTCTTCTTTTAAACAGAAGCACTGAGTTATTTAGTAAGTTTAGCTATTTTGGACCTAGTCCTAACATATCCTTATATGGTGAATTTTATCAAAATGTTGCCAAAATTTTGTGATTAATTGCTATTTATTACCTGTATTGAAATTCTCATTTTCTATTGTTTACAGAATTACTTTACTGTCTATCTCAAATGATTAACAAAATTACATCCCTTTGCGCTCATTCTACTATGTTTAAATCATTAGCAGGATAATTTTTTGAGTTTTTCTCAACTGTAACTTTTTGCAGCATTTTAAAGTCCAGATATATTTGTTTTAGGATAATTTGAGAAATCAGGTGTTAAGAGAGAGTACTTTAAGTTGCGAAATGTTTAACATTATCAGCTTCTTTTGCTCATAGTTTAATTTGTTGAATTTTTAAAAATGTTGTTAGCTTCGTGATAACTGTCTATTGGTGCCATATATCAGGGTGGTCTGAAAAGTTCTTGGTCTATGGTGAAAACGACAATTTATGCTTTCAAAGAAGTTTTATATTTATCAGGATAATCTCCTCCAATATCAATATATTTTGCCCTGCAGTGTTCCAGTGTCTTTATCCCTTCTCTGTAGTGTTCCTCTGGAAGTACTCTAAAGTACCCATTTACAACCGCAATGGCTTCTTGATTTGGAAGCCCGAGGGAGCCAAATGTGGGGAATAGGATGGATGTTCCAGCACTTAGTGCAGATTCTTTAATTTCCATATTGTCAAGACACTTGCATTGTCCTGATATAAAATGTTCTTTTTCTTCTTTAAGCTGAACCTGTTTTCACAGATGCTTGCTGGAGCAGGTTTCCTCCGGGTTCTCCAGTTTCCCCCGCCATCTCATTCCGTCGGTGCTTCATCTTCATTCCACGTATCATTAGTGTCACTGCCTTAAGTGCTGTATGTAGTAAAAGTGGACCTTAAACACTATAAATATAAAAAAAAAAAAGCAGATGCTTGCCTCCAGTTAGAAGTTCAGAGTAGTATTCTCCAGTTGTCCTTTTTCAAGATAGTCGAAGAATAATATCTTGAGCAGCACGGTTGGGATTCTCTCCCTTCTTCTGACCTCAAGTGTAAGAGGTATCTAAAGAGTGAAGATAATGAAGAAAACTTGTTGAAACAACTTTGTCTGGTGTCATGAAATTTGCAGTTCAGCTTATTAAATGCTTGAATTGGCCCATATCTTCTCAGTAGATGGGGAAGTCTTAGCCAGGTAGCCTGTGCAAAAGAGATGTAACCCTTGCATTATTAAGCTGGGCATCTACAGAGAAACAAGAAATGCTTAGTAAAAAGGCATAGCCAGGAGAAAAACACTTGCTTCATTAATCCTGAAACACATTAAGACTACATATTCTGTACTTACCTATAAATTTATAGAACACATAATTGTAGAAAGAAGTATCTTCCGGGCTGTTATGCCGTGGTCTGCTGGAGATCTGTCTTCCAGACGTTTCGTTTACAAGTGCGGTAAACCTCCTCAGTGGCGTTGTCGAAGTCTCCTCGTGGTAGGTATCACTGCGACTGATGCGTCGACTGTCTGTGGGGCTCCATTTATACCATGCGCAACGTGCGCTGATTGGCCTGGGGCGTCCAGAGGCGTGGTGGCTAGTGGAGGGGGTTCTATCTCTCTTATGCTGCAAGGTAAGCCAATCAGAAGAGACCAGCAGCATAAGAGAGATAGAACCCCATCCACCAGCCACCACGCCTCTGGACGCCCTGAGCCAATCAGCGCACGTTGCGCATGGTATAAATGGAGCCCCACAGACAGTCGACGCATCAGTCGCAGTGATACCTACCACGAAGAGACTTCGACAATGCCACTGATAATGTTTACCGCAGTTGTAAACGAAACGTCTGGAAGACAGATCTCCAGCATACCACGGCATAACAGCCCGGAAGATACTTCTTTCTACAATTTAGACGCCGGCCATGAAAGCCTACGTAGCTTTATAGAACACAATTTGCAAGCTCTTACTCACCTGTCAGTTTTTGTCAATCACTATTCTCTTCTTTAGATGCTCCTATGCCCTCTGATGACTTCCTAACAAACTTGAAAACTGAATATTTTCTTCAAGATATTAACATTTTTTAGTAAGAATTTTCTCCCATGTATGGGTGAATCAGAATAACACAGAATAATTTTAAGGCATTATTCAGGAGTTGTAATGGAGTATTTTCTTATCAAGAATGTATGTCCGTAAACATCTTGTTATCGACCTAGAGGACATTAAAGTTTTGAAACACTGCATCGGTTCACATGAAATTCCGTCAAACAGGTCGCTACAGATTTGTACTACAAGACATTAGGAGAGTTTTGAAATAAGAATAGCCATACATCTTTAATTTTTAAAACTCCAATAATACAAAACCCTGTTTTAAATATTGATTTAATTATATGGCACTAAATCCATGTGCTCTGAAACAGGTTAAACCTTTTTCTGATCTAGAGTACATGTTATTGTCAATAACATGCAAATACTACCATTAATGGTCAACTTTTCACTACCATTAAAAGGCTTCAAACATAGTTAAAATAAGAATGAAACAAGAATTGAACAGGTGTGTAAGTGTTCATAAACGATATTCAGAATATCAACTTTGGAGCAAAGTTGATAGCACCATAGTAACGATTGCTGAGCTCTTTGAAAAATACCCAGCATATCACTATTAGCATCAAATGTTACAAAAATCTTGGCCATTATCTCTTCACTATTAACTGATGTCTCATACACAAGTGTCTAAACATGTTCCCAAAAGAATAATATCCAAAGGGGTTGGATCTGTTGAATGTGCTGGCCATGATAATGGTGCTCCTCTACCAATCAGGCTACGTTACATTACTGGAATAATGCGCAGATGCCTCATTGCCATGAAACAACATTGACTGGCATATTCCTAAAGGAATGTCTTCCAGAAGTTCTGGTGCCCCTTCAAACCTAGAGGTAGTAAATAGGGCCCTATGAGTATGTAATATACAAAACCAACCCAAGTGTGCACTACAAACTGGCATTGTTAATTCTAACTAATAGCTCTGGGATTATCCTGTGCCCAAATGTGACTCGTGTGTTAACCTCTTGAGCGATGGCCATTTAAAACATCCGCAAGCCGAGAACTGCTACTCAATATCCGGTGCAAGGCATTTAAAGTGCTTCGTATATACACAGGTGTATTTTGTGTAAATATTAAGTTATTTTAATGAAACAAAAACTGGTATAAAACTCGTTATATGCAGTATAAATGTATGTCATCAGCAAAGTTGAGTTGTATTTACAAAACGTTGAAATGGCACTATTTTGTTTCACTGTGGTGAAAAGTCAACTTTGCTCTGTCAAACGCATCTAATATAAGTTCTTGGAAATAAACAGTAGCCAACCCATTGTATGTGTGACTTATGCGTCAGCATACTGTGTAATAAAGCACTACTGTATGCGTGGTCTCTTGAGTCATCAGAATAGATCAACATTGCAACTTTTGCTTGCACGTGTTTCGTAAGTTAGTAGACTCCGTTTCTTTCTTTGTTGAAATACATACATATACTTTCCGCTTGTAGCTGAAAGGAGAAGTGGTATAAAAAGGTATTTTTGCACCAACTGGATATAATCATATACAATTGTTTGGTAATTTGGAGAGCTCTAAATCCACACAGGACAATGACCTACCTTGACTTCCGACTATCAATAGCTCGCAGCCTAATTGAACAATACCATGTTGGGGGTTGAAAATCCAAAACCCCTGCACCCCTCAGACTTCAAGGAAAACATTATCCTAAAAGGATACCACCAACAGCAAAGAAGTCCCACCCATCTCGAAAGTGTTTCATGTGCCGCAAGAAGGGAATTATTCAAGATGTGGAGATGTACCCTTGTGTGTTTATCCCTGTTTTGAGGTAAATCACTGCAGAACGAACATATTAAGGTAAGAGGTAGAACTGGAACTTAAAAATTCAATGCCACAACTGGGATTTGAACCACAGACCTTCCGCTTACCGGGCGGACGCTCTAACCACTGAGCTATTGTGACAAACTGCCAGAATGGCATTAAATTCTTAAACCAGTTCGTATTTCTCCTGGTAAACCACAAAGGCAGTCTCACATCAGTTCTACCTCTCAAACTTTGCCCACACACGGTTTGTGTGTTTAAAAACACCAACAGTAAGTTTGTTGGCATTAATAAATATTAAGGTAAGCCAGTAAAGTATATAGACTTTACTAAAATGTTTCATAAAGGGAAAATTAAAATAAGTTGAGTTAGATAAGGGATAAATAAGGGTTAAATGCTTAAACACACAGGACCTGTATACACGCCCATATCGCTCATCCGTCATTTTAAATGGACGTGATTTCACGCCTATATCCCTGAAGAGGTTAAACATGTCCTCTTAACTAAAGATTTTCTTTTCTGTCCACAGTATGACTAGGAAATCTCGGTTGATCACTGCATTTATGAAGAAACACTGGACAAACTGGTCATCTGGTCCCAGTGCTTGAACTAGAGTGAGATTATATGAAGTAATTGGTGTTTGCAGAGAATTCTAGTTACTGAAGACTGACTTGTATGCATGGCATGCACCATTGCTCTTGTAGTTGTGGATGGAGAATTATGGACCTGGTTAGGAACTGCCTCTTCTAGAGCCATTGTTCTTACATTTCTGTGGAGTGCCTAGCGATGCACCTGTTTTTGGAAAGTTTCTACTTCTTGTAGTTGATATACAACAGTAAATGTGCTGTGATGAGGTGAATGTCTCCTTCGGTAAAGCTCAGCATAATGGTCTCGTGCCCTTTTTGCATTTCGTCAAGCAGCATTATAAACGTAATGCATCTCTGCTAGTTCTGCATAAGTAAAGTGAAACATTTTGAAAGTAAAATAAGATTTGTAGCTTTCCTGGCGACGAACATATTCAAGATGCTCTCGGGCTTCGAGCCAGGTGTAGTGATGAAAAGACATCGTCACTTAGTGCGTCTGTTGCAACCTCTGGTAGGGGATTGCCCACACCACGTGACGAACTCCCCACAGTTCATACAGTGCTTGAACAACATCACTCTTGGCCCTTCTGATCTTCTCGTCAGCTTCGACGTGGTATCTCTTTTTACAAGGGTACCGCTACAAGAAACCATCCAGCTTCTGAAGGAACACTTTCCGGCTGACATCATCGAGCTCTTTCGGCACACTCTAACGTCCACTTTCTTCCTGTTTGGTGGCAGATTTTATGAACAGGTAGACAGTGTGGCAATGGGCTCTCCGTTGTCACCAGTAATAGCAAATTTCTACATGGAACACCTGGAACACAAAATACTGGCCACAGCCCCACTTAAGCCATCTCTTTTCTACCGGTATGTTGACGACACATTCGTTATATGGCCACATGGACGAGAAACTTTGCCGAGCTTTCTCACACACCCCAACAGCCTCCGACCCCAAATTCAGTTCACCATGGAGGTTGAGAAGGACGGAAATCTGCCATTTTTGGACATCCTGGTCTCCAGAAACAACAACGGTACTCTGGGGCATGCAGTATACCGCAAACCAACACATACTGACCTCTATTTGAATGCTCGCAGTTTCCATCATAAGTCTCAACGGGTCGGAGTTCTCAACATTCTGTTCCACAGAGCTCTGTCGATCTCCGATCCCAGCCACCTAAAACAAGAGCTGCAGCACCTGAGGCACACATTCCGCCAAAACGGCTACTCTGTAGAGGATATTGAAGCCTCTATCTCCAAGGCCAAGAGAGGAAAACCACAAACTCAGCAAACACCAGACCAGCCGACCGCCACTGCCTGCATCCCATACACTGGCAATCTTTCCGGCAGAATCAGTAGAATTCTCGCTAAACACAACATCAGAACCATCCACAAGCCGCCTTTGAAGATCCAACACCTAGTGAGGCCGGTTAAGGACAAACTGCTCCTTAATGTACCAGGGGTATACCGTATCCCCTGTGAATGCGGGACGCCGTACATAGGGCAAACCGGCAGGACCATTTCCACCAGAGTCAAGGAGCACGAACGGTCCATACGATTAATGCAGCCTGAAAAGTCAGGGCTGGCGGAGCACTGCTTTGAAAAAGACCACAGAGCCAACTTCAAAGAAACGACCATTTTGGCAAAATGTAGCGGTTTATGGGAACGGAGGGTTAAGGAGGCTCTGGCCATCTCCTCCGAGAAGAGTACACTGAACCGGGACGCTGGATTGCAGTTTAGTCCATCTTGGAAACCAGCCTTAAAATTGGAAATCGACCGACTCAGAAAACACAGATTCCAACGGAGCGGTTTTTTTTTTTTTTTTTTTTTTTTTTTTTTTTTTTTTTTTTTTTTTTTTTTTTGTGGTGGGGAAAAAGGCTACTTACGCCCTAACCGCATGCACGCATGCGAGTGTAAGACTCCTACCCGGGCTTCGAACCCGGGCAGCCTACTCACTAAAAAACCCCACCGGAAGAGTCCAGAGGTCGAAACCTCGGTGTTGCAGTACCGCAATAATGCACCTGCGCATTCAGTGGTAATGATGGAAGCTGCCTGCCAGAGGCAGTAACAGCGTGGTGATGCTGAAGGCCAGGAGACACTCATGACCTAAGCCCTGAGAGCCCCCTGGTAGCAGTCATTGGTGATAATGGTGAGTGGTGTGCTCGATTCTTGTGGTGAAATGAGATGGTCATGATTGGTGAATGAATGAAGATGACTGAATCCTGGAGTGAAGTGGATCATTCTGGATATGCCGTACACTTCATGGAACGACATAGCTCGGAGCAGGGGCGGCCATCATGGATATGGAAGCCCGCTGACTTGGCTCTGGACGGTAGGAACTGCGGTGGTTGTTGTCGAGCTGGTGGTGGTTCCTTCGTACGGCGAGTCTGAGTGGCGACCTCCCTGGTGGTGGTCGGGTTGGCAGTTGGGATCTCGAGCCGGCCAAGCGTCTGCTTAATTGGCTCGAGAGCCTCGGCGACGTTCCTGGAGATTGTGCCACTTGCTGCGGCGGAGATTGTGGCGAGTGTTTCTTCAATAGCAGCCAGGCGGGTGCTGACATTCAGTAGCTCCGCGTGGAGGTCCTGAATCGCATCCCGTAACTCCTGGCTGACTGCGGGGACTGGTGGTGCTGCCGGCGGTGTCGGAGCGGTGAACCACCTCCACACTAGACTGGGTGTTTTCTACTCGGTACGTACTGGCTGACAGTACTGGTCCCTTCACTCTTGCTAGTCATTCATCCTGAAGATGGGAGAGATGTACACTCCCGAAACGTTGATGTCTTTTCATCACTACACCTGGCTCGAAGCCCGAGAGCATCTTGAATATATTTTGAAAGTAGGCTGTAAATCTGAAAATCCTTCCAGTAAACAGAGCACTTTAGTTATGCTGATAGCTGAGATTGATAACTGGAACTGCAAAGTTACAAAGTGCTGTATAACATGTGACAGAATCATTTACCATTTAGGTAACAAAATGAACATTTGAGGTTAATAGTAATATGAACAATGTTAAAAACAAAATACAAACAAAACAAAAGTGATATTCCAATGCCAAAGGAGAAACAAGGATCTCTGTGACAATTTCTTCTAACGTGATGTGCGATTGAAAAAGTTAATGTCCTCTAGCTCGATAACAAGACATTTACGAACATACATTCACTATAAGAAAATACTCAGCTAGAACCCTTTAATTATGCTTTAAAATTATTCAGTGTTATTCTGGCTCACTCTGTATTGAATTCTCTTTACTTTCTTGTTTTTTTATAGATCAGACATAAGCATGAGAGGAGAGGTAGCAATGGAATGTGCCTTACTCACCCCACATTCTCTTTCAGAGTGACGGAGGTTATTTTGATACAAGCGCAGTGGTGGCTTTGTTCCACGTGCGCGGTAGTAATAATTTGTATACTTTTATCAATTGTTTAGTTTGTATTAAACATATTTTGCATACAATAACATTACAGCCACCTACTGTGGTTAGGCAAATGACATAATCTTCAAGTTTATAACCTTCCTTTATCTTATGCACATCCATACCCGAGCCACGCATGGACACCTGCGTGGTGATCCGGAGCCTGTCTGTGCGACGTGTAATATTCCAATCTCCGTCACACATGTCCTTCTTGATTGTCCGCGATACGCTCGTGAGCGCCAGTCCGTTGGCCTAGGCCTTACACTGTCGTCAGTTTTAGGCAACGACCCAGTATCTGTAAATACAGTGCTGCGGTTTTGTTCCACAATTGATTTTATGAAGCAAGTGTAAGGTTATTTTATTTCAGAGATTTTAGCCTCTTAGATTGCCATATTTTTGGGTTTTTTAACGTTTTAGTGTTTTTTACTTTGTAGCAATTTTGAGTTTCTGTTTTTAGCATTTTAAACGAAACGTTTTAATAGTTGTTTAGCTGTTTTTATCTATTTTAACCTTAGATTTTTAGTTTCTAATGGGTGATGTTTTAACACTTGACCTACATAATTTTACCTTTGGACTCGGGGGCTCAAATGACCAAGTTGTCGACGGGCCCTTAAACCCAACACACTCACTCTTATGCACATAATATTCTTATACTGCCTTATGATTAACATACTGCATTGTTTCCCTTTCACAATAAATAAAGTAATAAAGTTCCATTGTTATTTAGCCTTAAAAATATTTTAAAACTATTTGATCAACATAATAAATCATTTGGTTATAAACTCAATATTGTGTTCAAACTTTGAAATATGAAATACAGTAGCTTATCTGTACTTGAGTAATATCTTCTCTGAAGGTTTCACTCGGTTGTGTACAGGGTTGCCAACATTTAAAAGTAAAATTATCGTACTAGCTCCTCAAAATTATAGATTTGGATTCAAAATTATCGTACATCTTAAACCAAATGCTACAATAATAAAAATATCAGCATAACACTTATGAAAATGTAATGATTTTGATGTTTATGGCATCCACTTACAAGATAGATGACCTCAACCAGTATAACAACTTTAGTACTTATGTTTTACGCACTATTCATCTAAAAGTTCATCTTCCTCAACTGTTGCAGCATTATACAAATTTGTTGAGACAAACCTTAACATTTTATCGGTGTCTTGCAGATTTTCGGACCCACCACATTCTTTCATAAGCTGTGACAACCAAATAAGTCCATTTACCGTATCTAGTGCCAATCTGTTTCAAACTTTGGTTTTTATTTAATGCAGTTTAGATAGAACTCATTCATAAGAAGTGCTTCTGTGGGGCAACGAAATCCCTGATAATGCAAACTGTGTCAGTTCTTCGAAATCAGCATTTCCACCAAGGTGACATGTTTAACAGCACTTCAGAAACTGTCAGGTTCAGGCAGTTCTTTATTTCACACGGAATATCACTTATTCCGAGTTTTCTCCACTGCTCATCAATTTTCTGAACAGTATCTTCTTCATTGAGATTACCAGATCTGGGCACATTGGCAATAAGAGGACAAAGGGTAGGAGGCTTAGTAGGGTTGGAAACGGTTGCCTTAGATGGGTAGACAGGCTATGATGGCAAAAGTGGTGCCGCTTTTGTAATTAGTTTCATTTCGCTAGTGTGACAAACCAGTGAAAATGATATTTCGCCAGTATCGAACTATCATACATTCAAATTATCGTACACCCCCATAATTATCATACGGGTTGGCAATAATGTGTACAAACATTAAAATTATCGTATGCCCCCATAATTATTGTACGAGTTGGCAACCCTGGTTGTGTACGACTTCAATTCCAGTTCTATAAGCTTATATTCTGTCTCCAGTCGTAAGAGAAATAATTTAGAATATGCTTCAGATATAGAATTAATAAATATATATAATTACAAACTAAGTTGCATCAAATAGATCTAATATGCACTCAATATTTTAGATAAAGTTCAATTCCGGATACGTAATAAACTAATAAGAAACTAAACCCCTAAAAAGTGGAATCATATTGGACCTTTTATATGTTTACAAATATGAGTATTCAGAAAGTATGTTTTGAAATTGTAAATAAATACCGTGAGCTTATGAACATTTGTGTGGCATAGTGGCATTAACAAATATGGGTACTAGGTTTTAGAGGAATGTGAAGTCTTCAAATTTGGTTTGGAAGGTACTAATGAGTAAATTAACAAAGAATAATGGGCTCTGCACATCTGGATTAGATTCTTTTTTGTTGAATTTATTTGAATGCAAAGATAGACTTGACAGGTGCATATGACTTCATCATTATGGTTGATCATTTGGGGCCACTTTGGAGATATTTTAACACCTGATGCTTGGAAACTGTTTTAATATCAAATTACACCATTTCTGTAGGGCATAAATCTGCAACAGTTTTTTGACATTTTAAGGATCTGCTAATGGTTAGCATTGAAAATGTGTGCATTTTATAAATTCAGTTGATAGGGTATTATGTTTAGGATGGCTCTAAAACTTCTGCTGCACAATTTATTTTTAGGTAAACCACTTCTAATCCATTTCCATCCGATGTTTATTGAAGGATATTGTTTTACTGGAACTAGTTTTAGCCTAATCCGAAAAGGAAAAAAAAAGTGATTTGTGCGATAGCTCCAGAAGTAAAAATCAAAAGCCTCTAAAATAAAGAATTATACACAAATCAAAAGAGAAAGTTATTTTAACTATTTGTTACAATTATTACAATTATAATAAATGGACTGGCAACTTTCAGGTTGATGAATCTCATCATTCATTGAAAGAAGTATATTATTTGAAATGCAGGAAGATCTTTTATCTTGACTAAATGTTAATATTCTGTACACATGGAAAAATACTTGTGCTACTGCATTAAATCGCATGCTAGGCATGTTTCTAGTACCACATTACTCTTAAATTTCTAAGGAAAGCTGTACTAGTCATTCAACTCTTTAATGGCAAGGTTTCCAAGGTTTTGCCTTGAATTCAGGTAGCAATTTGTAATCTGTAATGCAAAGCATTTGAATACTCTATACAGGTTGAAAGAAGCTAGAATGCACTCCTTTCTAAGATTGTGTAGGAATCATAAGTGCAAAAATTCTGTGATCAATGTTGATGCATCTTTTATAGCTTTAGATGTATTAGGAAAGATTCACACTGTGATGCTGTGCAGCATTAAGCTGCAAAATGGCAGTTGGTGACTTGTAACACATTTCCATTAAGCAAGGTCAGGATCCCAACAAATCATGCACACATGGGCCATATGAATAAAGCAGAGCAAATCCTTCTACTTCGCCATTTACGAGGAAATCCTCCCGTGTTTATGAATAAATGTTGAGCAAAAGGAAGCAGAATCCAAAGTTCATGCTATCTCAAGATTGGATAACCATATGAATAAAGTAAAGGAAATCCTTCCAGTGTGAAGGATATGCTTTGAAAATCAGAAGATTGGTCAGTTTCAGACTCCGCTTTTACCAGGTTATAGTTTTAGCTCAATTACTGATTCCATTGCGACATGAAAAATGTTATATAGCAGGTAAATGTTCCCTCAATGAAAATGTAAGTCTTTATATAGATTCAGTGAACAAAAGTTAAGTGAATTACTTTTTATTTTCGTGGAGAAATGTATGAAAATAGGGCTGGAGCTCTTACATTCAAACAAAAAATATGGTGTTTTTACGATACGTGTCTGATATGTGATTTTAGCATGGCATAGCACAGAAGATTGTGTAGGAATCATAAGTGCAAAAATTCTGTGATCAATGTTGATGCATCTTTTATAGCTTTAGATGTATTAGGAAAGATTCACACTGTGATGCTGTGCAGCATTAAGCTGCAAAATGGCAGTTGGTGACTTGTAACACATTTCCATTAAGCAAGGTCAGGATCCCAACAAATCATGCACACATGGGCCATATGAATAAAGCAGAGCAAATCCTTCTACTTCGCCATTTACGAGGAAATCCTCCCGTGTTTATGAATAAATGTTGAGCAAAAGGAAGCAGAATCCAAAGTTCATGCTATCTCAAGATTGGATAACCATATGAATAAAGTAAAGGAAATCCTTCCAGTGTGAAGGATATGCTTTGAAAATCAGAAGATTGGTCAGTTTCAGACTCCGCTTTTACCAGGTTATAGTTTTAGCTCAATTACTGATTCCATTGCGACATGAAAAATGTTATATAGCAGGTAAATGTTCCCTCAATGAAAATGTAAGTCTTTATATAGATTCAGTGAACAAAAGTTAAGTGAATTACTTTTTATTTTCGTGGAGAAATGTATGAAAATAGGGCTGGAGCTCTTACATTCAAACAAAAAATATGGTGTTTTTACGATACGTGTCTGATATGTGATTTTAGCATGGCATAGCACAGAAGATGGGCATTCACCAGAGCACTGTAAGTAAAAGTGTCACCTATGTAAGGTGAGTCGATTAATAACACTACACAACACTTATAATTTACCAGAACATGTTTTGGAAGCTGGCTTTCCCCCTTTATCAACCAGACATTGACTCATTTTTGGTTTAAATTGATTGTTACAACACTGTTTTCAAACTTCCAAGAAAGATATGTCATCTATGTATCCAGAAAAGAGTATTGACAAAGCTAGTACTTGGATTCATTTTCTACTGACCCCTCAGGATATTTCTGCAGCAAAAACTGAATGTTTGGAAAAATATAAGTTTTCATGTGTTATCGGTGTCTTGAACTGCACACATGCATATTCCTAAACCTGCAGTCCACGGAGATAAATACATTAACAGAAAAGGCTACGTCATCAATGTTCAAGCTACCTGTAATACAAGGAAATGCTTCATTAATATAGCAGCAAAATGGCCTGATTCAGTTAATGGTTCCAGAATGTGCAAGAATTGTGATGTTTGTGCAAAATATAAAGCATTGTGCTTTAGGGTGATGAAGGCTACTACTTAGATTTAGAACATTGTTTAATAACACCCCTACCACAATGCAGTAGGCAAAAAAAAAAACTAGTGTTTTTACAGACTTAAAAGTTCAAAGGGTCATTAATGAACGTACTTTGCACAACTAAACTTCTTTCCCTGATTACCCTCCCCTTATGTAGGACTTACACCCCCTAGGACTTACAAGTCAGCCTAGGGTCAAATGCCTGTTGGGGAGCAGAGGGACCTCTGGACCAGACAGTGAAGACCTGGAAGCAGGTGGTCAGTCCAGCACCAGGTATGAGAGTGAGGAAGAGGATGATATGAAATGCTGGCAAAACGGATGATTGGAAGGGCGATAATGGAGCAATTGGTGGAATGAATGGCGGGGGAAACTGCAGAAGCTGGAGAAAACCTGCCCAGATGCCGCTTCGTCCACCACAAATACCACTGTGGTATTTGTGATGATGTAGGGTCTTTATTCTTTGATCTTTCTAAAGCTTTCGATTGCGTTGATCATGCGGTACTATTACAAAAACTGGAGGCATATGGAGTAAGAGGCTTGGCAAGAGATTTAATCACATCATATTTGGTAGACAGAAGACAATCAACGCTGTTATACGATAAATGGGGCTAATCAGTAAGAAAAGTGCAATCAAAATTTAAACGTGTTATGCATGGTGTACCACAAGGATCAGTGTTGGGACCACTATTATTTATTTTATATGTAAATGACATACCAATCTCAAAAAATACAAATATAATAGCTTATGCAGATGATACAACTGCTGTATGTCAAGGGGCAAATGTTGATACATTAAAGGAGAACTTACTGCAATCCATTGACTCAGTTATTAACTACTTTAAACATAATCACCTCACATGCAACATGACAAAAACAACCTTAATTCATTTCTCACAGAGTAACATAAACACCACAAATTTCTCCTTACCAGTAAATAATAACAGTATTCATGACGTAAGCAAACATAAATTTCTAGGAATAATACTTGATAGAAAATTAACATGGGATGGACATATAAATCATATTTGTCACAAAATTAGTAAATCTGTGTATTCCTACATCATTTTAAAAATATCTTGGATGAGAAGGGGCTCAAAATGATTTATTATGGAGTTATATACCCATATTTACTGTATGCGATAGAAATTTGGGGCTGTGCTGCTGCAACCCATATGGAAAGGTTATTTAGATTGCAAAAATGGGCAGTCAGATTGATTTTCAATATGAACTCTCGAGAATCATGTAGGGAAATATTTAAGGATAAGCAGATAGTAACATTGTATTCTCTGTATGTCTATAAAGTTGTAACCTATGCAGTTCAGAAACAAAACCTAAAAAATAGCAATATCCATAGTCACTACACCCGACACAATGATTATTTTCAGCAGAGATTTAGTAAAAGTATTTCAAAAAAGGATCCAAATGTCATGGGTTTAATGCTTCATGCAAAACTACCTGCATATTTAAACTGTTCTAAAGGTAAACAATTTGAGAGTGCTCTGAAGAAGTATTTGATAACAAAGACATTGTACAGTATCAATGAACTATAATAATGTCCATACTGAAATTACAGACCCTCTGTGTAAATCACAAATGATGGGTAGCTATAGTAATATGTGTAACCATTAGGTTGTCCATCTTTGTAATACAAATTATAAATATAAATTTGTGACAATGTCAGAAACTGTATTGCAGTCTATTGACAATAAAAAATGAAAAAAAAAACCAAAAATACATGCGGTCCCACCTAGGTGGTAGGCGAGCAGTCTAACCACTCGGCCACGGCGCCACCATTATACTTCCAACTCGGGGAAGGATGAGGAATAATCCTGGCTGGAGAAAAATTCCTATCCCCCTGCTGGGAATCGAACCTGGGACCCCTTGCACAGCACAACTAAACAGATTTCCAATTCTACAATTAGTTTACAGAGTTGCTATTTCAAATGTCAATCGTCATACACTACACAGTGTTGTACAATATGGCAAAATATTTGTGGGATGACAATGATTTTACTACAGAAGTCATCAGTGTATTAGAAGTACAGATAGAAGTACAAGATACAAGGAGCAAGAGGGAAAGGAAGACCCTGAATAGTGTGGGAAGATAGAATGCAAACGTGGGAGATGGAGGAATAAGATGGTAGCGGAAATGAGGAAAATGATGAATAGGGAGGAATGGACAAGGTATCCTGAGAGGGCCACCCCTGCGCCGTGACGGCAGAAGGGAAAGAGGAAGAAGAAGGAAATTGATCACCATGGTGATGTGGGAGAAAAATGTGTGAATGAAGAATGCTAAGGAAACATCCTAATTAAAAGATGGGAAAATAAAGGGAAGAACTTGCAACTTCAACACAAACTTAAGAACTCTAGAATATATTACATGCTAGTTTATCTTATTTGTTTCTTTATGTAACTAATGTGATTCACTGCCATTTTATGAACTAATTATACCATTATATATTGGATACTGCAAAAGATGATTGAAGTGTTTGAAAACATACAGAAGCCCACTGATACTCAGACACTAAACTGTTTAAACAACCATGACATTGTGGTATCTTGAAAGAATCACAAACAAAAAATTCATAAGTGCCTTCTCCCAAATGATGAGAATTATTAGCTTATTCCTAGTTCTGCTTTTGTCTTTCTTCTTCAATCTTGTCTTGATTTTATTTGTGTTTTCCAACAGCTCATTAGGCATTACCTACACCTTGAAGTTTATAACATAGTTTTGTTATTTCCACAATTGCCACATCTTTTTTGGCCTGCAGTGTTTGTGACTTTTCCAAAGCTTCCAGGTATTATTGTAAACTTGAAACTAAAAATATAATGGTATTTTCAATTGGCTCAACCTGGTGTTGGAATTAGACGATGCCATGGCATATTATATTCAGGCCCAATGACTGACAGTACTATGTTAAATCACCTCTGAGAGTATAAACACATCGCACTATCAGGTATACAGTGTATCGCACGTGTACACACTGTGATAATTAGAAGTATAACCTTCCACTATCACAAGCATAAGATTGGAGTATAAGGTTGAGATTATTCATTACCAAGAGAAGGAAATCCTCTGTCTGCTACCTCTTCCTTGCTCAGTATTCTAGTTTAACGCTGTGCTCTGAAGCACATCCTCTAGTTTTATTCATACAGCTTCCCTATGCAATACGTAAAAATTGTTCCATATTTTGACTGAAGAAATGAGAAAACGAACAGAAATTTTATTGAAATTGCGTACATCCACCCTGGTTATGAAAGATGGAGCAGTGCTTTTCACAGTGGTTTTGCATGTTGTAATGTGAGCAGAATCAAGATAGACTATGACAACACTGATCCCTCACATATTATTACACTTCTTTGTTGACTTTATTGTAAACCATTACTCCTCGAAATGAACATACTCCTAACTCCTTACAACCTGTATATGTCAGATAACTGTCAGTACATATCAGTAGAAGACTTTAGTGCCAAGTTAGTTTTATAACAATGAAAATGGCGAAAGTCTGTAAATACTTGTGTCTGAGCAGCGTTATATGTAATTTCTTGTACTAAGGTGTATTTTAAGAGTGTGTGTGTGATAATATGGTTACATACTTTGTTTCAAGTTTCTATTGCATCTAACCCTGCAGCAGGCACACAGGCCACAGTTGTAAACCTGTTGTTTCTGACATTTTTGTGAGTGATTACATCATCCTGCAAGATATGAAATAACTGAAAGCTAGTTATCTTAATTTCAATCACTTAAGCTGATTGTTGAACTGTTCTTAATTTTCTTCAGTCTTGTAGTCTTTTCACAAACATACCAAATTAATTTGAGAAAAGTGTATGGTCCTGCCATTTATAAGCAGATATTATAAAGACAATGGTAAATGGATAGTAAACTACTGTTGAATTTAAAGAATGGGTATTTCTAGAGGGGGAACTACAAAGTGAGGCTTAAGACTGCTGCTGATAATATATATCATCAGATCTTGGAGGTTGCATGAATCTTCAGACATGTACATATCCAAAGTTTTTCTCAGATTACTTCTTACTCTGGATACAGCAGTTTGTTTACAGTCTACTTGCCTATAGACAAGAGAGTGAACAATCTCAGCACACGCAAATTGCATTTTATAAGGATCGTTCAAATGCAAGTGGCACTACAGTCAGTTTGAGAAATGGTTTAATGATATTACTATACATTAGTATACAAAACAAAGACGTGATACAGACGTAACCGATAAGCTAAACATAGTCACCTTGTCGGTTGAGACGAGTGTCTCAGCAGTCAACAAGACGATGGATACCCTGGATGAAGAAGCTCCAGGGTTGTGGAAGCAATTTTCAACAGCAGCTTGGACTTCTTCATTGCCAGCAAATCACTATTCCTTCAGAGATTTCTTGAGTGGACCAAAGATGTAGTCACACGGTGAGAGGTCCAAGCTGTGAAGGGGATGTTCCAGAACCTCCCAGTGGAGCTGCTGTGGCAGGGTGATATCCATATGCTCTTGACAGGTCGTGAACTGTCGGCAGTACTGCTTCTTCCACTACGAAATTCCCTACAACAGCAAAATTCCCATTTGTATTTCATACACTCCATGCCATACACATTTTGCATTCAACGATAGATTTCAGACACATTCACGTTTTCCACTGTTAAAAATTGCATGACCAACCGTTGACACCATTTGGAGGCATCCATGATGCGAATGAATGCCTTTCAATGTGCTCTGACACTATAACACATGCATCTGGTGGGATCAGATGATATCACATTTAACACTATGCGTCCTCTATAGGGGGATGTGCAGGGTTATTACAGCAATGCCATTTTCATTTGAATGACCCTTATATGTTCAAGTAAGGAATAAACACAGAGCACAAATGAAGTTTCACCTCATACTGGAACTTAGAGAAATACAATTATTAATGCTGAATGAAGTTCAGGATGGCGAACGAAAGAGGGGAAGAAAATACGCACTATGTACCTCCTGTGACGTGGCGGAACCATTATGGCCATTGCTTTTCTTTGTTAAAGCAAAGGCATAAACTGGCCAGAATGCCAGAATGTGCTTGGGAAAAAATCCACTAAGTCACCAAAAGGGTTTCTTCCGCTACTGAATATAAAAATTGATGTAGATTTACCAGACTACAAAGTCTCTACCACAAGACAAATTGTATTAAGATACCTTTAAATGATCTCTCCATTAAGTGATACTGACTAAACACCAAAGTTTTGTTGCTCTAATCCAAAAGTTTTTTTTTCTTCAAAAAATAACAAAAAAAAGGTAGCTAATTTACATCTGTTAACGATTGTTGGGTATGTAAAGATGTACATTGCAAGATACTTTGTTGAAAAACTACTGTTAAACTTTGAAGAAATAATGAAGAAATACAAAAATGCACATTCTCCGTAATGTTGCATACTTTTGCTATATCCTTTCATTAGAATATTTGAAAGATGGAATAAAACTAATGCTGGACTACCATTGCATTTAAATATTGATTCTTCAAGGGAACCAGGAAGAGAAAATTAGAAAACTGGAGCAATGGTTTTGCTTTTTATTTTATTAGAGTAATCTGGAAATTATTAGAACAGTTCAAAACTGTTTTATAAATGAAAACCAGTAATGCATGTTTAAGATAATGTTTGACAATTGTTGCTTAAATTAAGTAAAATGTGTAAAACATAAATCCTTATTTATTTATGCCAACAAACTAACTGTTGGTGTTTTTAAACACAAGCCGTGTGTGGGCAAAGTTTGAGAGGTAGAACTGGAACTTAAAAATTCTGTGGTTCAAATCCCAGTTGTGGCATTGAATTTTTAAGTTCCAGTTCTACCTCTCAAACATAATAGTAAGGAAGTTTTAAACAAAAATAAAATTGTCAGGAAAAATCATTGAAAGTGTTGCAAAATGCAGAATGGTGTTATCACATGCTTTCTGCAGGGTTAAATTTTCACAGAAGATAACTTGCAGGATGTCGGAAAAAGAAGAGCACCAGCTTTTTGACATAGATTAAATAATTGTCACAGAAATGTTACACTTATAAATGCAAACTCATTAAGCAAGTAACTGTTAATTGATAATTCATTTTGACTCACACATGCTCATTTAACAAAATGAAATTGTTTGCTTATGGAAAGTACATCAAGATCTTAAGGTGATTCTAAAGAAAAACCTGCACATTATGGCCTTGTCAAATATAGGTTGAACAATAACAATAATTCACCACATTTAAAATATTTTTATATTTATATTATATGTCAGGCTCAAAATCTATTACTATAGACATTCTTAAGTTATTCAGAGAAACTTTTAAATTTCTAATGCCTATTTTGTCTTTATTTTGCTGCATGTGTCTTCTGGAAATATTGAATGAAATTTTTCCCTCTGTATTAATGTATATCTTAAGATTGTTGTAATAATAGAGTGGATATCAATTAATTATTTATTATAAATTTACTTTTAAAAATTGAAGTGTCGACAAAGCCGAGTTTATTATAAAATCTATTTTGTGTTTTACTTTTAAATCCAGAGGTCATTCATTCCTTTCAAATTTTAATCAGTGCCATAATAGTTGTCACTTTCATTGATTTCTTTGTAAAGATTTATTCTTTGCAAAAACAAATGTGAAAATTTCAGCAAATAATGAGCACATATAACCAATAGTTTTTGTATGTGTGTTTTTTGTTTATTTCTTTGTTACGATTTGGAGTATCCATCAGAAATGAAGGCGGTATTTCAGTTTGTGAAGCTCTATGACGTCAGTCATATACTTTTTAGCATTCAGCAGTAGCAGGTTTGTGTTAACTTGCTTCAATTTAACAGTGAAATTTTATAATTTTGAGCTATATATGAAAATGAACTCCATTGTCCAAATCTCTTTGGTATTTTACCTCCAAAGGAGAATTCAGTGAGAAAGATTAAGGAAGATATATTCATATAGAGCATACAGGGTGGAAGGGAATTGATCCCTCAGACTAACAGTGGATTTCTCATGTTGTGTATAACAAAAGTCTAATACCAAAATGTTGAAAAGTTCATAGTTTTCTAGAAAAAAATATTTTTATCAAAAAAAGTATCATCACCTGGCTGAATTATTATTGATTGAAGGTTCTTGATTTATGGCTATATTCATAGAAAATTGAATAAATGACAACTTTTTCCTTTGGCATATTTCAATAGATTCAACGGTTTTTGTGTAAATTAAATTTGAAAGAGTCCACAATTTGTTGCCTTTTTGTTGCAATAAATTGGGTTTTTTAAATTTAATTTACACAAAAACCATTGAATCTGTTGAAATACGCCAAAGGAAAAAGTTGTTTATTCAATTTTCTATGAATATAGCCATAACTCAAGAACTCAATAATAATTCAGCCAGGTGATGAGAAAATTTTTTGTTGAAAATATTTTTTTCTAGAAAACTATAAGCTTTACAACATTTTGGTTTTAGATTTTGTTATTTACAACATGAGAAATTTGCTGTTAAAGTCCGACGGATCATTTCACTTCCATCCTGTATATTTAACAGGGTGTTGCCTGATGTGACTGCCATGTGCTTGTGACCACTCATCTTCTCCCTCCTTGTGAGGGGGCACAGCAAGTATCGTTACCACCTTTGTTCCTGATGGAGACTAAAGTTATGCTTGACCCTAGTGCAAGGAATACTTCAGTTCTCCATGTAAAAAGGAGGGAATAAATGATCTCTGCTTAAGGCATGTTTGGAGATGTAAAGGTTAAAGTTATTGAAGCTGTGCATGCAAATTATTGTATTTAATGTTTAAGCAGTTAAAATCACTGCATGTGAACCAAAAGTTTTAAAGCTAAACATGCATGGTTTATAATGATAATTAAATTGTGAAAGAGAATGAGGTAAAAGGATCTGAGAAAAAGTCCAATAGTAAAATAGTGCCTATAAATTTATTTCATTCTTGTTGAAGCTGGTGATTGGTTATCTGCTTCTTCTGGGGCTGTTGGTGTTGGGTCTCGTGTTTGTAATTATTCTAAATATAACATCATTTGTAGAAGTAATTATAACATAATAACAATACAGGAAGTAGTATCACTCCCTCTGAGGTAATTATTTCATTTTTTAAATAGCATATTTTTACCTCTTCCTTACAAGTGTTCAACTCTTTATGGTAATATAGCAGCTTGAAGAGATAATCATATTTAAAAGCAGGTTAACAGATTGATAAAGGTAATAAATAATAATTGGTTGTGGTGTACATGAATTTGCATTGCAGGCATAATCTTATTTCACTGTATATATTCAAGATGCTCTCGGGCTTCGAGCCAGGTGTAGTGATGAAAAGACATCAACGTTTCGGGAGTGTACATCTCTCCCATCTTATTTCACTGATTTGCTTTTGTTCTTGGTTTTGGGTTTTAGCTGGCATGGAATTTTATAGGAAAATAGAAATGTACATATACCACCAATAATAGATTACCTACAAAGTTAAGCATGAATAAATGCATTAATTTTCCACTTTCTATTCACAAACTAGTGCTGCCTACAACACTTAAATTTCACATTTACAAACTGTATTATTAAGCAGTGCTTACTTTCCTTGGATTGTACATACTTCAACGTCTTGGTGGTTATTGGCGTGCAAGTGTCGTATTTGTATTAGCCAGCCAAGGGTACCATTATACCTGCTTTCTGGTGGTAGCAATATGGGTCAGTGGAGAGAATGGGAGCATGCAGGTCAACTTGTGTCTTTTAACACTAATATTTTTATTTGTTCTAATTGATTTGATTTTACTGCGAAGTAGTGATTTTAAAAGAGAGGAGAAGAAAAGAAATAAACATAACAAAGTGAAATATCTAATGATATACTCACACAACTTTCTCTACTTGAGAAATTCACATATGTGCATTATATGCAACAGTATCCACATAAATATATCTCATTTTTTAAAAATAATCACAAGAAATGGAGGACAATATATGCCCTATGCCGCAGTTATAATCTATTTTGCATCCCTTCATTTAATCTGCTAGAAAAAGAAAATAAAGAACCACAAATTTTCTAGCACATCCATTTGAAGACACATTCACGCTTGGAAAAGGTGTACTTATTATTACAACATGGAATTGTTTGAAAATGACTCATGCTACAAAACACTTTGTTGAACCCAATCTGTGAGTTTTATGTGAGCTCTATATTTTTCTCGCAATAAATTTGTGTCTATTTCCTATGATTTCATATGCAGAATAAAATAGAGGTTGCTTTGTATAATTGCAGAAAATTCAAGATTTATATTTTATTTGATATGCTTGGAAAATATTGGCTAAACTTCAAAAGCAAAGTGTGTAGTTTTTTTCTGGGAGGGGGGGGGGGGGTTGAGAGTGAGTTCAGCACATTGTCCAAAGTACGATACTTAACTATTATGGTGACTGGCCATTCTCACATCTCTGAATCAGGTCAAGAACTTTTCAAATGCCCCTCATTTGTGGCCTCTGGTCTACAATGCATTTCAGTGATTCTGAAATTGAAATTCAGATTTCATCTTAAAATAAATTGTTCCATGCGTATGTGCTAAAATTGCAAGTACAAAATTATGTGGGCTATAAGCTTCCTTTTTGGTGAAGTAAATAATTCATTTTGCAACACAGCAGCAGAGTCTCTAACTACTTACACAGTTGGATTCCAGTTGTCTTTGGTCTTTTGCATATCTGATATGTACATGATATTTACAGACTTGCACAGTGCATGCTAGTAAATTAATTATGAGGGTGTGAGAAAAATTTTGCCTCTTAAGTGATAAATTCAACTATATATGAGATGGTGTCACAAATTGTATTAAAGCCAGAAAGTGTCCTCTACCATGCAGTGATTCATGTTCCATATAGTTGCTATCCCTGTCCATACACAACAAATGCCAGTGCTGAACAAATTTTCACATCCTGTTGGCAAAGAAATCAAGAGATTGCTGCTGGCACCAAAGCTCCAACTTGGACCTCACATGTGTAAGAATAACCCTTGATTTGTTGTTTAAGCTTTGGAAAGAGGAAGAAGTCATAACATAGGTGGTCCATCCCTATGGCGGAGATGTATGAAATTTGAGACTCCATAATGAAGCCTCTGGTAGTAGACTTGAGTTGGTCAAAGTCATGATGGAAAATTGCTTCTTTTCCAGGATGAACTCGCAGCAGTTGGGCAAGGAGCTTCTGCAAAGTTCCCACATACAGACCTAGAATTGACTGTTGCCATACTCCAGAAATTATGTGGCACTATGTTGTTCAAATCATAGAAGATGATCATCAACCTTCTGCCTGCAGAAAATGACTTAGAACATTTTTAGTGAACCTTCATGTGATACACTATTGACTGTTGTACATTCCCTGGATCATAATGGGGAACCCATGTCTTATCACTAATAACAATCCAACAAAGGAAGTTCTCCTCTTCAAAAACGTATCGTGTCAGAAGTTCTAAACACTCCTACTGTTTTATATCAAGGACTTGTCACACTCAAGAGCCATCTATAGTCACATAATGAAGTGATGAACTTGCTCAAATTAAACTCCACTAGAGATATTTGTGCTTGACATTCATCAATTGGCATGAATCAACTCAGTCATGCACAATTGATGTTGTGGATCTGTGTTATGGAGTAGATGCACTGATGCCTCAGACCTTTTGTCCATCTTTTGACTAGTCAAATTTACACATGCATTGCATAGACAATTCTCATTCTTCAATGTATATCCAAGAGTGAATCCCTTCTACTGTGAGAAATTCAGAAACATGCAGTTTCAACCATATGTCCAAGTATGTTGCCAATTTTTCCTCTATTGTGTGCCTGTGACATGATAGACTTGCACCACCATGTGATTGCTTTCATACCAACATTCTGAATTTACTTTTAGGGGGAATGGGTGGATTACAGGAATATGAACATCTGAATCCAAATATGTATTCCATTTTGTTCTGCTTCTCCTGTTAAATTGGCAGAAATTTCAAATTACATAAGACATGCATGCTGTGAAAACAGTATTTTAAAATCGGGTTTCAAGCATCAGAGTAGGAACCAACAGCAAAGCAAATCCAAACCAAAGTATGAAAGTGCATTATACTTTCAAGGATAATCAAATGCATTGGAAGTTCATATGCTAAGGCACCACTTTGTCTTTGTAATTTAGTGTTAAAATCATATAAGCAGCATTCAACCAGTGTTTTTGAATAATTTTACATTCTTGCCAAAGAATAATAAATATATTCTAGAGAGTAAATCTAGTCTCAAATCATAAAATGATTATCTCAGAAATGTATGCTATATGATTAAATATCTATTTGGCTGTGATTGATAAACATGTTAAGTTTGTTTAAAGTGTCATTTTACAATTTACTTTCCTGTTTTGTTTTTCGAACAGCATTGTTAGTTCCTAGAAATCAAATAATTTGAGTTTTGTTGCTTTCTGTGTTTTATGCGCTTCTTTGTGAGTGTTTTAAACTGGGTTTATAGTGCGGACACTAACATATTCTGTGTATAACCCAGTGAATTTTGTGTTGCAGAATTTATATAAACCAAAATGTTACCAAAATGGGTTGCATGAAGCCCGTCAGTCACTTTATTATGCCTACATTTGTTCATTTAAAGTTGTTTATATGCTTATTGCTCAGGGATGTTTCCTCTATAAGTTGCCAGTATTTACACTTGCAGTACTAGAACAACTAGTTGTGTTCTTGTTTACTCTGAACATGTGTGCACATGTGTAAACTGTAAGTTGTTTGTGTCAAGTGCCTTCTGTTAATACATGCCTTCCACTAAATAGATAATGCTAAAATAAACGAGCCAACAAACCAAAGAAGGAATGATAGATAGCAGCCCATTATAGCTTGACATTTGCAAGGTTTTGTTGTGCATGTTTTTATATGCTTTATTTTCCTTAGCTTGATATGTTGTTCATAATTTGTCTGCATTATAAACCCAGCCTTACTGTGCCATGTATGTTATGTTAAGGTGATTCTTTCTCTTTGGGTATTATTTTCCTAGCACAGATTTCCAACAACCCTTGAAGAATCAGCATAGTCCAATTTCTAAGAACGTAATTAATTGCAGCAAAACTAGCCATATGTATTGTGATTAAAACAAAGGTTATGAGTAGAACTAAATAAGTAGTAATTACTTTTAAAAAATAATATTAATTTATAGTAGTGCACTCCACAAAAAGAAATGAAGTTTCACGTAATCATTAAGATAAGAGTGGATTTCCTTTCAGAGTGGAAGAGCCATTTGAGGCTAATATAGTTATGCTATCGCAAAGTAACCATTTACTACATAATTATATTGGTTTTGTTTAGTCATAAGATATATTAAATGTGCATTTATGTTATTGGGACTAAGGCATTTGTTTCTGTAAAATATATTGCTTCCAAGTTTAACAATGTTACCAAAATTTAAAGCAGGTCCTTGGAAAGAGATAGTCCTGTCTCAGGCATAAGGTGCACCATCATATTGCATATATGGTTGTGCATTAACAAACTAAAATAAATTTTACTCAATAAATTTGATTTGTAGGCAGAAATCCCTTGTTATTACCACCTGTTATGGACATTTTATTCCAGTAGAAAGTCCAACTTGTGTAATGTGAAAAGCAGCTGTAAAGCACAGATGTGCTGTCATTTTCAAATGTATTGTAAAAATAATAGAAGCATAACAACTGAAAAAATACACTTATAACCATGGGCATAGCATCCTATCATACCATAAGGTAAAGTCTACCGAAAGCACTGTTTTAGTAACTTCATTTATTTGTAGCTAATTTGTTTTTAAACTCAAAATGATCTCCTTTTATAGTATACTACAGGGGAAGACACATAACGCTGCTGTGATGTTAGTCCACTGAGCACACTTGCTCCCAGAGCAAGCCAGTTGAACGTGTGAAGTCACAGCAGGCAAGAGGAAATGGGATTAGCGACATCGTAATCTTAATGCTGACTGTTTCAATTATGGAATAGTCACAGATTATAAATAATTACATTTCGGCTTGATGCCATATATATAATTCTAGTTTATGTGAACAGTCACGTTATAATGCATATAGAACAGAAATTATAACTATTTTGTCTGAGCTAGAGGAGAGCTATACAGAACAATTAGGTGGACATTTTTCGACATTTGTCGTTTCGCTTTTCTTTAACTAGTTTGTCAATGTTGGGGCGTAATGTACGGCACATTTGTAACCGAAGACTGCATGTTAGATTGTGATCTGACAATATGCTTCGGGATTTTTACTTAGAAAGGTTCATAACCGAAAAGAATTGTTCGCACACATACGTGGAACCAAACATACGAGGGGTGTTCAAGAAAGCCTGGCACTAATATTCATACAACAATGTATTGTAAAAAATCACTCATACAGACTGTTGCCTCCCTCAGAATACTTCTCCCCCAATTCAATGTGCTTGTCCCACCTCCTTTGCCATTCCTGGAAAACGTGCAGGAAGCCATTCTTTGAGAGCCTGTTCAGGGTTGCCTCTAAAGCTTTCACTGCTTTGGTCTCATTGTCGAACCGACGTCCCTTAAGTTCCTTTTTGGCTCTCGGGTTAAGAAAAAAGTCACATGGAGCTAGGTCAGGATTATAAGGTGGAAGAGGTACCGTGGACATATGATTTTTTGCCAGGAATTCGATAACCGCATCAGCAACATGTGACTTGGCATTGTCGTGATGAAGCTTGCACTGCTGAATGAGATTCTTTAGCTTTTTGGGGATGTGATCCTTTACCAATTGCTTCAGGATAGTGTTATAGTAATCTGCAGTGTCTGTAGAGTGTCTTGGAACTGTGAGAATGCAGACTATCCTCTGGTAATCAAAAACAGTAATAACTATGCCCTTATTGGGTGACTTCTGTACTCGTGACGATATTTAGAGGCTACTATCAAACACGTTCACTCTCACAGGCTGTCAACAATCAACTGATAGAGCTATCGCTGTATGACCTTCAGTGATTAGCGACTAGAATACGTAGTTCAATGACACATGGACAGATGTTGCAATCACTTAATGAAAGGAAAAAAAAATCTGTGCCAGTCTTTATTGAACATCCCTCGTACATAATATCCGTGCAACAAGGGCATATAACCTAAGAAATCTGATTTGAGGAATATTCTTATAATAATTAGCCAAGTCTTCCTTGTGTTTATATTTGTCCTTCAGCAAATCGTCGCACTGTAAATTTATCAATTCAATTTGCTACCTGCTAGAAACATTAACATCCAATGAATACGGGGTCGCAAAGATCTGAAACGTAGTTGACAATGTTTCTACATCTTGAAGCCTGGTCTCAAACTAGTGTAAAACACGGAGAACTGAACACATGCGCCGCTGATCTAGGCAGCCTGGCAATACACTGCTCTCGCCTGACGTCACACGAACGTACAAGCTGGCTCTTCGTTTAAATACGTCATACGGCCCGAAGTTGTCTTCCCCTGGTATACTATAACAATCTCTTGTTTGCCTTGAAGTTATGAACTTACATGCTTGAACAGAAACACTGCTCACTTTTCCAGGCTTGTTCACATGCACCCTTAATGTTATGGTGCAGATGAAAGATTTAAAAAAGTTTCATGCTACCCAAGGGTAGTCTTTATTATGCAATCCTCTATTCTTGCAAACAAGTGGGAAAATTGAGCATTATTCTGCTTCATTAATTCATCTACACAATTTAGGTGTTGTTGTTAGCTAATGCTGGACTTCTGACAATGAAGTCATTAATCCTCTTGCTCCCCAATATTTTTCACTGATGATATTGAAGAGAGCAGTAATAGTAACCGCTTTTTAGAGAGCACCATAGTTTTATGTTTTGGCGGCCACATCGCTCCCTCACAACCCCCAGAATGTCCGGAGGGCCACACCTGTCGTTGGTTTACGGGTCTCACCGACCTGACCGGGAGAGTTATCAAAATAAATTCACTGACCATATCCTCTGATCACCAATCAGAGGACGTATTACATGCCATGACAGGTCAGCATGTTAGGGGTTAAGATTTTATAGAGAAATGGAGAGGTTGGAAAAATGAAGACTCCCTAGCCCTCGGGAACCCTAATAGCATCGGGGTCGGAAGAGAACAAGAGATGACCAAGGTAAGGTCAGATAGAAAAGTTACAGTGAGGAGCAAAACACCAGTAAGTGGAAGTAATGTTCTGCTCAGCTTGGGTACCTTGTGGTCGCTATTCACATATCCCCTAGACGGAGACCCCTGAGTCAATAAATAAATAAAAATTAAAACTGGTCAAAAGTATGATTGCGAATGTCACCATTTACTTCTGCAACTAGAAGAGTGAGGTAGAGCTACAGAGGATACGTTATTTATGCCTTTACCATATGTTGCTAAAATGATTTGTTTAATCACAAAATGATATGAAAGGACTGGATTTCAGTGTGTCTACTGGAATAAAGTCGTGAGCCAATGTTTGGCAACACCGCAACATTAGCCCGTGAGAAGCGCGAAACGTGAGAGAATGTTGACAGTCCAACTACCCCTGCGATATCTGTGCACAACAGCAGGTAATTTTCCTCTTCTGCTGTCTTCTTCTTCTTCACGTCTTAAGGCATTTAGCCTGTTCCACCTGTTAAAGTCATGTTCTTTATATTAGATTTCCCTGTTTAACAAAAGGTGGCTGTAATTTAATTACACAATTACACGAATGAGGTATTTCCACACTTAACATTTGAAGTTGCTATCGTAGCCTTTTATGCAGATTATAGTTTAGTTCTTGATTGCCAGGCAGACATGCTAAACCTAAGATACTTCCACAGAGAACATCTACCGCCTCGGGGTAGAAATGTTAATGTCTCCTTGACACGTCTTCTCAGGCTGCCGAGAGGAACTAGTTCTAGTAAATTAATGTGGTTCATCAACACTCTTCTTACACTCATCAACTAAATAATGTCCTTTCAAACATCCCCATGCTGGTACCGGGGATCGAACCCGGGTCCTCCCCGCCAGAGGCAAGTGCACTACCAGCTTTGTGTCAGTGTGGAAGAAGATCGAATCCTTAATTAAAACTGCCCCATTCTAAACAGTGTATAAATTGTTAATATCTTTTACATGTATGGTTCTGTTTAACCTAAGGAAACCTAATCTATTAAGTTTTCTGTGTAATGCATATCCATTGAAATCTCTCCAACCTTCACCCGCTAAACGTTTTTAAAACTTTACCGCTGACCAAGCCACTGCGCTGATATGTACGCATATGTCCTTAAATTCTCAATTTCACTGTCAGAAAGGCTTCCAATATACTAGCAGAAGAAGCTAGTGTTCTGCACCCTATGAGAAGCTTTACAAATGCCAGTGTAGGTCTCTATAGCCAAACTAAGCAATTCTGCAACATTCGACCTGGGCACGCTCTATGTAATTCAACTTGTTGCAACTAAAGGTTTGCCAGACAGTGGTGACGTCATATGCAACCATCAAAAGAACAAATAAAAATGAACACCGTGTGTGTGTTGTTCTTTTTCACTGATGTATTATTTTAAATTCTGCAGATGAAATAATGTATACTCACCAGTGCAACAAAAATGTGTAATTGTTTAGATGTCTTAGAGAACTTATGATGTGAAGATAACTTAAAAGGATGACTATAAAAGTTAAGACATTCTGTGCCATCATTGGCAATGAAAATCCAGTATAAGTTTAGTTATAAAAGTTTGGTTTAAAAGTCTATTGTAGGATGTACTGGTTGCTGTGATTGTGAACGTTGAATCTTGTTTTAAGATTTTCAGAAATTTAACATTTTTTCAGCTTATGAACAGAGTAAATTATTGAACACAGCCAGCCAAAACTATTTTCCTAAGTCTAGGTTAATGTGCTTTTTGATAAACATTACCTGAAGGGAAACCTTATGTTTAATTTTGTTAGGACAAATCGATGTCCTCTAAGCACCTGTTCTAGTGTCTTGTAAATGATACCTTATAAATCTTAAGTTTGTCGGCATTTAAAAACACTTTTGCTCCACTTACTTTAAAAGTCCTTCAGGATTAGTTTTGGAGAGCCTCCTCTCCATCTTCACCTGGTCAACTGATACCAGTTCTGAAAGAGTTTTAAAGTAAGTGGAGCAAAAGTGTTTTTAAATTTCAAGAAACATAAGTTTTATAGATTTTAAGGGCACTATAACTTAGACTGACTTCTTCAATATTATGCATTCTGGCAGCCATGGTGCCTAAGAAAAGGGTACCGAGTACTTAAAAATTAGTTAATATGCATATATATGAGGACTTTAATGATTAACAAACATCTCCATTATTTCCACATTAGCAATTGAAGACATTAAGCCCACCTCTGTAGTGTGATGGTTAGCGAGTCTGCCTCACGTTTAAGAGGTCCCGAGTTCGAATCTCGCTTATGGTAAGTTATACGGATAAGGTTTTTACCACAGTTTTTTCCTATTCTGAGAAGGCGAATGTCGGGTAGCTTAAAAGCTCTTTGGACCTCTGCTCATTCGAGCATCATTTCACCCATTTCACTCATTCACCATCTGATATGACATTACGTTGGAGGACGTTTACAAAAAGAAAAGACATTAACCTAAAAGTGTCAACATCTAGAATTCTTATCAAATATCATTTATGTGTTTGCTGATAAGAAGTATGGAATTGAACTGATTTATAGGAAAGTTTAAATTTGGATACATATCATATTACTGATGTTTACACATTGGTAGTTGGGACTGTGCTGTATGCTATGCTATGCTGTGCATGTTTAACTCATGGCTCTCCGGATTACAAAAAATGGTCATGCTATGATTACTTCATGAAGTTGTAAGTCTGCTTTATTCAGTTGTTATGAATTCATTTCACTGTGTTGTACCAATTACTGTTAATAAATGAGGTGTTGACAGGGGAAAGGTAGTTAAGTCATGAAAGCTGGCAACACAGCAGCTTATTGACTTTAATGCCAAATCATATGTTACCATAGGTGCCATCTTTGCATCATTCATAGGAACGTAATAGCTCACAATTTCCCTCTTTCTGTGCCATTGATAATATTTCTTACTTCATTGAAAAATCTGAAACTTTCTTTCACGTGTCAACACCTCAATTATATGTTTATAATGAGACTAATTGATGTTTACGTTTTAAAGAATTTCATTCAGTACTGTAAATGAGTTGCTGTTAACTAGCAAATTTGTTATGGAGTTTTTTGCCAAAAATATTTAAGCAAGTGTTTAAGTGCTAAATGAATTTTACAAATTAAGTTTTTGGTCTATTCTCCATTTAGGACATGCTGAACCCATTCATCCACTAATATATTCAGAATTTATGAAAAACTTTGAAGCAAGAAGTTGCAAATGCCTATACCTATTACGAAAATTTTAAGACGCAATAGATGTTGCTTCTGTGCAAATCAAATCTTTGGTTATTAGAAACTAACATTTTAATCCTTTAGAGGAGTAGATCTCACAGTTTTCATGACAATCAGTTTTATAGGTTGCACGTTAGTTCTTGACGAATGACTTTCAGCGAAAATCCAGTGAGCTAGTCTAAGCTTAATAAACAGGTCAGCAAATAGTTTATATTACGTAACAAGCAGTTCTGCTTCCCTATGTTATGTTTCCAAAAAAACACAAAGTACAGTTGACTGCAAAGTTTTGTGTAGTATGGGTTCAAGTCATTGTCAGTGTTTTAACGAGAGGTAATGAAAATGACAATTCAGACGAAGCACATGAGGGGAGAAATGTCGGGAATAGAAGAAATACAAACAAATTAAGTGTGAACTGTCACAGAGATTGATAGAGTAGTACATATGGTTGCCATCACTGGAAGTGTTATAATTTGCTTTGTAGTTGCTGTACTTCTCGAGTGTAGAAATATGAGAACAAGATACAGAGCATCTGGATGTCATTTCTGCTTCTGTGTGCCAGTATTCCCCTAAAGGTAAGTAAGTAACTCGCATCTAACCTCTCATTTAAAAATTTCAGTCGTGAAGAACTAATGCACAACCTATAACATAACTAAGAGTGAGTTCATGCAATTATTTTCCTCCTTTTTTCATAAGCAGCCATTATCTTTTTAGCTAAATAAAACAATCCAGAAGATCATAGACCATGGGCAATTATTAATACAAAGGTAATATAAAAACAAGTATTTAAGTTGTTTTTTTTTTTATGTTCCATTTGTGTGCCGTCTTTTAACATCTAAGCTCATGTCGGCAGCATTTTGCCTTTAGAACAATTGCCCAACTGCAATGGTGTTCATTCTCTTATAGTGGTGTTCATCTTTAGATTGGTTTACTTTTTGGTTATTAAATTCACACACACACACACACAGATACAGAGCCTGGCTCTGTAGTGTGGTGGTAGTGTGTCTGCCTCTAATCCAAGAGGTCCTGAGTTCGAATCTATTAGGTGAGTTATCCAGATAAGGTTTCTTCCAGAGTTTTCCCTTATCCTGAGAAGATAAATGTTCGGTAACTTAAAGCTTTATGGTTCTCAGGCTTGTTTAGCATCATTTCATTCATTCATCTGTCGTCCGATAAGACATTACGTTGGAGGACATTAATATAAAAAAATCCACTCGCACACATACACTCACATATATTCATACTATGGCTATTTTTTTTTTCAAGATACTGTGGGTCGCAAAACCAGAATTATGGTGAAAGTCAGATGTTTTATTTGCAATGTTTAATTACACAAACATGCTACTTCTCTACATAGTCACCACTCTGATGTAGACAATTTTGATAGCGTGGTACCATTTACCAGTTCCCTTGTCATAGAAGGCAGCCGCCTATGCTTTCAGGCACTTCTGCATACTGCACTGGTCTGCAGCTCATTGTCTACCAGAATGCATCCTCCTAGCCACAGTTTCATGCGAGACAAGAGGTGAAAATTATGTGGAGCTAAGTTCATGCTGTGTGGTGGGTGTTCAAATACCTCCCATTAAACACATTGGTGGATCCTGTGTTGCAGCTGTAGTGTGCAGTGTCCATTCACTGTTTTCTGATGGTCGGACATCTTGGGAACCCATCTCACACACAGTTTGTGGTACTTAAGCATCTCAGTCATGATGGTATAGAGAGCTGACCGTTAAATTTCAGAAAACAAATCACTCAACATAAATTGTGAACCGACGATTTTCTCGAATTGCGTGGTGCACTTGCTGAAAAGATCATCAACTGACAGTCGCTTCCTTCCCTGACCACTTGCATCATGAAGGTTCGTGCTTCCTGCTTCAAAGTTCCTGTACCAATGCTGCACTTTGCTATGACTCATGAAAGTTTCACTTTACACGTTACTCATTCGTCAATGAATTCTGACTGCATTGCACTGAATTACAGCACGCACTTCACATTTGGTGGTATACACTACTGTTTTTGGACATGTTTACGTGCTCACTACACACTCAGAACATGTGACGTAACATAATCAGCAGGCATAATAGAGACACTGCACAACACATCCGCAGAAAGCTTTAACTGATTTCTATTATGGTTGTGCTTTCCCAATATATTGGAGCTTGACAAAAAAATTAGCCCTCATAAATTAATTTATACATACATTCCAGAGTTCATACTTCCAGACTCTAGGAAGGAAATCCTGGTTAAAAAAAAATTCTTACTCCAACTGGAAATTAAACCTAATACCTCTGGATTTTAAGTTAACATGCCAACCAACAGATCCCAGAGGCAATCTAATGTTATTACTCCTCCAATTACTAAACTCATGTGAGCTACAAGTAAATAAATATGTGTATTCTAAGAAAATGTCCCTAAATTTTCAGGACAATGAGATTGATTTCTTCAAACAATTTTTGGCAGAAAATAAAAATAGCATTTTGCAAATTCAGCTATGAAGTATGTATGTAGGTGATTTTGTGATTAGGAAATAACTTTGGCATACCTACAGTGCTTCAATGATATAAAAGTAGAAAATTATGCTTCTAATTTCATGGTGTTAGAACTTCTAAAATAAACTGAAAAAATATTTGCTATCTCATATGTGCACAGGTATTCTAAATCTGCATATATGAAAACCTTCTAAAATAAAATACTTATGTGCTATTATGTGTGAAAAAATGTATATCAAAGATGCACAGGCACTGCAGCAAAGAACAATTATTTATGTGTTAGTAACAAAGATGTTTCCCTTATGAAATTGTAGTCATGTTTCTTTCAATAATTATGATAAATATGTCAGTTTGCCAAAAAGCAAATAATTTTGTATGTAATTAATTGAAGTTGAAAGAAACTGATTTTTCATCAACAGAGAGAACATCACATAACTGTGGAAGAAACTTAGCATAAAAAAGTAAAAAATAGTAGCATATATATGTAAAATGTTATTTACAGTGCATCACATATTTTTGAAGGTGCTGCAAGTCATTTTGTATCATTTTTAGGTAATGCAAGATGGATATTAAATATTTCAGAATATTTGTTGTTGTATGTAGAATCAATGCCTAGCAGTTCTTTTCATTTTGTGTTCTTTATTCATGGAAATTTGAGACAAGTATAGATTTATTAAGCAATTTTGTTACATAATTTTCAGTTACTGTATGTTCAATAAAATTAATGTGATTAAAATATCTACATTCACCTTATTCTATTTTTAGAAAAATGCATGGTATATAAGGAAAGTAAATGAATTCAGCAATAAGTATTTAGAAGTACTTTAGAAGACAGTATAAAAAACAATCAAGTTATGGTCACTTTAGGTTGTGTGACCCTCCAATTGGACACACTATCTCTAAAGGGAACATTTGTAAGGGTAACATCAATGTTGGACGAAACACCTACTCTACCAACATATGTAGGCGGATTGCTAGGTTGGTTCATTACTGTAAGACCAAGTTCAAACATTAGTCATCTCGTTCATCCAACCTACCACTCTACAATAGATGTGATTTGGCATTTACATCTAAGGTGACAATTATTGGCCTATCCCTTAAAACTTCTAAATACATCTTAATAAATTTAATCCTTCCATGATATTTTTGGAAGGTTGAAAATATACATTCACTAAAAGAAATACACTATTTTGAAAGGAAAGTTCTCTACAATTGCAAAAAAAGTTACAAAATTGACTTACTCTTAGACAAATAATTTGTTTATTCATATTCACTATATGTGACATAGGAGAAGCTGTATCATGTATAGTTTGTGCCATTATTGGCATATAGGGAATTTTTCCATTTGTCAAATCAGGTTCCTGAACACAAAGTAAATCTAGTGGCAGTTCCCCAGCAAGTTGCCTAAGTTCCTGGCCGCACTCAACTGGCCAACTTTGATACAACAGGATGGTCTGTTATCCTGTTATGTAGGACTAACAAGCCAATATGTGGGTCAGACGCCTATCAGGGAGTGTAGACCCGGAGGCGGGTGTTCAGCCAAGCCTCAGGTATGATAGGAACAAGATATGAAATGCAGGCGAAATCGATGATTGAAAAGTTGATAATGGAGCAATTTGTGGAATGATTGGCGAGGGAATCCGGAGAAAACCCTCCTGACGCTGCTTCGTCCACGAATACTACAGGGGCTCCCTGTGATCGAACCCGGGCCACCTAGGTGGTAGGTGAACGCCCTAACCGCTCAGCCACTGCGCTGCCCATCTCTCAATAATTCTCCAACTAATAAGTTGATAGTGCGACACTCTGGAGATGTTTAATTCCTCTTGTGGCTTAATTCGTAACGTTGTTGTTGTTGTTGTGTTTAACGCCCGCTTTTACTACTACGGCACCGCAGGCGGTGACACTGATGATACATGAAGATGGAGCACCGGTGGAATGAGATGACGGGGGAAACCGGAGTACCCGGAGCACCACGAATACTACATGCGGGTCCCTGGGATCGAACCCGGGCCGCCAAGGTGGTAGGCGAGCGCGCTAACCGCTCGGCCACGGCGCCACCAATTCGTAACGCCGAAAGCTGTTATTCCAATGGTAATGGTGATAATATAGGTTTATAGTTTTATCTCTGAAAATGTACTTCTATTATGTTCTTCATTAGGTATAGAAACTTTATCTGACGTAGAGATTATATTCAATTTGAGTGCATTATGGTTAAGATTGCGTATCTGCTGGAAACCCTCTTTCGCACGAAATACTGTTAATCAGTATTTTTAGCGCTTGTGCGTGTTTCCAATTTCGACAATGTGGCGTATCCAATGCGAGAAAATGAAGTGCTTCCTCCATCCCCATATCTCCTTATTTAGGCAACTCGCTAATCATGTTTACACTAGGGGCTCTAATGACCTAGCTGTCGACGGGCCCTTAAACCCTAATCACCCTAATCACTCACTCACTCACTCACTCATGTTTACACTATTCCACCGTCAGGACGGCCAGCGTATGATATTGAGTCCTGGGTAGGGGCTAAGTTTTCCTGAGTTAATAATTGGTAGTTTAAGAACAATGTTGCCTCATTAAACTTGTTGGAGCCACCCACCGTCAACTACCGTATCTTGATGAATTGTTATCAATTGTGTTACTACAAGTTGTGCAATAAAGGAATGCACCAACATATGCAAATCTACATGTTCGTAATAAGCGACGTTGAGTGTTGACGCTGATATGCAAGTTAGACATTATATAGTGCTTTATTTCAGGTATAATTATACTTTCTAACTACTTACATATATAAGTGTAATTAGCATATCCTGGGATCTATAACTACATATATAAGTGTAACTATCACATCCTGAGAGTGAATTATTGTCAACTACATGTATTATTACAAATGTTGAATAAATGGGTGCAATGAAATGCCTTAGAAGTGTGTGAGCAAATGCATTTTTTAGATAGTTACGTTTTATAAACATTCTTGGATACCTTGCGCTTGGTATGTCCTTGCGCTTATGTATGTCCGTATCGGCACAAAATCAGCTGTTGGTTACACAGACCAATCTTTTGTTGATCACTTCATTACTCAACAGGAGTATTTCAGAACGTGATAGATCACATTCATGTTTAAAAACGAACAGTGTCGAATAATAAGGCGCGTGAGCCTATCACTGCACGAATGTTACAGTATACAAGTCTTATTCGTAAACTTCAATTTTCTAAGGAAATACTTTGATATTTTCAAGAAGATACATTTTATTTGATGCGTATTTTGTTGATCAATATAACTATTGCTTATTCTGATTTAAATAAATACTAATTTATGAAATTACAAATTTACCTAAATTAAATTGCAAAAGAAACATGATCATTTTGTACAACTTTTCTATTCGTACATTAGACACAATAGTTAATAACAAAGACGAAACTGATAAACTAATATTTTGACGGTTACTCCTTGACTTTTATAACTACCTCATACCTTTTCTTCATAGAAATAACCAAGTTCTTGCATTCCTCTGGGTTGATTTTATTCCATTCTTCCTCCATAATACGTTTAAGCTCAGCTCTTGTTTTGACGACGTGACTCTGCTTTTGTGGACTGGTTTCTTTAAAATTCGCCACAAATGCTCGATGGGGTTAGAGTCTGGACTCTGAGGAGGTGTTTGTATCAGTTTGGGTACATTCCATATCAACCAATTCATGTTTAGTCCCACCTAGTGTTTACTGTCACTTTTTTGCTGAGACCTATAACCACCAGGTGCCTAGCCATTTTCTCTGCACTCTACTTTCCGTCGTTCTTTAGAATGTCAAAGTACACATGATTGTTCATAATGCCATCAATAAATTCTATTACGAATACCACTGGATGGCATACAAATACCAATTCATGATGGAATCACCACCACGTTTCACTGTGGGGAGGTTGGTTCTGAGAACATAGTCTGAATTTGCTTTCCTCCAGACTCTGTTTATCTCATCTGACCTAAAGATTCTCGTCGCTGTTCCAAGAGTCCTCGTCCTTACGGTGTGCTCTTTAGCAAAAGCAACTCGTTCCTTCCTGCTTGCTGCACTTACATAAGATTGGTGTTCGGCCGTGATATTTATACTTCCATAACATGAATAGTTTGGTGCGACATCTTTCCAGACACATTTTCTACTGCGTCGTCACTCAGGAACACCTAATTTTGGATTTTCTCGGATTCTGCTTATAATGAAACGTTCCCCTCGTGCATTCAGTCTACCTTATTTAGATTTTCTTCCTGAATTCTTCGTAAATCCTTACTCCTTAAATTTGTTCGCTATGTACTGAAAGGTGAAGTGCGATTTATTAACTGTTTGTCCTATTTTTACTTTCTCTACTGGTAAGTAGAGGAAGTATTGTATTCCATCCAAAAATTCGATGTCGAGGAAAAAGGTCCGTGTATGTGTGTGTGTGTGTGTCTGTCAGACTGTGGATAGCATAACACAAAAACGAAAAGTCGGTTAAATACCAAAGTTGGTATTTAAGTTTAACGTCTTTCAAGGATGCGACACGAAGATTTTTAAGAAAATAGCTCCACCCTAAACTAACCTTTACATGGAAAATTTTTTTCCAAAATATCGATTTTCTTGGAAATGACTAACGATTTTGATTAAAATGCAATATGTTTGAGACATTTTTATGACAAATGAAATGTAGGTATATCTTGAATTTTCTGGCTGTAGCCTATAAGTCACCTTTACGTATACTTCAATATGCCGACGATATTGTGCTTTACTTTCCTATTGCGCTTAAGAAGTCTGTCTCTATCCGCCACTTTGAAGCCGATTGTTCCACCTTGTGCAATATCTGGACGGCCTGGGTTTGTGCGTTAACTACCAAAAACCTAAGTTTATTCGCTTCCAACGTAGTATACAGTCACTCACTATTCAACAGCATGTCATTAGCGCGTGTACCTCCGTGGGTTTTCTTGAACCTCACTGCAACAAAACTTAGGTTTTGCTGCACATTATCGTAGTATTTTTTGTTCTATTCGCACAGTGATTAAGTTGTACCAAGTGCTATCTTGTCGGCATTGAGGGGTCGATCCGGTGACCCTTAGCAGATTGCATACAACGTTGGCCTATACCCGACTGACTTACAGTTAGAGGTCTGCACGGCTCGGGCTTAGGCGCGGGCCAGGTTCGGGCCTAATTTGAAAAATGTTTGTCGGGCTCGGGCCGGGCCCGGGCTTGAAAATTAAAAGATACAAAATAATGTATTTATATATTTTTCCGAGAATAGAACAATTATCACAGCACTCCTTTACTAGGAATTCTATAGGATTATTCTGCTGAAAGGTTTCAATAATAATAATAATAATAATAATAATAATAATAATAATAATAATAATAATAATAATAATAATAATAATAATAATAATAATAATAATAATAATAATAATAATAATAATAATAATAATAAGTGATAATAATTGATAATAATTAATTAATAAAGATTAATAATTAATAATAATAAATAAATAATAATTATAAATAATTGATAATTAATAATAATAAAGTATCACAATTATAATAAAATTAAATAATCGGTCCGGGCCGGGCTCGGGCCCTGGCACTATAACCTCTTCTCGGGTTCGGGCCGGACTCGGACTTGGTTGAGTTCGGGTCGGGCCGGGCCGAACCTAAGAATGTCGGCCCGTGCAGGCCTCTACTTACAGTATGCTGATGGCGGGGCCGGTACCGGTAACTATTTCTACGAAACTGGATTCCTTTTCTTATCAACTGTTTAAATTAGTATTCCATGTTAATGGTCATCCTGCTCGGATTTTGATACAACAAAATAATCTTCCCTCTATTTTCTACCCTTTTTCGGGATTCTCTTCGGGGTGAACAATTCATTGCTTATCTAGTGACTCACATCCACAATGTTTTACTGTGGAAATTACGGTGTTTATGTCAACTTAGTGGGATAGACAGATGCGCTAACGGTGATCGCTTAGGGTCTTTAATTAGTGGATTCTCTAACTTTCAGACAATGGCCACGGTATATACCACGTCGGTCAGACCCATGTATTTAATAGAAGGGGCTGTGGTTTTTAGATAATTTGCAGACTACCGGGACACCCTCTGAGAGTCCATGTCCGACCTGCACACGTTTTGCACCTCGTATTTGGCAGATTTCCGTAATACCTACGACCTATACCCAACTTGCATATTGTTACTTTCTCTACTGGTAAGTAGGGAAAGTATTGTATTCCACCCAAAAAGCTCGATGTCGAGATTTCACCGGAAATATGTTTTGAGAGCCCCTGAATCAAAAAAAAAAAAAAAAAACATTTTTAGAAAAAGGTGTGTGTTTCTGTCAGTCTGTGGACAGCATAACTCAAAAACGAAAATAGTTTGTATTTAAGTCAAATGTCTTTCAGGGATGCGACACGAAGATTTTGAAGAAAGTAGTCCCACCCTAAACTAACTTTAGATGGAAAAGTTTTCGAAAATTTTGATTTTCTTGAAAATGGCTATAACGATTTTGATTACAATTTCTTATGTTTGAGATATTTTTATGACAAATGAAATATATATTTTAAATTTTCTGGCCTTAGCTACTGTAGTCGTATTTACTCTGGAGTGTAAAACATCAGATTTTTTTTACAGATGGTTCAACGCTGCAGGGAGCTAGCGTCGGTTTTTATTACTGGACTACATCAGAGATACAGATCTGGACTTTGTATCAGCAGATGTTGGTCTGTACAGCAGAAACAATCGCATTGTATCGAGCAATACGCTATGCTATCCGATTACGCATTCAATCACTCGTTATATTTACGTACAGTAGGAGTGACCTACAGGCATTAGATAAACCATAAAAGCCAATATATTAAATTTTGCTAAAAAAAACGCTCTCCAGATTACGTTATCTTCGGTGAAGGTATTCATGGTTGGGATACCCAGTCGTGTAGGGATATCTGGTAATGAAAAAAATGATAGTGTGGTTAAGACACCAACGTCATCGACTCGAATAGATAGGGATTTTTTAACACCGTCACATGATATTTTGCACCCATTTACGCCGCGAATAGATCCACGGCGAGTCCAAGGTCTGCAATTGGTGTCGGAACTGCAATAATTTGACACATCCCGACCACATTTAGATCAACAAGCTCTTAAGAGCTATTTTCAATTGTTATGTAATACAGCGCATACATCGGAACATCTTTTACGTATTTGATGAGATACTGATCTCTGCGATTGCGGCCTTCCTGGCACGATAAACTATTTATTATTTGGGTGTCCGAATCATCTAGCTTTTACCAAAGTTTTGCTGGCTTCTCTATATAGTTTTCTGCTTTGTGGTCCTTTTTCGGTGTCGTCTTTACTACTACCTTTGACTGCCCGCGTATGCTGGGCATTATTTCTTTTTACTACGAAAACAAAAATGAAATTGTAGTTCCTACGTTAGTGAACCGTTTGTTGTGATGCTACATCATCACTGGACGCAGTAGCCCACTCATATAGTTGGCAGTAGCGTCAACAAATAAAACCGCTTGAAGAAGAAGATGATGAAGAGGAAGAAAAAGAAGAAGAAGAAGAAATAATCCACAATCTGTGGAAGCCTCTGAGGTTATTTGTATTTGTTACGCGAATATGTCAAATTATGTTATGCTATCTGGATGCTAGAAGGAATAAATCAAAGTTTGAAACATGTATAAATGCTCCCATTTCCCTGTGAATTGCCACATCCTAATGTTTCGTTGCAAGTTCACACAAAAACATGAGCGTCGGCAGGCATTTTTCCAGGGAGGGGCCACATGTTTGAAATTTGCAATCAGATAATATCAATTCACTATTTTAGTGTCAAAATTTATAATATTCGTTGCATATAACCATGTTAATTTGTGTTAAATAGAAATTGATCTTTTAAAATGGTAGTTTAATAGTCAGTAGGTATTTGATTGCACATTAAGTTGACCAACTTCCAGGGAGGGGCCGCGGCCCCCCTTGCCCCCCCCTTCGCGACGCCCATGCACAAAAACTTTGAAGCAGCTCATTAAAATAGAAAAAATTTTACTTTATGCCATGCAAAGTAATTAATGGAAGCGTCAGAATGGAAGAAACATTTTGATGTTGCTATTAAGAAAACTAGTCGCTTGAACCTGCAACCATTACAGAACTCATTCATATTTCATAAAAACGGTTGATGTACAGGCCACGGGCAATTTCAATAAAAAAATAATTATAAAAAATAAACTGTTTTTATATCTGCTTACTTGTCAGTCTCAACTGATCATATACCCTAGTGTCATATTGCTTCCGATGACGCCCAAAGTTTAACAGGCATGCTTCCATAGCTGTGATTGCAGTTTTTAAGAGTGTGGCATTTATTAAAGCAAATAAAAGTTAATTTGCGTGAGCTGAATTTTAAATGAGCTTGTGTGAGCGTGATCTTAAAACTTGTAATCACAACTATGGAAGCTCACGTGTTAAAATTGATGCGCCAGCGGTAGCAGGTATGAAAAATACGGACACAGGAGCTACCGGTGACGTGAGGATTCGGGAGCGCGATTTGTCATACTTCTTCATCTATACATGGTTTAGTTTAGGCTGTTCTGTGGTTTAGGCTATGCAGCCCGTTCCGGCAAAGTCATCAGTGGTGTCCATTTTCTGGGAGGTCGGCCGGGGAAAAGCTCTGCTCTCCACCACGCTGAACTCACATCACCACATCGATACATCAGCAATCGCTGATAACCAACACCGCCGTCTACGCCGCTCACAGCAACCATCGCAGACAACGCCGATCTTCGAATGCACGAAGTACTGCCACCCTCCACTACACATGAGTAACATGTGCCATCGCAGGAGGAACCACCAACGCAGGCATCGCCGAAGCACGACTGTGCACAGTTAATTAAATAAATAAAACAAATTCTTTTTCACCTTCTCCTTCCACTACCGTTACACACCCCGCCACTTCCCATGTGTACATGGCCAGGGCCTCGGTCATGGCCATGACCTGGATCATTTTACCTTTCTCGCTCCCGCCTATTAGGTGGCAGCTCAGCAACTTACGACAATAACGGAGGTGCTTTTAGCGGTACTCCAACATTCTCTCCTACGATCCCAAAAATTCACCTGGCGAAATAAGCCAAATCTTTATCCCTCTCCAACTCTACTACTGTCTCCCCTTTCCAAAAAAAAAAAAAAAAAAAAAAAAAAAATCCTTGGTAAGGTTCGCCATTGACGGCCAGAACGGTCACTTCGGCTTAGGCGGAGAAATATTCCATGGGTAACCTCCGCCAAATATTTAGGCGTTCTTCTCGACCGCGGGCTAACTTACGCCCCACACGTCCGCGCAAAAGCCAAACCTGGTCACGCTGCGCTCAGACAGCTCTACCCTATCCTCCGATCCACCATGCCCAACCACCTAAAACTACGAATTTACCGGGCAATTATTCCGCCATTGATCTCATACGGCTGCAAAGCCTGGAGACCAGCGGCACCTTTCTGGTTACGCTATGCGAACCAGCTCTATCTTTCACCACTGAATGCGCGGGTGCTACAGGCGGTACCGCAGCAGGCTTTCACCTTCCTAATCCGGTGGATGGGGTTTTTTTAGTGGGTATGGCCATCTTCAATGGCGACTCCCACACGCAAACTGCAGACAGTGCAGAATAGGGCGTTAAGAATGATATACGATACCGGGCGTAGATTCCCGTCTTACATCCTTCACAACCATTCCGGACTACCCTACATCATGGACTTGGTAAGGGAGCGATCCCGAACCATGCACTCCAAACTTAACTCCCACACCAATCAGCTGGTACGGGCATTAGGTCAATATAACCACAGAGCACCTCGTAGAAGGAAAAGTTACCCCCTACCCAAGGACGTCCTTGGATAAGGGTAATGCCACTCCCATCTTCTAACACATTATTACCCCAACACCTATTCCTGCCCCCTTCCTGTATCCAAAACTAGGTATACAGGAAGAAACCATTACCCAAGACACAAAAGCATGACAATAAAATTACATCTTTAATACCGCACAGATAAAGTCGCATTAGCGGCTAGGTGCTGTGGAAATAAACTTACCGTACAGGAGAACCTGTACGACCTGTTCTCGAATGCTGGAATGCTGGGAGGTCGGCTAACATCTCGTGCTCCTCTTTATGTTTGGATTTTGCATACTTTGGTTCTAATGCAGCCCACTTGGAGCGCGTTTGTTTCCACAGAATAACAAGGTAATTTTACTTCATTTCTGATGTTCTGTGCTGTTGTCTGTAGACACAGGTTATAGATTGTAGATGGCAATAGGTGGGTTCTAGAGCGAGGATCACCTTCCGCAAATTGTGTATATTCTACTCAATTCTACTCTACTTACCTTGTGATGAACTGTTTCATTTTGCACTCTATATATGTATGTGTATGTTCTGTGCCCTTATCCATTTATCCATCAGTATAGCAATATCTTAACTATTTAAAACTGAATAGCATATCTCTCTAAGGAGCTTATTAAACGATTTAATTAATTAATTAGGAATTGTGACGCCCTGAGTTTCTTGCGGTTTATAAACCTAGGTTTCTCTATTCGTGTCCCCCCAATTGAATTTGGGATTTGTCCCGCAGAACTCAAGAGTGAAGTTATAAAGCTACAAGAAAAAGAAGGGTGCATTTCCACGCTTCTGTTTTAATTACTCGTGATGACAAGTGTCAAGTGTCAATACTTCAATAAGTATCGAAGAGGAATGTAAGTTAATTTCTAAATTCGCTTGAATGGCTCATTAATTTCAGAATAGTATGCCTGCAGTAATGTTCGTAATGATCATGAGTTGTAACGGAGGTGAGAAACCTACAATTGAATGTAAAAAATGCACCCAATCCCATCAATATACCACATAATTGATTCATTGAATGGTTATTTGGAAAGCTCTTGCAATATTTATGTAAAGGAAGGGAAAATTGAAAGTCAAGGTTGTTAACGTAGAAGTGCATTTGTTGTGTCTGGTATTTGTTCTCCAGGTGCTTCATGGTTTCAGATAGCAATGGCGTTTTCTGTGTTGAAATGATTGCATGAGACATAGCTATTTCTTCATCAATGCCCATGAGTTCAAGCAGCCACACGATAGGCAAGGAAAAATTATATTACACCATGATTTAAGTAGGGCAAAGAAAATTAAATTGCCTTTGGAACATTTTAGGGACTGTATTTTTAAATGGTCCATATTACAGCAACATTGCTCTATTGAGCTCATTTTATTTTAGTAGTCATGTGATAGTGACCAATGCACATATTGTCAGGGCTTAAGTAACTAGTTTCTGGTGTAAAATCAACTAATGTATCATATCAGTTTCATCTAAACCTTCCAGTCATTATGTTATTCAGGTTGTGTTGTATTGCGTCTGGTTCTTTTGATCCTAGAATGAGCCAGGCTCAAGGATATAGAACATGTCATACAACCATGCAATTTCATTATTATTTTATTTATTATTTTTCTCCCCAACACATAAACACAATCATTTTAATAGGGTTAATACTAGTAGGGTAAAGAAGCTACAGCGTAGTATTCCTTAATGCTGTAAATTAGGCATTAAAGTTCTAGTCATAATCATTACTAAATGGAATAATTATGAAATAATATATAAATTGTTTCAATTATTATAATCTGTAACTAAGAAATTATAACTCCAGAATGTTAAGCAGCTGAATGCGTGCATTCTTATATACCAATGCGTGGTTCTTATATACTAGGCCTTGCACGATTATCTTCTGTGATGCATTATTTTGCACATGAATGAATCTTGACAAATTGTCACTGTGTAAATTTCACTTCCCTTTTGCATTTTGTATGCATGGTTTACAAAATCTTTAAAATGGGCAAAGTTGAGTTTTGCTATTATACAGTATGTATAAAGTGACATTATTAGCCATAACATAACAATTTTGAAGCAAAGCAATTCTGAACAAAATATTTGCGTGCGGCCAAAAGGTTTATTTTAGAAATGCTGGATAAACTGGTATGTAACTGCTGATACTTAAAAGTTTTAAGTCTTTCATCTGTTGTGGGGAAAATAGTGAATAAACATGTGAAACCAAGGGAGTATGAAAATTATGACCACAGAATCATAGCTGGGAAAGAACGAGGCCTCTTTTCAATTACTGGCCATTAGATGGTTGAAAAAATTCAACATATGTTGCATGTGAACAATTAAAGAGGGTACAATCTCATGTTAGAGTTAAAGAAAAGTTCCTAAAACAGGAAGAATTAATAAGAAAAGGAGTATTGACAACTATTGGAAATGAAGTCAGGGTTAAACTTGAATATTTTATTCTGAAGATGATTTCAAAGTTTCCTTGCAGTTTTCCATACGCATTCCGCAAATTCAGATACAAAGCTGCTCACATTTGACTGCAAACACTGCCAACATGTTTAGCATAGCTGAAGTATTGACGGTTCAAAGCCACAAAGCGAAACTGAAAGACGGAGGTTCTTAAGCCACAAAGTGTCGGGGACATGTTTTTATAAGTAGAGGAATCTAGAACAATGTAACGTAGCGTAGGGTCTGTGTTACTACTAAACCCCAATGACAGCAGATCTTGCTTCTCATTTAGGTTGGCAATCCCCATTGTGCAATTGTAGCAGTGGAAAGATGGCCATGTTTCTTGTTCTTATGCCATTAGTTTACAATAAAAGAAATTCATCCTTGAAAGGGTGGGCAAGTGGGTTTGAGGCTCTACAATTGGCAACATCAATTACAAAAACACCTCTATGGTAATTACATCAGTCTCTTTAATTTATATTGGTCCAAATGACCTAGCTGTCGACAGGCCCTTAAACCCCACTCACTCACTCACTCACTCACTCACTCACTCACTCACTCACTCACTCACTCACTCACTCACTCACTCACTCACTCACTCACTCACTCACTCACTCACTCACTCACTCACTCACTCACTCACACTCTTTAATTTATATTAGTCTTTGCAACCATAGTACTCAAGCTTCGCCAAAGTCTGTAATTACTGTGCCATTGTTAATGCTTTGAAAACATTCTTTAATGCAGCAAAAAACAGTGCGAACAGATCTGACCCTAACTCAACCACTCAAAATTCTGCAGAAGGTATATCCCAAAATCAGTTGTTTGTGTGATAAAAGAATATCACACCTCTAAAAAGTAAAACCCCTCATGAGTGGGATCAGATAACTATTAAATTGTTAAAATATCATCTACCAGAATTGAGTAGCCAATTAAGTCATGTATGGAATAATATCCATTTGTTAGACATGAGGTATTGGCACATCTCACCTCTGCAACCCAGTATGGTTCTGTTGTAGGCTGCCACCCTCCTTCCACCCCCCCCCCCCCACCCCCTCACCCCCCCTGGTGTTTGATATATTCCAAGAAAAAATGAAACCGATTGTAAAGCTTCTATACATAAAGAGGAGACAAAAGCCGGGCTTCCAGTTATAGTACCATTTCTGTTTTGACAGCCTTTTCTAAAGTAATGCAAAAGGTTGCATATTATTGGGTTATATGTGGTTGAATAATAACTCTCAACATTCCAGTTTGGATTCACGAAAATGTAAACAGAAAATGCTACATACAAGAGTCACTACAACAATTTTGAGATGTGAGAAAATGAAAGACATGTAAGATTTGCAATGTGAACAAGATTTTAAATGGAGAACACCTACTTGAATGTCCAGAATTGAGGAAGATACATAATTTATATTGGCTGGCTAAGTGGGTCAAAATCCTGCACACAGATCAGCAACAACAGGAAATGAAAGCTAATCCACTCAAATTGGATGCAGGATGGGATATCCACATCATTTGTGAGTAAGCTGGTATCAGGTACTGACTCTCCCATTCCAGGAATTCCAGCAGGGCAAGGATGAAGTCCCTGCAATGGAGCTTGGTAGAGAGGATTTTCGCTCTTTTCAGACATGTAATTTTTTATCATTGGGAACAGGAAAAAGTCACATGGGGCCAGGTTGGAAGTGTACGGTGACCTCTGTAGACTCCAGGAACGGAATAGTAATGTTGACTGTGTGTGCGGATGCATTGTGATGGAGAAAGATCCCTTGCAGTACCATGCGAGGCCACCATTCTTGGAGCTTGGCAAAAACTTTTGGCAAGCAAACTAATATACCAATTAGTTGTAACCGTGCTTTGCTCCTCAACAGAAATAGTTGCCACAAGACCACCCTTTAGGGAAAATGAGACTATCATTTTCTTGTGGCCACTTGGCGACACTTTACTTTTGTCAATGGATTGTCATCAGAAAAGATCCACACTGATTGATGATTGGTCTCCAGACCAAACTAATAAATCCAGGTTTCATCATCTGTGATGATGTCAGAACCTGTCTGGAGTCTCCTCCTTTGGATCTTGTCAGCATTTTCTCACACCGTTCAACATGGGTGTGTTTTTGTTCTTCTGTCAAATTGTGAGGCACCCATCAAGTTGTGACCCTGCTCACACGAAAGAATGCTGGCAGATTTGCAATGCTCCCTCAATTTCTTTAAATGTTATGCAATTAATTTTGTGAAGTATTTTTTTCTACACTGCTATGTTTTCCTCAGTCGCTGCCATTGCCGTATGTGCACTTCTCTCCTCATCTTTTAAAGATGCTTGGCCCCTTTTAACTTCCTGAAACCAACGGAAACCTGGCATGGGAAGGAGCAATGTGCTACAAAAGTCTGTGACAAACGTTCAAGACTTTAGCACTGGTTTAACCCACTTTTAAGCTCTTAGAAAATCGCTGAGTGAAAATGCTTCTTCCAAGCTCCATTGCAGGGACTGGCTACTTGTGCACCCCCGGTTGTTCATCCTTGTGCTGCTGGAATTCCTGGAGTATGAGAGTCACTACCTGATACCAGTTTATTCACAAAGATTGGGGCCATCCTATCCTGCATCCAATTCGAGTGGCTCAACTTTCATTTTCACACATCTCAAAACTTTCATAGTGACCCTCATACAATGTCATTCTTGAAGTGGCAACAACTTGAATAGAAAGGAGACACTGTTGAGGATATTGCATGAATTAGTTAGGCCATTTGATTGCGTAGATCCTAACCTGTTGCTGCAAAAGTAAACATTTTATGACTCCAATGTGTTGTGGTTCAATCGCTTCTGTAGCGTAGTTGATAGTACGCTTGCCTCGGGCATGGAGGACCTGAGTTCGATCCCTGGTACCAGCATGGGGATTTTATCCCCTCTGGGAGGTCTGGCACCGGGTGCACTCAGCCTCGTTAGTTCCAATTGAGGAGCTACTTGATGGAAAAGTAGTGGCTCCAGGTTCAGATCGGGACACTGACCATGTGCCACTCTCCAGTATTGCACCCCACCAATGACACCTGTAGTGGGCTGAGGTGTGGGATGCAGTGGCTGGGCGGTAAGGTTTGGCTCTTCATGGGCTGTTGTGCCGGGGCTTAGAAAAAATGTCATGTGGTTCAGATCTTGCTCAACAAATAGAGTCCAAAAAACCTGAATTAATAGTTGTGATTGTGAGGCAGGGGCTATTACTGAAGGTGTTCCACAAGGTTCTTTAATCAGCCTGTTGTTATTTTTAATATTTATAAATTAATTGCTATAAAATCTTAATACAGAGTTCTCTTTGTGAGTGATACCAGTGTGCTTATATCTTAAAAGTCACGTTGGGAATTGAGAGATTCAGCTAATAAAGTATTTGAATAACTCAGTACTACATTTAAACTAACTTTCATTAATCTGTGGTAAAATGAACCTTATTCCATTCAGAAAAATCATAAGCAAGGAAATGAGTTAACAATCAGATATATGGTAAGTATAATCTGATACAAAATTTCTCTGGCTTCAAATAGAAATAGTTCGGCTGGAAAAAATGAATTAAATTCTGCTACCAAAATGTAGCTCAGCTGGCTTTGCTTATGAGAAGGTTAAAAACTCTTCTTAATTAAAGTTCCCTAAAAATAGCATATCTTACATACTTTCACTCCTTATTGCAACATGGAATTATTTGGAACACAGCAAGCAAGCGGGTATATTACAAAAAAGGCCATATGAGTTGTTTGTGGTGTTGGGTGCTCTCATTCCTGTAGGCTCATACTGTTGTTGTTTTCTAGTGCCTTGAATCTGGCAATGAAGCCATTAGCATTCATGCTTTCCAATACTTTTGAACTGTAGTTTCTTCTGATCTTAATGCTTCACAGGTCTTCAAGTGGTCTTTGTTCATTTCTGCTGGATCGTTACACAGGACACATATTGGTGAGGCTGAGATATCTATTCTGTAGAGATGGCTTGCTAAGCAGTCGTGATTTGTAAAGTCGGAAGGCTGCAACCGCTGTTTTCCTTGGTCTCTGGGGGATTATATCTGGGTTGGAAAGTAGTGTAATCCATTTTTTATCTTTGGCATTTGTTTCTATTTCTTGTAGGTATGAATGAGAAAATTTTTTAATGATCAAGCGTTTTATTGAGGAATATGAGAAATTGAATTTAGACTTCTGTTTTATTGTTGTGCCTTTCTTTGCAAGTGAGTCTGCAGCTTCATTCCCCATGACTCCACAGTTGTAGGCTCATACTTAAAACCCAAAATATTATTACTCTTACTGGTGAAAACATATATTCTCTCATGAGCTATCTTAAAGTAATTTTGGTTACTTCACAGCAATCCTTGCTGTGCATGACCACAGAGTGATGCAGATAATTTTGCATAGATCAGCAAACAGCTTAAAATTATTCCAGAAAGGAAGCCGTTATTCAGTAATAAAATTTATAATAATCTTCCATGTTATCTAAAAGTATTTAGTACATCCCGGAGATGTTTTAGTTCTGAGTTCATATTTACTTTGTCACACACATGTAGGGCACGCTGATGGAGTGTGTTTATCATGGCACTTTTTATAGCTGGAAGGTGATGTGGAGAGACAATCTGTGACAATTTCTGTCAAAGAATAGTGAGGGAAAGCATAGAAATATTTAAAGAAAAGAGCAGTCTGAACCGTGACACAGGCAAACCACTCAACACGATACGGAAGACCCTATTAGCAGGACAACTTCCTATTGGAGGAGAAAGAATCAATAGGATTGCGAGTGGGATGGTACAGTGAGGCCAATCAGAGAGGCAGTGACTAATTGGATGAGTTTTACAGTCGCCCATTGAAGAAGCCAAATATAGTTTGTGGTGAAACATTGGCATAATTTTTAGTTTTTTAATTTCTTAAAAAAACCAACAAGAGGCAGACCATACTGGAAACCAAGAAAGAAGAAATGGATAAAGACTGTGGAAGTCTATGAAATCAATCAATTTTTTAGTGTTCTTTGTGGAGCGTGCTTTTTTTGGATAATGGGAGTCCAATTGTTATCACTGCTTACCTCATCTGTTTGGGGAAGAGTCAAAGAGGTGACAGTATGCCTCATTATATGCCTTGGAGTGAAATCCATACAATGCAACAAATGGATCAAGCAAACACCTATTCTCTCCATCCTCTGATTCCCTTACAGATGCTTAGGCCAGGGCATACACTTTGGTATAATGAAGGTGCTTATGAATCACATTCTGCACAGTTCCCTTGCTTACCAGTGGTTCAATAACAATTTCACATGTGATCCACTGATGACCAGTGAGGTCATACACAGTTGTGCTTGTGACAGGGTTGTTGACGTGCAAATTTGGCAAGTCCTTGGTGCTTTTGTGCAAAGAAATGGGATAACAGTTATGCTTCTGTGTAGGAATCTATATTGCCCTGACATTGTCAAGCAGTGTTCCACAAGAGAAAACAGCAGGTGACACTGTTCACTACAAGTGCAAACTGGGAAACACACTGCACCGTCAACCAATAAAGATATTGCCCCATATCAATTGGATATAGTAATAAACTCTGACATCTGTTGTTTTCAATTGGGCAGCCCTTATACACGTTGGGTTGAATAAATTTTTTGTATTATTAGCTACTTATGAATATTTATCACAGTATGTTAACATTTTCCCAGATCGAAGTGTGTCATTAAATGGGTTGAAAACCTATATTGATTTTCAAATTTTGTTTTCCAAAGCTGTAATGCATAGGTTTTCATGAAAATAATTTCTTTGCATGCAAATAATTTATCTCGAAAGTGGCTTGATGATTTTTATTAAAATGTCATATGTTCAATGAATTTAGATAAGAAATATAATTTATATCTTGGACTTTCGACGTGTACTGTGCATCATCCTTCATTTCATACAATTTTGTATAGTTGTGTATAAACAAGAAAATCTTAAAACATAGAAGAGAGCTTACTGCAGGAAAGATCTGGAATTCATTAAGAGATAGTTTGTGTAGAGTAAATGCTTTTAGAGCATTAGGCACTTTTGAAATATTTCTTTTTACAAGTTTAGATTTTTGTTGTCACCTAAGAGGCATGCTTGAAAGTTTAAAACTTTTGCTTTTATTCTCTTATTTTTTATTCACATCAAATTTTACATTGTAATAAATAACTAAACAATAAGAAACTAAAAAGGATGATTATAATAATTATAGGGGTATTGCAGTACTTAATACAGTCAGTAAAATATATGGAAAAATTTTGAAATTTATGTTAGAAGATTATTATAAGGGACAAGAAGATGAACAGGCAGGCTTCCGAGCTGGGAGATCAACGACTGATCACATTTTTGTGGTAAAGCAGTTAATGGAAAAGAAATATGTTAAAGGGCAGCCATTGTATCTTTTATTAGTTGATTTAGAAAAAGCTTATGACTCCGTTCTGTTACAAAAATTGTGGGAAGTATTAAAGGATAAAATAGACAAGAAGCTTCTCTTAAATGCCATTGGGAAATTATATGAAAATGCAACTTCTAGAATCAAGATAGGAAAGAACATTTCGGAGGAATTCCTAGTAACAAAAGGATTACGCCAAGGCTGTTGCCTGTCTCCAACATTATTTGTTGTTGTTAGCTAATGCTGGATTTCTGGCAATGAAGTCATTAATCCTCTTGCTCTCCAATATTTTTCACTGATGGATGGGGCACTAGAACCAACATTATTTAAGATATATATACAGCAAGCTTTATCCAATTGGAAGAAGAAATGTAAAAATATGGGAATACCTATTAATAACTCCACAATTTATATACTGTTGTTTGCTGATGATCAACTGGTTATAGCTCAAGATTATGATGACATAGAATATATGACTAGAAAACTTATGGAAGAACACACTAAATGGGGTTTAAAAATAAATTTGGAGAAAACACTATATATGTCTTGTGGGGATGAAAGGAAAGACTTGATTTTGGAAGATGGAATGGGGCGTATCAAAGGACGAGAAGAATGTGAATATTTGGGGGTTAAAATAAATTCAAACTGCAGTCAGGAAAATGACATAAAAAATAGAATCCAGAAAGGTAGATCAACAATAGCTATGTTGAACGGAATTTTGTGGGATAAGGCATTAACAGTGGATACAAAATTACAAATCTACAAATCTATAATAAGAAGCACTATAACTTATGGAGCGGAAACATGGCACCTAAACACAAACCTGAAATTAAAATTGCTTTCTACTGAAATGGATTGTTTTAGAAGATCCACTAGGCATTCTAAATCAGAAAAAATTAGAAATACAACTATTAGACAAAAAATGAATGTTAATGATACATTATTAGATTTTGTAAAATACAAACAATTGGAATGGTATGGTCATACACGTAGAATGATATAAAAACAAGATTGCCGAGACAAGTTTTGGAATGGATTCCACCAGGGAGAGGAAAGAGGGGAAGACCGCGGAAAACCTGGATGGATGATATAAGGAGTAGTGTGAAGGAGAAGAATAGAAGAGCGGGATTGGGAAATAAGAGAAGAATGGAGGAAGAAGATACGTACTTAAACACTTTGGATACAGGAAGATGTGATCTCACATTGTAAACCTGTTGATAAATAAATAAATAAGAAACTAATCCTAATCCATCTCAACTTATTCTAATAGAATTAGGACTACAAGAGTTGTCACCAGGAATAAATATTTGAATGATGAAAGCTTCTTCCATAATTTAAAACAATTTTAAGTTAAAAATATATTGTGAGTAACATAGAGAGAATAGAAGAATCATTTTTATATGAAGAGTATAATATGTAATGAATTACAAGAATTATGGGCTAATCTTAATAACAAAAGATCTCTGAAATTATATAAAACATTGAAAAATGATTGGGGCAGAGAAAAATATATTGACATCTGTGATAAAGTAGGAAGAGAAGGGATGGCATGGTTTAGAGCAGGAGTAATATACTTAAGGGTTATAAGGAATGGATATATTAAGGGGAGATGTCCAATGTGTGAAAAAGAAGATAGTACTTGGCATTATATCTTTGTCAAAAAACAAAATACTGGAGAGATGAATTCCTTTTGCATAAGTGGGAAAACATGCCAAATGAAATAAGAGGCAAAAGAATTTTGAATGTAAGATTAGAAGAAAATATAATAAAACTCTAAAAATTTATTGGCAAGGTAAGACAAAAATGGCTTCGGAAAATAGGGAAAATCAATGAAAATAATTAGGAAAAATAGTGTAAGGTATAAAGGGAAACAAAAATCTAGATCCCAAGTTTTACAATTCTCCATTATGTACACAACTCAGGTTAATTATAATGGGGCATGGAAAAATGCAACTTCAAAATGAGGACTATGCAAGATTTAAATCAAAATCATTAGCCATTTTTAAGAATATAGAATAAAAATTATCCATGTAAATGATTATTTGGGTGGGAGAAATCAGGTTTGGTATTTACCTCACTTTGTGCTTTGAAATAATAATTTTGTCCCTCTCTCTCTCTCTCTTTCTCTCCCTTTCTCTCTCTCACACACGCCTTTTTCTTAAACACTTCTTTTTTTGGATCAGAGGTTTTCAAAATGTGCATTTCTGGTGAGGCCTTGACACTAGACTTCTACGGATGATCTATTTTGGATGCATATATCTGCAATTTAGTAATAGAATTAAAATATGGGGGGAAACTGCAAAATGTGACATGGACAGATTGTTAATACTACATAAAAAGTGCATCAGATTGATTTACAACCTAAAAGTAAGGAAATCATGCAGGGAGACATTCAAAAATCTAAAGATGTTCACAATCTATTCTCTTTATGTGTATAGAACTATACTATTTCTCGTAATAGGCTTGCACTGATAAGAAACAACCAAATTCACAGCTATAGCACAAGAAACAATGCTATCACGTGTATAATATTAGCAAATGTTAATTAGGTAATCTACCATTTTATGCAGCTAAAAGATTAGTCAACTCTGAATTAAAAAAAATTATTGCAAAATATTACTATGAAAAATCAAAGAATAAAAGATGGGAACTACCAAACATTCAAATAGTAATTTCTGAGTATCTTCGAAAAACAGCAGTTGCAACCTTCAGGTTGATTACAGGACATGATTGTCTGGCAAAACATTTAAACAGAATTGGGATATATTCTTCTCCATTCTGTCCTCTATGTGACCTGCAAGAGGAAATGGATCGAGACCACCTTCAAATATGCCCGGCCACTTCTAGTGCCCCATCCATCAGTGAAAAATATTGGAGAGCAAGGCAAGAGGATTAGTGACTTCATTGTCAGAAATCCAGCATTAGCTAACAACAACTTCTCCTTCCAAAACCTTGACAATTTTACGCATAATATGAAATCCACCTACTTTTTAAATCACACCTTAAATTTCTGTTCAATAGCTTCCACGTTTGGAGCTTTGAGTGAATTAATTTTTTCTCAATGTCATGCACTTAACTGTTTTGGTTAAATTGAAAAAGCATCATCTTTATCTAGTTGTCAATCACCAATTTAAAGTTTTCAAAATTGTTTGCATAATACATTGGTTCTTCCAACCATGACTCCGAGTAGCTAGGGGTCTAGTGGAAGTGCAAGTTCTGGATTTTTGGCTCTGAATAAAACAATTCTTTCAAAGCACCTTTTTTGTCATTTGAGATCAGTTTGTCCACTTTAGGACACAATGCATGTATCTGTTCACATACTCTGTAAACCATGTGCTACACAAGTTACATGTCACATGTAGGAAATTTACAGAAAGGCCTTTGGCTGCCTTCTTCATATATGGAGCAGCATCCGTAAGTAAGGGTAAAACACCTATCAAATTTCACCCCATTCAGCAATAACAACTGCTGAGACTCATTGAATAAGCAAGCCATTGTTATATGATTTGATGCTGATATTTCTCTACATGCTAATAGAAAGCATCACTTAGAAACACTTTCATAATTTTCTTGCACATCTACCACTTTTCTACCACTAGAATCTGCTGATTCATCAATGCTTACTCAATTTTTTTGTTGTAATTTTCATATTCTGCGCTAATCTCTCGTAGCATTTCTTTATAACAGGCAGGCACATACATTATTCTTAATGCCAATTCTTCCGGTGTTTCAAAATTTGTGTATTTCATAAAATTTCTGAGCTCTGGACTTCTCAATTTATATAATGGAATATCACATGAAAGAAAAGGTTTGTATAATATTCCAAACTTTTTGAAATTAGCGTATCTGAAGAGGAAGCTGCTTTGCCTAAAAGAACTCGTCTAGAATTTGTACCTGAGGCAGCCATTCTATGTTTACTACCTGCTAAATGCTGCAAGACTTGGTCTGCATTTACTGATTTCCCACATTTTTGACAATAGAATTCTTCCATCATTTGTAAAGAATGCCACTGAATTCAGCAACACATTGTTACAAAGGAGAGCGAACACTGTTGTTGTTTAAGAGGTAGAACTGGAACTTAAAAATTCAATGCCACAACTGGGATTTGAACCACAGACCTTCCGCTTGCCGGGCGGACGCTCTAACCACTGAGCTATTGTGACAAACTGCCAGAATGGCATTAAATTCTGGCAGTTTGTCACAATAGCTCAGTGGTTAGAGCGTCCGCCCGGCAAGCGGAAGGTCTGTGGTTCAAATCCCAGTTGTGGCATTGAATTTTTAAGTTCCAGTTCTACCTCTTAAACTTTGCCCACACACGGCTTGTGTGTTTAAAAACACCAACAGTAAGTTTGTTGGCACAAATAAATAATAATTACTGTTGTTGTTGTTGTTAGCTAATGCGGATTTCTGACAATAAAGTCATTAATACTCTTGCTCTCCAATATTTTTCACTGATGGATGGGGCATTAGAAGTGGCCGGGCATATTTGAAGGTGGTCTCGATCCATTTCCTCTTGCAGATCACATAGAGGACAGAGTGGTGAAGAATATATCCCAATTCTGTTTAAATGTTTTTCCAGACAATGATGTCCTGTAATCAACCTGAAGGTTGCAACTGCTGTTTTTCGAGGATACTCAGGAATTACTATTTGAATGTTTGGTAGTTCCCATCTTTTATTTTTTGATTTTTCATAGTAATATTTTTCAATATTTTTTTTTGAATTCAGAAAAGGAGAGCGAACACTTGACTTCACTTTCAGCATTAGATTGCCAATCACTTAAGATGCTGTAGGACACTCACCACAATATGTCTATGAATGAAGTTCACACAAATTGTGTTCTCCTAATATGACAGTGCATGATATATTTTTGTGAAATTTAAAAATTATAGCAAATAAAAATGACAAATTGTGTTTTTAGCAAAATGATTTAAAATATGTATTTTTACGTGAAATAGAATTTTGTAGATTGAAGTGTGCTGTTTTGGAAATTTCTGTCTTAGTAACAGCTTTTTGTCTATAAAAAAATTATTATTAGCATACAAATCCGCTCCTTAGTTATCACACAGTTGTAGGACTTGCACTGGGAACTGCTGCTATGTGCCCCATTTTCACCAATTTTAACTCACAGTGGCATGTTCCTCTTTCTAAATCTGAAGAAATGGCTTGCTGGATGTTAAGATCACAGACTTCAGTTTGCAGGGTTAGACAAATCTTTTTATGTGACATAAAGAAGTTATAGTTGTCAATCAAAGGTGGCTATTATTTATTTATGCGAACAAACTTACTGTTGCTGTTTTTAAACACACAAGCCATGTGTGGGCAAGGTTTGAGAGGTAGAACTGGAACTTAAAAATTCAATGCCACAACTGGGATTTGAACCACAGACCTTCTGCTTACCAGGCGGCTGCTCTACTACTGAGCTATTGTGACAAACTGTCAGAATGTCAGGAGAAATACGAACTGGTTTGAGAATTTAATGTCATTCTGACAGTTTGTCACAATAGCTCAGTGGTTAGAGCAGCCGCCTGGTAAGTGGAAGGTCTGTGGTTCAAATCCCAGTTGTGGCATTGAATTTTTAAGTTCCAGTTCTACCTCTCAAAAGGTGGCTATATTGAAAAATAAAGAAAATTTAGGTGTAAAATCTGATGTTTTCTTTTTCAGGGTGAGACTATGCCGAACAACCCTCATTATAATCTTTGCAAAAGTTAAAGGCATATGGAGGTGGGCCATACTGCAGACTCCAACGAATCCTAAGCTTGCCCTTCCTACCAGCGCTGCCGAATGTGGTACACACATCTCACATGCTCTTATGTACAGAACCTCTGCTGGTACACGCACTACGCTTGGTAACAGCGCTCCGCTTGAGCATTGGCCAGCGTTCACATGCCTTTAACTTTTGCTAGCACTATAGGCAAATAAACATATATTATGAAAACTAAAATTCTTAGACTATTTAACATTACTGCAGTAATTATTATTTATTTATGCCAACAAACTTACTGCAGTGCTTGATACTATAATTTACAAGAAGTAAATCTCATTTTAAATTACTTTTAGTTCATGAGCATTCTAATGATTAATAATATGCTTGAAATGCTAATTTTTTTCTGCTACTTAAACATTCTCTTTCTTTTACAGGCATTCTTAAACTGTAGTTATAAAGCCAAAGAAGATAAGGACAGAAGGGAGATGGTTTAGCTATTGTAAAGAAAGAAGCAAACAAAGTATTATGGAAGAGTTCTTCAGAAAATACAGATTTTCATGTGAAACTATACGTTGCATCCAAATGGATGGCGGCAGCAGCTAAAGTTAACCATATATTTTTGGGAAATTCTGCAAGTTTGGTGCCTCTGGTCCTCTACTAGTGATGTCTACCACATCAGCTTCTTTGCCTCTGGTTTCTGAAATTCCACTTCCTGGTGGTGTGACAACCATCACTCATTCAATACCATCCCCAACAAAGAATACAACCTCAAGCATTGTCACAACAGTCCCTACAGCTACGACCAATACTCAGATACATAATATGCCAGTTCTGTCTGAAGTATCTACATATGAAATTCCTTCACTTGGAACACCAGGACTAAAGTTATTTGTTCCATTGTCCAGTGTTACATCCATTCATAGATCAGTAGCCTCATCCATGCAAAATATAAAAGCAGCTCCTTCTAAAGAAAATGCTTTGGCATTAGTATGCTCCTTAGCATCGAAAAAAGAACCTTTGAATAAAGTGGTGCCATTGCCATCTACGTTGCCAAACTTGAGAGATGTGAAAGAAAGTGTTTCAAACCCTGTGTCTGTTACTATAGAGACAAGTAACCTCCCAGTGAATAACCAGGAACCGAGTATTTCTGTACTTTCTGTTCCTAGCGCATGTACAGAGCTAGCAGGGTTCATAAAAGTGAATGAAAATCATAAACATATATATGTAAATCAGAAAAATTGTTTAACTCGTCCATTTGCACCGTATCCATTACATCTGCAAAATGCTAATGTGACGCATACTGATGTGGGACATGTTGTCATTCCAGTTGCCAATAAACTGGATGATAATCAGATCATCATTCCCCTGACATCTAGTGCTGTGTATAGCCAACCTATAGGCATTTCCATACCACTCACTGGCAGTGGAGTCCCTGTTCAGGTTTCATGTGAAAATATGACACATTTAGATTCAACAAAGAGGCCAGTTGTTACAGACTCTTCATCTTCTGAGATGCCTGTTGTGGCAATGACGTCAAACACAGTTGAAATGCCAAGAGACAGCTCTTGTACTTTAACTTCCAATCTTTCAGGTAAGTAAATACAATTTAGTATTAAGTGTAATAATTTGTATGAAGAAGTGGGAAAGTTTTATCTTTATTATTGTATTTTATGCTGATTTAGGCACATATAGCAAAATTCTGTCTGACTGAAACAACATAGGGAGGCAAAAAAAGTTAGAATGAAAACATTGGAGATAGTCAAATTTTTACTGACAATATTACAGTTAATCCTCACGCCTGCCCTAAAGCCAAAGAAATATTTTACCTTTATAACAACTGTTAACTGCTTGTACACACACACATGTCAGTCTGGGTGGCTCAGTTGGTTAGACGCTGGCCTACTGATTCCAAGGTCGTGGGTTCAAATCCGGCCCAGACTGATGGTTTTTAAGTGTGCTTAAAAACGACAGCTCCATGTCAGTAGATTTACTGGCATGTAAAAGAACTCCTGTGGGACAAAATTCCGGCACACCGGTGACGCTGATGTAATCCTGGCAATTGCAACCGTCGTTAAATAACAAAATAATTTTTTGTTTAGTTTTTGTACACACATTAAGTGCAGTGGGCCAGTGTTATTTTACTGTGGCATTGGTCTATGTAGTTTATTTGTAATTAAAATGTTAACAAAAAGAATGCATGTTGTAATAAACACTAAATCAAAGCCTAAAGCAACAGAGTGAAAGTGGTGAAAGCACTCAAAGCACTACAAGTAAGAAGTCTGCAAATTTACATTTGAATCTTCAGGAAATATTGGATAAAGGAAATATTGAATAGCACAAGACCCTTTTTTTAGGTTGTCTAATGTTTTGTGGAGCAAGGCAGTGAATTACGTAACACCAACAGGTATAATGCTTATTAAATGGTGATGTAATATAACTGTTTGTCAGCAAGAAAATGTACAAAAAGTTCACTTTATTATCAGAGTCAAATCAAGTAATTTTTAACAAAAGTTGAGATCCAGATTTAGTTTTGTTAAACTTTTCTATATGCTGGTTTCTATATATTGGGCCAATCAATGATAAATTGAGTGTTCTAACATACACAAACTGTACATGGGGAAACTGAAAGATTTGTGGTTAAAATCCTGGCTGTGACACTTAATTTTGCATTTTTTATATCTCTGTACACTTTTTTGTGACAAAACATATATGTGCATGCTTTAAAATACTATGTAACAATAATATTGTGTGTGTTGCTTAGTAGTATGTTTTCAAAAATAGCATCCTCAACAGCATGGTTAAACATACAGGCACACACACGCTCACTCATTCTGTATCTTATTTGAAAACTTAGGGAGTGTACTTTTTATATTATGTAAATAATTTTACTCAAAACATAGGTATCTAATTTATAAAGAAAAGTAGGAATTGGGAATGGTTAAAGATCACTAAATGAAAAAGTACCCTTGTTAGGCACGCGTCAGGGTAGAGAACACCGTTAGTTATCTTGTTACCTGAACAATTTTTTGTAAAATAGTTTTAAGCCTCCGTTAGGCACATGCCCTGGTAGAAAAGTGTTAGTTACAAGCTACCTCAACATGTTTCGAGGATGTTCCCATCATCAGCAGTGTTCAACTGAGTCCAGCAGATGTGTAAGGCTGCATGAGATAGAGATCTAAGGTGTTGAGGAAGTTTGGGAAAAGATGAACATGTTGCTGAATAGTTTTTGTAAAATGACTTTAACCCTCCGTTAGGTACGCATACTGGTAAAACACTGTTAGTTGCACAGGGCATAATACTCCACACTATATTTTTGTGCTTATATGCTTGCATTTATTACTTTCTCTACTGGTAAGTAGGGGAAGTATTGTATTCCACCCAAAAATTCGAAGTCGAGATTTCACCGGAAATACATGTTTTGAGGCCCCCTGAATCCAAAAAAAAGCATTTTTAGAAAAAGGTCCATGTGTGTGTCTGTGTGTCTGTCAGTCTGTCAGTCTGTGGACAGCATAGCTCAAAAACGAAAAGTCGGTTAAAAACCAAAGTTGGTATTTAAGTTTAATGTCATTCAAGGATGTGACACGAAGATTTTGAAGAAAATAACCCCACCCTAAACTACCCTTTACATGGAACATTTTTCGAAAATGTTGATTTTCTTGAAAATGGCTCTAACGATTTTGATTAAAATGTCATATGTTTGAGATATTTTTATGACAAATGAAATGTATATCTTGAATTTTCTGGCTATAGCCCCTGTAGTCGTATTTACTTTGGACGACTTTTGCATAACTGGTAAACCGTTAGAGATAGACCAAATTATACTATAAAAAAAATGTAGATCTTGCTAAAATACACAATTTATGTCTCAATAAATTTTCTTGTAGGGTGAACCATTTCGGAGATATACCTTGTTATGTGTGTGAGTTTCGGAAAACTTGGAACTTTCGTGAAATGTGTCATCGTTGTTCATTTTTTTATATGTTACGTGTACAAAGAGAATGGAATCTCAAAGCTTTAAAAGATTTGTCTATCGCACAAAGTCTACTGTATTCCAATATTCCCCTTGCACCTACAAGGAAATAAGCAATAAGATAATTTGTACAAATGTTTATTTTAACTAACACGAAGAATATATAGGAATAAGAGTTTGTAAGAATGGTTAGTACAAAAGTAGAGAAAGTCATGTGAGTGCATCACATCAGATTTTTTTTTTTTAAATTTTATTTTCCCTTCATTCCCATGCTTAGCTTCATTGAGCTTAAATACACATGGTTTTTACTAGCATTATCTTACTAAGTAGATCAAGAATAGATAAAACATAGAATGAATACATTATTCATTATAATTTGTGTAACTTTACATGGAAAGGTAATTAATGGTGATGTTCAGGTATATAAAAGTGGAGGAGGAATAAGAGGAATAAGAAGGGAAAGAGAAAGATCTTTGAGAAGCATATGATACCTATAAAATACATAATTCACATAAGTTGCTTTGATCCTCTTCTTTATGATCAGTTTCTGATCCTTTACGACGCATATCGGATGGTGAGTGAATGAAACGGGTGAAATGAGCCCGAGGTCCATGGAGCTTAAAGTTACCTGTTGTTCCTCTTCTCAGGATAAGGGAAAACCTCGGAAAAAAGCCTTACACGGATAACTTACGCTAAGTGAGATGCGAATTCACGACCTCTTGAACGTGAGGCAGACACGCTACTGAGGCGGGCATCATCAGTGATGGAGTGATAGCGTGATGGCCTGAAGTGCTGTGCTTTGTAGAAGTGTCCCTTTTGCAATGGTAAAAGTGAAAAGTTGTTCCATGTACTTGTAATTGTACCCATATATGTACTGTTAATTTAAAAAATTAATAGATAAGTACATTTTAATTATTTTGCTTTGTAATTTTTTGTTTGTTTAAATCACATTGCATTTTTCTTAGCTCAGATTAAACTAAAGAAGATGACCGAACAGAGTACAAAAACACGTGACATATTGCTGTAACCTACTAAAAAAATTGGGTCACAATTATCACCGAAAAAATTTGTGAACTGTTAATGATAATATCTTAAGACACATTGCCAATGTAAAAAAACGATAAGATATGTGATGGATGCAGTAAAGCTGTACTTAAATTGTTTTCTGACATTGCAGGAGATGGCATACAATCTGGAAATAAACTTTGGTGCTGTTTTTATTCGAGGGTGGCTTCTTGTTTGAGCGATGTGGCTCTTATTTCCCTCAGGGCGTGGTAACGGATGGAATGAACATACACTTGGGTTTAACTTTAGTCAAACATTTTATTTGCACCTTCTTGTTCACAATTTTTAAGTCGTATCACAGTAGAAAGTCTTATTTTAGCGGATCAACTTCCCTAGCATCACCGAAATTTAATTAAAGGTCTCTAAACACTTAGTAAATTCACTTTTACTATTTCATGACGCGTACACATAAAAATGCGTCCATCTATGCTGAATACGGAGACGCTAGTGTACAGTTTTTTGGCGTCGTTTTGACGCGACACTGCCTTTTTCATATTCATCCGCGCATGTGTCCATCAAATAGTTCTTTCTCGTTAGGGAAGCAATCTCTAATCATCCTCCTCTACTTTTATTATGGAACACAAACAATTCTAATATTTATACACATATATTAAAATCAAATATGGAAAGATTTATGACGTCTTTGTGCAAACTTAGTTGTTGGTAACAATGAACCTTATCAACATGTTTTCGTTATTTAATTATCTCATACCAACATCAAAAAACGAATTACACTTTTAACAAACATTTACATGAACAATTTTCTTTTGGGGTCTTCTAATATTCTGTCTCAACTTAAAGTACTAATTTAGCTGTTTTTTCAAATTTGACTTGGAAAGTTCTCACAGTTAGTAATCAGCATTTCTCTTTGCTTATAACATGCATTGTTCATTAATCCACATAGACCACCCAGATATCATGAAAACCCATGATAGAAATCCCCCCCATCATCTCAGGAAGATTGGCAAAAGGAATACAAGCATTACTTGTTTTTATTCTTTAAACATTTGCTGAATAATGCTAATGGCTTCATTGCCAGATGCAAGGCACTAGAATACAACAACATTTGCTGAATATAAGTGCAGTGATACAACTAAGATCATGACAAAAGCAAACCAGAACAATTTTGAAAAATAAAATTTGAATTTGATTTGAAATCCTTTAGTGTCAACCATTTCAGCACTATTATGTACTTATAACAACAATTTTGTTTTCTGAGAAAAGAATACTACTCAGGTACACTATGCTGCTAAAAGGCATAGGGTATTAGAAGGCACATGAGACGGAGCTCGAGAGGACTCGCCTAGAGTGATTCCTATCATAATCATGCAGCATTGCCTAGTTCAGAATGCACAGCACAAGTGTGAGCAACAGAGATTTCACTTTTTCATGCACCCAAAATGATTACTGGAAATTCGACATTCTAATATGTCGTGGCTTATGCAGCAAGAATTTTTGAGGCAGCCTGTACAAAGGCCATTTTTGTGCGACGTATGTTTCTCGAGTTATCGCTTTGAGAATAAACAACTTACTCCTGTGTTTATGCTCATGTGTGCAACTTCGAATCTTGCTCTTGTGTTTTATTCATTTTCATTTAGCGGTTACAGAGTAGGACATTATGAAGTGTTGTTAGGAACTGCATATATTTACTTCATAAATTAACTGACCAATGATCACAGCAGTCGTGCGCGAATTCTTTAGTTCGGTTCAAGACCAATCTGTAACGAAAATTGTGCTTTGTGTAACTGCGATAATAAGCAGAAAATTCACATGTTTACATTGTGTTTAGTGAAGTGTTAACAATGTCACTTTCAAAGCCTGGTACTAGTGGCACAGGTACTCTGCTCTCAGGCCAGAAATATTATTTTTAAAGTGTACAGTTTTTTTAAGGAATTGGCATCTGAGGAAGTGCATATAAATAAGTACATTAGTATTGAGTCATACAGTTTATAATGTTATCATCATTATCCTTTGCTGCGTAAGTTTACGTTTTGACAATTTGTGACACGACAAATGTTTCTTTCTTTGTTCCCTCCCCGTAACTTCCGCTCTCTGGCACATCACTTGGCAGCAGTGCAGCTACCGTGTGCACGCATTGGTTCAGCTCATGTCCTTCTAAGACCGTACGCTGTATGGTTGTATACCAGACAAATTATTTTGATTCTACTTGTTATGGGCTTTATTCTTGCTAATATTAACAATTGGTGGTGTTTTCTTTGTTTCAGAAATCAAGATTCCTGCTACTTCAACCACCTCGGTTCCTGTAACCTCAGTTAGCATCTCTACATCTGTGTCGGCATCTATGGTTATCACTACTCACAGTACAAATACATCTTCGGTAGAACCAACAGTTACAACATACTCTATACAGTCTCCTGCTGAAATCCTGTCTCAACTGTCTAAAGCAGGAGTTCTTCCTACTATGAGTAGTAGTCAAGTTTCCTCGGTTCTCTCTGCCTTGGGTTCTGATACATGCCACCTGGATTTAGAAGCTGATGGGGCTACCCATGTAGAACTGTTAACACAGCAGCAAGTATGCAGTCTTTGATCTAATGAATAAAGATTTGTATACAACAAGGCCCATTAGGTTTGTTGAATACAAATTCTTGTATAAATGCATGCATTTCTGAGCTCTAGAGTCATTAAACTTTATAGTAACCCATTCAGGAACTCTTCCAGTGTACAAGAGAACTAGAATTGCCAGCGAAATGGTGCACTAAAATCCCTTTGTTGTTAATGTCCTTCAACATAGTGTCATATGGACAGTGAATTAATGAAATGGGTGAAATGATGCTCAAATGAGCCCAAGGTCCATAGAATTTTAAGTTACTTGACATTCGTCTTCTCAGGATAATGGAATGCCTTGGAAAAAAACCTTATCCAGATAACTCACCCTAAGCAAAATTCGAACTTGCGACCTCTTGGATGTGAGGCAGACACGTTACCACCACGCTAAAGAGGCGGGCACTAAAATCCTTACCTCACAAACAGGCAGTATATCTCTCATTGCTTTTTAAACAAAATGGGTCCTATTATTCTTGTAGCACTTATCACAAACCACAGTCCTATTTTCAGGTCACAGTGAAGCATTTTGCGCAATAGGTGCTTCTGAAGCCCAGTATTGACTGTGTTTGCATTAATTGTTTGAGTTTGTTAACAATTTTCAAGTGGCACCAATTTCATCTAGTTTGTTTATTGTTAAAAAGTGATCTAGAATGTTTCTTGCCTAACACCAAACCTGAAGCTTCAAATTTAATAACAATCACATGAAATGCCTCACTATAACCTAAAAATTAAACTGGTGTGTAATAAATGCTAGAAAAATAGTAGGACTCATTTTGTTTAATAAAACAATGAGGATAGATGCCTGTTTGGGAGGTAAGGATTTCAGTATGCTTCTGCCAGCATCATTTCGCACATGACTCAATTCTCTCACGCAATGGAGAGAGTCTGCAAATGGGTTATCATGTATTTTAATGACCCCTGTTAGCAAATTCAGCAATATTACGGCCCTCTGCTGTAATTATTACAAATATTTTTTGTCATAAAAACAATATCAAAACCAGTCAGAGTCAGAAAACCATTATTGAGCCATTCCACATCAAATCGCACACAATATGGTAAAAATTGACCTTAATATCTCCGATTTTCTGTAAATTTTTTTGTTTTGCAACAAAATACATTTGACTTATGTTTCTTTGTTTTATAAAAAATATTACTGTTAATTTTTTAAATGTTCCAAAATTCACAGACACCTCACCCTTTGATCAATCATATCTCTGATTGTAATCAAACAAGCCACAATTCTTAGTACCGCATCGTGTGTAGGAGTGTCAGTTATGCCGGGAGTGTGTTTGCCTGGACCTAGAGGCCAGCCATCAGCACTGGATGAAACAACCCCATGCACACGGTAAGGTGACTAAGAATTGTGGCTTTACTCATCTATATACCCATACCTCCAGAAACTCGTCCTTTAATATTGTTCCTTAATCCATATTTCCCAATAAAGTTGCACCCTGTTCAAATTTATACACTCATTCCTATGTAGCCAGGTTTCACGCAATGCTAACAAATGGATGGACTCTTTCAGAATTTCCTTAACAAAGCCTTCATTTAACCCTCTACGTAAACCCTCACAGTTCCAGAATCCAAGCTTCACAAGCATCCCTCTTTCTTCTTCATCGTATTGCGGTCCAAAACAAAATCTGAATGAGTTTAACTTGCTGCAGTGCCCAAGCACTCTCGCACCCCTTGTATATACTTCCGAATGCTCCTCTCCACCTTCAGTGCCATTATCTCTGTGCACCCCACCATCTCCTTCAGTTTGCAATATACTCCCTCTCGGCATGGAACAGCTTGATTCCGGTTCTGCTGGTACATTTTTCCCCAACATTCCCGCACTTGACCTACTTTCTCTCATCAGGGTCGTTTCTCTTCTATCCTGAGATGTTCTCCTAAGCTTTGACATCACTCGACCTTCCTCGCTTTCACATGGGCTTCAATTCTCTCTCCTAACATGTAGATTTGTCACTGCTTCAACCCCTCGACTTCACCATATCATTTCCCGTTGTCTGTGTACCTTTTTGCCAGCTCATTTCCTCTCTGCTTCTTCTGTTATCATCCCTTGGAGCATTTTTGAACTCATCCTCTGGTTGTCCCATCAATCCAAAGCCATAGATTATGTATGTATGCATGCTCGGTTACCCTCTGATCTGGCCAACTTCATCTGTTGTGCTAAAATTCTCTTCTCTGCTGATAAATCTCTATTGATAAATTTATAATTTTACATTGGGATTCATTTTCATTTGAGCTAGTAGCAATCGTTTTTATTAAGGACACCATTTTTTTATGGTAAGACGTTTGCTTCATCCTTTCCCAACCTTTATTAAGCATACTGCCATTGGTCATTGGGTCCCTCAGATCTAGTCGGGAGGTTCAGTTTCTTAACTACCAGCTTTGTCCCCACATTTGCCAAATGTGCATCAACTATTATTCCATGGCAGGTACAGAACAGTTAAACGATACTTAGAAAGTAGAAGGGGTGAAATAATAGTGAAGGGGAGGAAATAGGAAAGTGGAAAAGATATGGAAGATCGTTATTCACTTTTTATATCTTACCATGCAAAGAGAACAGAATTTCAAAGCCTTCATATAGCAACCAGCTCAAAGCCTACTGTATTCCTCTTGCACCTACAAAAAAATTAACAATAAGATAATATGTACAAATGTTTATTTCAATTAACATGAAGACAGAGGAATAAGAGTTTGTAAGATTAGTTCAAGAGTAGAGAAATTCATGTGAGTGAATAAAGTAATCATAAAATGCATATTTGAATCTTTAGATAACACTGTATGAAATTATGTATGCAAATCTGCATACAAGTCAGAGGAAAACCAAAATAAGAGGAATACGTTTCATACCCAACACACAAAATTGAAAAAAAAGCATACACAAAGGAAAAGTATATGGCTAAAAGGTAGCACATTGGTGACCTAAACATGTTGCTGGTATTATACAAATGATGGCTCGAGAAAATCTTTGTCCAAAAGGATTCACAGGTGTCTGTAGAATATATTTATATAAAGTAATTCAAAACCGAAAAGTTTGTCATTTTCCTCTAAAAGCTAAATCCCAGGGTCTCTAACACACAGTGCTGCTTGGTCAAACAACAAAAGCAACGCTCCTCCACAAACCTCCATCCCTTCTATGTATGCACAGACTGAGAAGGTTGTGAAAATGTCACCTGAAGCTGTAAGAATGACATATGGAACCGGCTCTTCTTCAGAAAGAGTCCCGTAGCACTTGCTGGCCAAATTCTAAGTCCGAAGCTACTTACTACACATGCGCCGGCAGTCGTTAGCAGAATTGCCACTAGGTTGCGCTGTCACTAGCAGACGATTTTCACATTTGCCAACATTGCTTTTTCAACCACACTAATTTTTGTTGCCAACACACCAAACACTCGTGCACGCATTGTGTACATTATCGTTATTGCCCACACAGATATATTGCTAGTGTGACTCCATACTATTGTTGTGTGCATTATTGTGTACATTATTGTTACTGCCTTGTTACTGGGTCCACGAAATGCTGGCTCGTTTTATTTTTTTTTATATTCGAGTGGAGAAAAAATCCATTTATGGAGCCCCATGTGCTGGGATGGCACATAGGGGGGACTGTAGGCTTTGCCCTAGGACACTACCCTCTAAAAAAACTCCACCAGAAGCACTGAATTAACACTAATTAATTAATTAAAACTAATTTTTGTTATGGGGTGTAGCACGGCATCACATTCCCTGAATAGCATTCGGGTTTTCAGCAGGCCCTCGTAGAGGAATTGTATACATTCTTTCTCATTATAACACAAAGGTGCTAAATCTACTATGCTAATGAAGCGATTCATGGCACACTCACAACTTGCTTCTAACAAATTCACTAGCATACTGCAGGGTCACGCTAACACATTCAAATTTAAAATTGGCAACAAATTAATGGAGAAATAGTGCTGTTGGCAATGCTGAATTAACACTGCAACTTCGGCAACTTTCGTAAGAACTCGCTCACACTGCCGAGTGGGACTTAGACGAAATTCTCACAAAACTCTCACGGGACTCTTGCTAAAGAATATCCTATGGAACCTAGTATACGTTCATAGTCTACATTATCTACTCTTTATGTATTTGTCTTTGCCATTTCATTTTCTCTCTACCGAGGAATTCCCCTAGATCTTTTAACTGGCTTTTATCTTTAAAAGTTGCATTTAATCCCACTACTTTGTAGCCATTTCTGCTTCACCAATGCCTTTCTCCATTCATTAGCCCCCAGGCATTCAAACATTATGTGGAATTCATTTTCGTACTCTCCACAAATTGGGTAGAGCACCTGTGTAATTTCCACCACAATTCTTTCAATTCTTCTTCTTCTTCTTCTTCTTCTTCTTCTTCTTCTTCTTCTTCTTCTTCTTCTTCTTCTTCTTCTTCTTCTTCTTCTTCTTCTTTTCCTGATTACCCTCCCCTTATGTAGGACTTACACCCCCTAGGACTTACAAGCCAGCGCCTAGGGTCAGACGCCTGTCGGCGAGCAGAGGAACCTCTGGACTGGACAGAATGAAGACCTGGAAGCAGGTGGTCAGCCAAGCACCAGGCATGATAGTGAGGAAGAGGATGATATGAAATGCAGGCGAAATTAATGATTGAAAAGATCATGGAGCAGTTGGTGGAATGAATGGCGTGGGAAACCTGAAAATTGGGAGAAAACCTGCCTCCACGCAACTTCGTCCACCTCAAATACCACATGTGGGTCCCTGGGATCAAACCCGGGCCGCCTAGGTGGTAGGCAAGTGGTCTAACACTCAGCTACGGTGCCAAATCCCTAATCTAAATAAACCTATCTCTAATTACTCATTTCTATTACAGACTTTAGCATGTGATTCCTTATCAATGATTTCTTAAACTTTGTTATACAATTGTAGACTTTTTTCCTTTCATTTGTGAAAATATCTGCCTCTCCATGTCCTCTAATCCTGTTTTATCTCCCTTCCAATATGTCCTAAAAGGATTATCAGTTCTATACCAAACATCTCTAGCCCATTCTTTATCAATTGCTCCTTTATTCTACCAGTATTGTTCGCCAAATTATCAGTTGAAACTGTAGGCATACTTTCAGTGTGTCTGTTTTTGGTATGATATTTGGCTACTAATATTTGTATCCTGACATTTACCTTTGGTTCAGTCTATTCTTCAACATAATACAGGATAGGCCAGTTTATTTACCACTACTATTATGTCTTTAATGTTATTACAAATAAAATTAGTAAAAACCCATTGGTTATTCGACAGAACTGTTTTATGAATTCAGGATACTCAAAATTCATCAAATTGATTTTAATGTTCTACCAAATTTTATATAAAAAGATCAGCAACATGTTGATGATAAGAGCAGTTGAGCTCTTGAAACATTTCCCATTTTCACAAAAAATAAGTAATATAGTGTCAGTAAGCTGATTTACAATAGTGTTATTAAACTATAGTAAACTCTCGGTTTAGTGGACCTAAAGGGGCCAGGAGTTGTCCGGAAAATTGAAAGTCCATTAAATTGCAAAGTGAATGAAAATGAAGCAAAAACAATTAAAACTGTTTTATTGGTACATACCATTTACTTTACATGATTTACTCTTGGTTAGAAGTCATTCCCTGTGAAGTTGTGGGTTTGAAAAAAGTGTCAATACCCATTTGCTTCCCACTTGAATATTGCTTCTTTATGATTAAGGAGCGAAACTATCTGAAATGTTTATAATAGATTAGCACTTGTGGGTTTGAAGATCCTTCCACATAAGAAATCACGTCATCCATGTGGTCTCTAATTCAGGATAATTTAGGTGCACACTTCAAAGATTCATCATCACAGTCATCTTCATCTTTATCCTCTTGTAGAACACTTGCAGCGGTCTCTTCATGACTCAGAATCTGCAAACCTGGGAGTGCCCAGAGAGTGCCAAATTCAGACTGAAGCTAAGAGTCATGTGAGCTCTTGAGGGCGTGACATGTACACGAACTTTCACAAATGTAGCCGAAAACGCGTGAACTAGCCTTTTCGATCAAACAGCAGAGTGCCACAATTTAATCATCGCAGATCTTCTACATTTCATTTAAATATATTTTATAACCAACGCCAAATTTAGTCTGTTGAACAGAGGTCCGTTAAACCGAGAGTTTACTGTATTGCATAATATTAGAATATCCATTATATGCAACACTACTGATAATATAACATGTGAAATAAATGCAAAGATAAAATGCTAAACTGAACATTTTTTACTACAGGTGCTGCATGTGCCCTCTTCTGCAGATAAGGTGTCAGCACTAACCCAAACTGATGAACTTGAATTAATGCGTGGTGCTGAAATGCACAGCACAGTGGAATGCAATTCGAAATTAACTCCTAGCTCAAATGCATCAGATGAAATAGTAGCTGGTGATACTAGGTTACTAGACCAAATCTTGAATCATCCTAGCAATTGTACCAGCACAGATTCACCTTTCTTGCCACCCCATGTAATACTGTCTTCTAAAACTGGCCATTTGTCGCAGTTCCCCTCAGCAGATGGAACTGTGCAGGAAACCAATTCAGGACAATCTGATACTAACTGTACAACTATGCCACAGTCTGAGGCAGCAGCTAAGCCTGCTGCTAATTTAGATATGCTTCCAAACCAATCAGAGGATCAAGAGAACATGAAAGCTACTAACTCCAAACAAATAGATTCAGCCAATAAGGGAATGAATGTTGAAGTTCCTGTGCTCATCAAACAGGAAGAATTTGTTCAAAAGAAAGCTGTGAGGAATATTGTACCAAAAAGAAAAATTCTTAATTGTATAAATGAAAGGTTAAATGCTAAAGCTAAATGCAGTAAACAAGGTAATTCCAACAGAACTGAAATAGTTTCATGTTATAAATGTACCTGCTGTCCATTTTTGAGCCTTGATATAAAAATCATGATGACACACGTACAGAAAAATCATAGCTCTCAGGAACTACATAAATCAGTGATTGTGAAGTGTCCTGGTTGTGAAAACATTTTCCATTGTTCTAAGTCACTCAAAGTGCATTTAGTGCAGGATCATCAGGTACGAGAAGAAGAATTAAAAGCCATGGTTTCTCTGAGTATTAAGTCAGCCTGTAAAGGTGCCGATAGTAAAAGAAGAAAACTAAAAGCAAATATGAATGAATCTCAGATCTTGATGCCATATGGTTTTAAAAGTTTATCAGTTGTTAGTGTGGATGTCCCTCAATCAAGTATTGCTGATAAAGTAATAGTGGATGAAACAAGCAAAATACGTGTGAGAAATCTGAATAAGGATACAACTCCAGCAGCTTCAATCACAGACACACATCTGCAGGAAAATGTAAGAGAAGAAATCAGCTTAAGCAGTAATGGCACATCTGAGGGCGAAATGAGAGATGGTATTTTAGTAATAGATGATGACCCATTGCTGCAGCAAAAACAAGCAAAATTGAATGCTGAGGAGAATTGTGAAATAAAGGTATGGTTTATAAAATATTATTTATCATTTTAATGAGTAGAAGTAGCAAATTTACTAATTAAATTAAAATCAAATTATTAGCATCTGAGATGTTAATAAAATGCAAAGTCATTGAACACAGTTTGGCATTCTAAAAGTAAATAAAGGTAGCTGCCATGAATGCTTTGCATTAAGTTGTGCTTTCCAGTACTTGATGACAAAGAACCCCATATGTTTCTAAATACTATCATATCAGTGCTATTAGTATCTCATTTTAAGCTTTACTGTCCTCTTAAATGTTCATTCCTCCAGTTCATTGTGTGGGAGAAAATGCTCTGTTTTTGTGAATTCTTTTAAGAAGTTTCACATAGGGATGGATTCTGATTCTTTAAAATTATTACAGCATTATACAGTATACAATTTCTCTGAAATGCAATTTCAGAGTGTACAGTATACAATTTCTCTAAATCCAATTATATACTTCAGTTTGCCACAGTGTTTTTGTGCTGAAAATGTTACAGCTGCAATTTATAGAAAATCATCCACTTAGTTAACTGTCTGAATAGAAACTTCTTTTGATATTCAAGAAAGATACAGTATTGATGAAGACAGTTATATACAGGGTGGAAGTGAAATAATCCATCAGACTGAAGGAGGTGAGAGAATGGATATAAATGAACAAAAAGTTGTTATTAATTTTTTAATTAAACGCACTGTTAACTAGATAATTGCGTTTAAAGCTGAGAGTATGTGGCAACATGGCACCACCTGTCGATTGAGTAATTTGCTTCTACCGGCAGCTAAATGAACTATTCTAATGCTCTATAAAAACCATTTAACTAACATTGGCCATGAATTGAATTCCGATGTTTTGCCGCTGGGCAAGAGATCCAGAAAATTCTACAAAAATGAGGTTATTGTTCACTGCACTGTATGTAAACTGACTTCGAATTCTACATTTGTGCGTAATTACAAGATTTTATTTCAAATGTTTAAATGCCAGAATTGTTTCCTGTTCTATTTGAGAGGCTTACTCCATGATAAGCTAACGAATGCATGTTTTAATTAATTAAATGTGGTTGGTCTGTTCCTCACTTTATGTCCCATACATATATTTTCTAACTTTCAACATCAGTTGCGGTATTGCTTCCTTTAGGAAATCACAAATATGATGGAAACATAAATACTAACTTTAAATATGCTCTAAACAACCAGAAAGACATAAATTCACTTCAAATAAAATGCATACAAGGTATTCCCAAATCCACTTACTGCGCATGCGTCCAGTTGGCAGCAATATTGCTGCCAACATTGCTACCGCTTTATGATACTCAAGTATTTGTTGTTAACATTAAGAATGTTAATACGCTGTAGTTAAACTGGTGAAAGTTACCCGTAGGTACATAACATGCACATTCTTAATAAACCTTATTGTATAGGAACTGCATGCTTCATTCATCGTGAATGTTGTGAGATCAACATTATTAACGAATCAAACACAACTATACTTATGAAGTTTATTTACTGAACAGCAGGAACCAAACAGGATATTCATTTTCACAATAAATAGTAAAGTTAGTTTGCTTTCAACACCAGCACTTGTGGTGAACACAGGTACAGTTTTAATATCGTAATATCGTCTGCCAGATGTATGTGCTGCAACTATACAGCATTTCAAAGGTTGTCTTACTCATATGTGAAACACCTCTTACATTATTAATACAGTTATTCTGTGTTGCATTTAGCCATGTGGTACTAATAATTGCTAAATCTTTAGTGAAGCATAATTTATAATGTAAAGTTACTATCCACCGCAGTATGCTTAAACAAAAAACATTTGCATGATCTACACCGATGTCAGAAGAAAGTAAACACAGCTGATGTGACGTTGCCAGTTATAACAATTAAAAATGCAGCAAATTGTGGATTTTTAAAGTTTAATTTACACAAAAACCATTGAATCAATTGAAGTATGCCAAAGGAAAAGTTTATCGTTTATTCAATTTTATATGAATAGAGCCATAAATTAAAGAGTCTTTAATCAATAATAATTCAACCGGTGATGGTAAAGTTTTTTAATAAAAGTATTTTTTCCAAGAAAACTATAAACTTTTCAGCCTTTTGGTACAAGAGCTTTAGTTATTCACAATATGAGAAACTCGCTGTTAAAATCTGGCAGATTATTTCACTTCCACCTTGTATTGGGATCATACCATGTATGAGTATCTCAATCTGATGACTTTTCAACAGAAACAGGCTAAAAGATGTGTGTCCATGCAAATAATCTATTTTGCACTGTGAATCCACTCCTGAAAAAATACTAAATATGACGCTGATTTTGAATATAAAGAAGCAGTTTAATTTTGAATAAATGGTGGCTGTAACAGCTTATGTATACTTTGCACGCACGCACACACATGCACACACAATCATCACACACCACACACACACACACAGACACTCCAGAAGCAACTTATGGTTTGATGTCTCTTTCAATAACCACTGGAAGAATATGGATCTTCAACAGGGCGTATTCCAATTCATGTTAAAAGGATTACAATTGTTACTATTGATCAACAACCTTAGCAACAACCTCTACACCATCATGAGGACACAGGAACACCTGCATTTGAAGCAGGCACTAGACCACGGGAAGACAACTTCGGGCCGTGTGACGTATTTACACGAAGAGTCAGCTTATACAGTCGTGTGACGTCAGGCGAGAGCGGTGTATTGCTATGCTGCATAGATCAGCAGCGCTATTTGCAGGAAATGAATGAATGAATATGAAAAATGTTAATCGGGCATGTTTAGGGAGAACCCTCTTCAGCCTAGTCTGAGGGTTTTTATTTGTTGTGTGAGGAATCTTAACGGCATTAGTGCAAATTTTGTTTTTATTTTGCGTTTTTGTTGACGTGTAGTGTTGTGTGTAGTGGTATTGTGTTTGTGTTCAGTTCCCCGTGTTTCACACCAGTTTGAGACCAGGCTTCAAGATGTAGATACATTGTCAACTACGTTTCAGATCTTTGCGTATTCATTGGATGTTAACAATGTTTCTAGCAGGTAGCAAATTGAATTGATAAATTTAGAGTGCGAGGATTTGCTGAAGGACAACTATAAACACAAGGAAGACTTGGCTGATTTTTATAAGAATGTTCCTTAAACCAGATTTCTGAGGTTGTATGCCCTTGTTGCACGGATATTATGTATGTTTGGTTCTATGTATGTGTCCGAACAATTCTTTCTGTTATGAACCTTTTTAAGTCAAAATCCCAAAGCATATTGTCAGATCACAATCTAACATGCAGTCTTCGGTTACAAATGTGCCGTACATTACGCCCTAACATTGACAAACTAGTTAAAGAAAAGCGAAACGGCAAATGTCGGAAAATGTCTACCTAATTGTTCTGTATAGCTCTCCTCTGACTCAGGAAAAATAGTTATAATTTCTGTTCTATTTGCGTTATATGACTGTTCACATAAACTAGAATATATATGGCATTAAGCCGAAATGTAATTATTTATAATCTGTGTTTATTCCATAATTGAAACAGTCAGCATTAAAATTACAATGTACTGTATGCCATTTCCTCTTTCCCGCTGTGACGTCACACGTTCAACTCGCCATCGATGAGAGCATGCGAGCTCAGTGAGCTGACATCACAGCAGCGATACCTGTCTTCCCCTGCACTAGACGGAGCTGGATAGACCTCACAATAGGTAATAACTTTTCACTGAAGCCTGTCTGTGAGTGGACCTGTGGAAGCAAGGAAAAATGTTTAGATCACAATATTTATAACCTTCAAAATCGACAAGGGGAAACATTTTCAAAACAGTGCTAACCTGCGACCAAGATATGTAAACCAAGACAGTAAAATGTTGTTGACTAATGCTGGATTTCTGACAATGAAGTCATTAATCCTCTTGCTCTGCAATATTTTTCACTGGTGGATGTGGTAAATAATAGTGAATTGAAGAGAACAATGGCAGTAAAAGTAACCGCTTTTTAGAGAGCACCATATTTTTATGTTTTGTCAGTTACATTGCTCTCTCACAATCAAGAATGTCTGGAGGATCACATCTGTCGTTGGTTTACGGGTCTCATCGACCTGACCGGGAGACTTATCAAAATAAATTCACAGACCATGTCTTCTGATTACCAATCAAAGGACGTATTACATGCCATGACAGGTCAGCATGTTAGGGGTTAAGGTTTTCTAGAGAAATTAGAGAAATGGAGAGGTTGGAAAAATAAAGACTGTAGCCCTCAGGAACCCTAATAGCATGGGGTCGGAAGAGAGCAATAGATGACCAGGGTAAGATCATAAGGTCAGATAGAAAAGCTTCAGTGAGGAGCAAAACACCAGTAAATGGAAGTAATGTTCTGCTCAGCTTGGGTACCCTGTGGTTGCCATTCAGTATCCCCAAGACAGGGACCCCTGAGGAATTACAAAATAGTAGAGAATGCTTATCATTACTTATATCTGCCATGCCTGCTCACAAGGAAGCCGAGAAAAGAGAGAGTACTGCAAGCTTTCTGCAGGAAAAAGTGACATAGAGGAAACTTATGGCGGTGCCCAAAATTTTTCAAAGTCGCTAGCATGGTGCCCTTGCACCACCTGGCGGAGAGCACCAACACACACAAACCGTTCAAGGTTCACAAGTATGTCTCATTGTGTCACTATGTAAAGTGATCAACATACACACTTCTCATCTGTCCATCCACCTTAGTGCTAGCAGGTTATCAGGTGTCTAGATTCGGTTTGTCCTAGTTTTTCAGTCATCCTGGAGTACAACAGCTGCTAGCGATGGAAAGTTGAAAATTTCGTTCTGCAGTGCTGTGAATGCCAGTCAGGAGTTAGACCCCAATACCTGAGGCGCTGTTTACTGTACGCAACATGGAACTGAAATTGTGGCAACAGGCATTGATAAAGTTTTGTGTTCTTCTAGACAAAACTCCTACAGCAACCTTTGAAATGGTGCAGCAAGCATATAAAGACCTGCTTTAGGCAAAACACAAATCTTTGAGTGGCAATGTTTCAAAGAGAGTTATGAAGACCGTCAAGATTGTGGAAAACCTGTAACAGCAAAAATGGAAATCAACATCAGTAGAATTGACCCAACTGTGCAAGAAGATCATTGTATAACAATTGCAAAGGGCCAACGAAGAGAAAAATTGTGGTAAGTGACCAGATCTTGCCAAGACCGGATGGATGTTGCACCAAGACATTGAGCTTGCTCATCGAGATTGTGTAACTCCAGATGTCATTGCGGAATTAGCATCAAGATCATGCCTCATCCACCTTATTCTTGGGATCTTGCACCTTGCAATTTTCACTTCTTTCCTAAAATGAAAAAGAAGCTTTGTGGTTTCCATTCTCAAAGTGACAAGGAGTTCAACAACATTTTCATGGGTATATTGAACAGGCTGTAAAAAAGGGGTTCAATGAATGTTTCTAACAAGGGTAAATTGTTGGAACAGTTGTATTTCATCAGAGAGGGAATACTTTGAAAGTTTGTAAGTAAATTTGATTGAAATAATGCCATTACGTGTTAATTATAAAATTAGTTTGGTTACTTATTGATACACCTTCGTATGTTAAAATTGTGCTCATTGAGTTGTTAGACATAATTTTGAAGTTAATTTCTGTAAAACCTTTGTATTACATACATTTATAAGCCATGTTTTGTGTACAACAAAATGCATATGGTAAATAGTACTGCATTGTTGAAGAGTTCTGTTGCTATTAAGTAGTTGCTGGTTGAAAAGTAGAATAAGTGGTGAATTGCAAAATATGTTTAGGTCAGTAGATATGGTGGGACTGGCAGAAACATGGATGATATAAGCAGGGGGAGTTGGATGTGAAAGCTTTTAAATATATAGAGAGAATTGTTAACAAGAGGCATAATAAAGAAAGAGCATCGGAAAGTAAAGGTCTAGGTATTTATGAGAAATCAATTGGCTAAAAAGTATGATTTAGGCAGTAGATAAGAAGGAAAACAACATTAATAATCAAGCAGAGATAGGTAAAGAATAAAAATAGGAATCAGGATATCATACAATTCATCAGAAGCATCTTACTTTTATAGCAGTAAGCTATACTAAAGGTTGGAACAGGACAGAAGAAATCAAGAGAAAACTATCAGATATAGAATTTGTTATAATGGGAGATCTTAGTACCAGAATAGAGGAAGAAAATTGTAGGCGTTCATAAAAGACTTCATTAGAGAAGGGAGGAAGATGAAATATGTAGGAATAATAGGCATAACATTTTAAATAGTGAAGAGAAAAGACTATAAAAATTCTGCAAAGAAAACAACCTACTAATGCGTAATAGAGTAATAGGGGGAAGGAGAGTTCACATTTGTTAATAATAATGGGCAAAGTATGGTAAATCATACAAGGTTAGTTAGAAGTCCATCACCTCATGAATAACTTTTGAAGCATGTGGCTAATTAACACAAAACCATGTGTATAGAGATATTCATATACAGGGAACTGAGAAATTTTATTACCAAATATTTGCTACTTCCGATTTAATCAGAAGTGATATATATATATATATATGCCTGTCGGGAGCACAGGAACCTACGGACTGGACAGAGTGAAGACCTGGAAGCAGACGGTCAGCCAAGCAGCAGGCATGGTAGTGAGGAAGATGATATGAAATGCAGGCAGTCAGTGATTGGAAAGGTGATAATGGAGAAATTTGTGGAATGAGTGGCAGGGAAACTGGAAAACCCAGAGAAAATCCACCCTTATGCCACTTTGTCCACCAGGAATACCACATATGGGTCCCTGGGATCGAACCTGGGCTGCCTAGGTGGTAGTTGAATGGTCTAACCGCTCAGCCACGACGCCAACGCCCACTACCTTTCAACAATAAATAGTAAATGTGAAAATAAAGGAAATACACATGAACCCTAAACCATGTGCTACAGTGCAGTGTGGGCGGCGCCGTGGCCGAGCGGTTAGCGCGCTCGCCTACCACCTAGGCGGCCCGGGTTCGATCCCAGGGACCCGCATGTGGTATTCGTGGTGGACGAAGCGGCGTCAGGGCGGGTTTTCTCCGGGTACTCCGGTTTCCCCCGCCATCTCATTCCACCGGTGCTCCATCTTCATGTATCATCAGTGTCACCGCCTGCGGTGCCGTAGTAGTAAAAGCGGGCGTTAAACACAACAACAACTACAGTGCAGTGTAACATGTAAACACATTACCTCTCAAAGTTCAGCTTGTAGGCAAAGGGAATGGAGGTTGATGGCCCCTTAATGGCTAGAGCAATAGCAGAAGGGACCTTGCCATGGAAACATACCTCTCCAAGAAATGTCAGCAGTCTCAAGCTCTTTAAGTAGAATCATAAACATTGGACTATTGCTATTTCCTTTGTATCTATAATAAAATGTATAATGTAGCTATTTCTACAAATGTTTATCACAATTAAAATGAAGGGATGGAAAAATAAACGTTCATAAGAATAGTAACAATAAAGGATAGAGGAAGTAATATGAATATAACATAGATGAAATTTGAACCTTCTATTTGATTGCATAGTTATTTAATGAAATAAACAGTACATTGTGTTTTTTTTTTTAAATTTTAGGCAAATATACATATGTTAATGTTCAACTTCTAAATACTGGGTTTTTTTACAGGGGTTGCATTCTATATAAGCATGGGAAGCATTGCTTCCATTTAAATTTTTAGTAATACAGTAGGAGCCTGAAATACTGTGGATTTGGATTTAATACGAGGGAAAGTATGTCCCTTGAAAATATATTGTACTTTTTATTTTATTTTTGAAAGTTGAGTTTAAAATTTTCGTCAAAGATGGGTACTGGAATATACTTTCTGCTACCCTTAATGCGGACCTTGGCCACTGTGGCTGCTGCATTCCTAGCATTGACCTAGGCCACTGCATTGCGAAGAATTGTAATGAGGTATGCACATGGAAGAAGATATTTAGCAAGTTAGTGAAGTGATAAGTAATATAAACAAGATGATTCTGTGTATAGAGGAGTAAAATGATTCAAACAATATTCATTTCCATGTTGCTACAATCAAGGAATACGAGGAGAAAAAAATGTGACTTATGCCACCAAACAAAACTAGCTGATTTCTTTAAGACAATGCAAAATTAGCGTAAAATGAGTGGAGTGTAATTGTATGTGCTGTATAAATTAAGATCGCAGAACTGAACTGGAATACACCCCCAACATAACTGGTGTGCAATTGCATTTCAAAGTGGTGTATTTTACTATATATTACATGCTGTACAATGTACTGTAATTTATTATTGCACAAATGTTTCCCACCCATGGGATTGATTTTTGTCCTTTCTAGGCTCACATTTTGGTATACTGTAGAATTGTTATAATGTGGGGCTAAACATGTCCCCCAACAACTGCGAGTAGAGGTGAGTATTTTACATGATTTTTCATGAATTCCAATTATTTATACACATTCTATCACAATCAGCTTAACCTACAAATTTCATATATTATCATTTATTGAAGATTTTAAAGTGTAATTAAAAAAAATACATTGTGCAAATTGTGCTAGAGCCTTTATAGTATGTTTCCTTATACAGTAATATAATCACATAACTACAACAAACATGGCCATCTTTCTGCTATAGTGCATGCACAATGGCAACTTCAAACCCCAAAGAGAAGTGCAATTCGCAGTATTAACAATGTTTTGATTTTTTTTTTTCTGTTACAGTAAAATGTTGATATTGCATTAAACCACAGAAAATAGCTTATAACGGATTGTACATAAGCAGAAATATATAGCGAGGTGTTAATAAAGACTGAGAATATTTTGTATTATCATTTCGAATATTGCACTTATTTATTTTGGCATGCCATTGCCTACCGCTCAGCATTCATAAATCATTAAGAACGATGTTCAGTGCCAAAAACAATTTCATACAACACCTTTGGCTACTTTTGTTGCTAATAATGAGCAAATGCTCACTGCTGAACAAAAGAATATATATGATCAAATTAATTTGTCAATTTCAGCACAACAAGGCTATTCCTTTTCTTGGATGCACCAGATGGCAGTGGCAAAATATTCCTCATCTCACTGATACTTGTGTGCATTAGATCACATAATCGTATTGCATTGGCAATTGCTTCACCCAGCATTGCAGCAATCTGCTTGATGGAGGGCAGATTGCACATTCAGCACTCTAGTTACCATTGAACATTCACACAAATCCAGATGCAATGTGTAAAATTTTGAGAAAATACAAAATTATTATCTGGGATGAATGCACTATGGCCCACAAACATTCACTTGAAGCTCTCGGTAGAGTGCTGAAAGATCTCAATAATAATGCCAGGCTTTTCATGGTGTTCTACTGCTGCTGTCCGGTGATTTAAGACAGACATTGCCAGTCATTCCGTGTGCTACATATGCGGATGAAATTAGTGCATGTTTGAAAGAATCTACCTATGGCAAAGTGACAGTAAATTATGCCTTACCATATACGTCTTCAATAAGAGCTCTTGGCTTCCGGTAAGATCTTTTCAGTGCTTCATAGACTATTTGTATAGTTACAAACGAAATTACAGTCATCCTTCCTGTGTTCCTTCCAACACAGAAGGCTTCAACTGTTTCCCATCCATTTAACACCATCTCTAATCATAAGGATAGTAGGAAACTATGGAAATTAAGTGAGGAATGTAAATGAAAAGGAGAGACAAGAAATGAAGTTACATCAAATAGCTGAAATACTTTAAAGTATATAGGAAACTGATTGGGAAAAACTACAAAGGCACAACTTCAGGGAGATTGTGAAAGTGACAGAACAAAGTGAAATAAATAAGGAACTGAATAGCAAAATTAAAAATAATAGAGGTGCACCAGGAACTGGCAAAGGTTGAAAAACAAAAGTCATGGCAGTAGGGTTGTATGAAACACCAAAAGAATTTTGGAAAAAATACGGGAGACAAAATGGTTTAAACATATTGATTAGAAACTGAACAAAATGGCTTGTGGTAATGTGTGAGGCTCGCATTTGGGAGGCCATGGGTTTGATTCCCACGATCGACCTTCCTGGTCCATGTGTTTTTAGGGGGTTTCTCCCAGGTCACCAAGCAAATGTTGGTAAGGATAATTATATCCTTCAAATTTCCCGTCCCTCCATTTCATTTCACCTTCATTTCAATGTGGTCTTTCAGGGTCAGAAGTGTTGGCAATGAGGTGAATTTGGTGCTGCTGTGTGGGGACTTTGTGAACTGTAACTTTGTTCTTGATGGGTGTGCGGCGTTGTAGTCATCTGGATTGTTGTCTACTTGCAAACCCTGATGTCGAGATGAGTCTCCAGCACACGTTAGAGCCCCTCACGCAGGCTTGCAATACTCACCCAGGTTCCAACACATGGCTGCATATACGTACAATAGGCCACAGATACCATATTCCTAATAAGGGCAACAATTTATAAATACTTGGGTGGAAAAAAAAAAGGAAGGATATATTTTTGGTCCTTTTATTTTTTGCAGACTTTGGAAAGGTGTTCAACATGATAAACAAGGAGATGTTAGCCTGGAAATTAAGGAAAAAAAAGGAATAAGAGAGAAGTGTATAAAGGAAACAAAATTTATAGGATAAATTTCTGTATAAGATATAGACAGAACAATGTTACAGAAGTGGCAGAGGAAAAAATGGATTTCAATTTAATAATGGAATTATGGATAGAATGACATAATGGATTTAGTAAGCAAAAACTTGCACAGTATCCAATTATAAGAAATAAAGAGATGCCAAGATTATTATATACAGATGACTTAATGAATGGGGCCTTAATGGTGTTAGGCTTACAAAGAGCAATCAATGAAATACAAAATTATTGTGAATAAAAGTTAATGTAAACAAGTAAAATATTGGTATGCAAAAGAGAAGCAAAGTTAAAGTATGGATGAAGAATGTATTTGGGAGGGTGAAAACTCAAGGTGTTCAAAGAATTCGAGTATCTGGAGTAAGATTAAGCAGCAGAGGGAAATAGGGGCCAAATGGCAAGGAGATAGTACCGAAAGGTAACCCAGCCTTGGCAAGAAGTAGAGTATGCAATTACAAATTGAAGATGTCAGCAAATTGGATGAAATGAACATGAGGCTCTGGTAGAGGCAAAAATTGTTTGCCATAGAAATAAGTAACAGACTAGACCACATTTATAAGTTATTTTGTAAAGAATTATTGGGACTGTTGAGAGCAATATCAGGGAAAGTATTACTATTAGAAATAAGGAAGACAAGGAGAAAAGGAATAATCTTGGAAATAATGAAATTCAGAGATGTGTATCTAGCAAAAGAGGAGGGAAACATTTTAAGAATGTGTATGGATGAGCAAAGAAAAATGGCAAATAATCTTGGGGGAGTGAGTTACAGAAAATATTGGAAAATATATGATTAGGAGTATGGAAATTGGGAGAAAGTATGAAAGTAGCTTTGGAAAAGAGTGAAAGACATAAAACAGTAAGAGATATGGAGAAGTATGTTGTTGTTTTCTAGTGCCTTGCATCTGGCAATGAAGCCATTAGCATTCGTGCTTTCCAATACTTTTGAACTGTAGTTTCTTCTGATCTTAATGCTTCACAGGTCTTCAAGTGGTCTTCATTCATTTCTGCTGGATCGTTACACAGGACACATATTGGTGAGGCTGAGATACCTATTCTGTAGAGATGACTTGCTAAGCAGTCGTGATTTGTCAATAGTCGGAAGGCTGCAACAGCTGTTTTCCTTGGTCTCTGGGGGATTATATCTGGGTTGGAAAGTAGTGTAATCCATTTTTTATCTTTGGCATTTGTTTCTATTTCTTGTAGGTATGAATGAGAAAATTTTTTAATGATCAAGCGTTTTATTGAGGAATATGAGAAATTGAATTTAGACTTTTGTTTTATTGTTGTGCCTTTCTTTGCAAGTGAGTCTGCAGCTTCGTTCCCCATGACTCCACAGTGTGCTGGAATCCATTGGAGATGAATAGTCTTATTAACTTTTTGGAGTTGTGTTAATATTTTGTAGCATTCTCTAATTTTTGTTGACTTCTTTGTAGTATTTGAACATATTCCCTGAATTGCAGCTTTAGAATCCGAAAGAATTACTGCCTTGTTAAATTTATTTAAGGGAAGATTTAATAATTGTCGGAGAGCAATGTGTATAGCCTATATTTCTCCATCATAATTTGTTGTGTCTCTGCCAACAGAATGGTAAAAGGAAAAATGTGAACACGTAACTCCAGCTCCAGTAAGGTTATCCTTGGAGGATCCATCAGTATATATGTGCAGCCATTCTTCTGTCGGATCTCTGGGTGGGGACATCTTTAGGCAAATTTCATCATATGGAGAAGTATAAAAAGTAAAAAGTCAATTAAGCTTCTATAGAATCTAGGAAACAAAATGAGGTACAGGATTGGAGGATTGACCACTGCAATAGACAGAAGATGGGATACATGGATGAGAATGGGAGCTATGTTTACTAAGTTCTAAGAGCAACTGAAGCAGGAGAATGCAAATTATATGAGGATGAACAAAATGTTATTACACTATTTAATAGAATGTGTTGGGGCTTTGTTTTGTAACTTTAGGCCAATGTTGGCATCAGAAAAAGTGACTAGTGATATTCAAAGAATTGGAAAAGAGCAATTGGTAACTAGAGAAAGGATTTTCTCTGTATTCAATATTGTGCCATATTTAGTAGAATAAGCTATTTTTACTTTCTCTACTGGTAAGTAGGGGAAGTATTGTATTCCACCCAAAAATTCGAAGTCGAGATTTCACTGGAAATACATGTTTTGAGGCCCCCTGAATCCAAAAAAAGCATTTTTAGAAAAAGGTCTGTGTGTGTGTCTGTGTCTGTCAGTCTGTCAGTCTGTGGACAGCATAGCTCAAAAACGAAAAGTCGGTTAAAAACCAAAGTTGGTATTTAAGTTTAATGTCGTTCAAGGATGTGACACGAAGATTTTGAAGAAAATAGCCCCACCCTAAATTACCCTTTACATGGAAAATTTTTTAAAAATTTTGATTTTTTTGAAAATGGCTCTAACGATTTTGATTAAAATGTCATATGTTTGAGATATTTTTATGACAAATGAAATGTATATCTTGAATTTTCTGGCTATAGCCCCTGTAGTCGTATTTACTCTGGACGACTTGTGCATAACTGGTAAACCGTTAGAGATAGACCAAATTATACTATACAAAAAATGTAGATCTTGCTAAAATACACAATTTATGTCTCAATAAATTTTCTTGTAGGGTGAACCATTTCGGAGATATACCTTGTTATGTGTGTGAGTTTCGGAAAACTTGGAACTTTCGTGAAATGGGTCATCGTTCATTTTTTTATATGTTACGTGTACAAAGAGAACGGAATCTCAAAGCTTTAAAAGATTTGACTATCGCACAAAGCCTACTGTATTCCAGTATTCCCCTTGCACCTACAAGGAAATAAGCAATAAGATAATTTGTACAAATGTTTATTTTAACTAACACGAAGAAGATATAGGAATAAGAGTTTGTAAGAATGGCTAGTACAAGAGTAGAGAAAGTCATGTGAGTGCAACACATCAGATTTTTTTGTCTTTTGCTTCTAAGGTATATTCTATAAAAGAAAAAATTGCACTATCAATTTATTTTCCTTTTCTGAAGCCAAATTGAGCTTTTGATATAATATTATGCTTTTCTAAGAAGGGAACAATTGTACATCAATTGTTCCCTAATGTATATAGAATGGTACATCATTTTCCCCAGAATTTTTGAAATCACAGATAATAAGGAAATTGGTCTATAATTTTCCATGTTGGTTTTCTTGCCCTTCTTGAATAATGGTTTGACTTTAGCTATCTTAAATACATTTGGAAAGCACCCTGTTTCCAGTGAGGCATTGTAAATTTGTGAGATATTGCACACATTGCTTGATCAGAGAATCAGGGATTTCATCAATGCCACACGAGTTCTAATTTTCAGACTTCTTGTTATTATTTCTTTCTCATTGACCAGATATAGAAACATGGTGATGTTATTTGCAGCAATACTGCTGAGTGGATTGAAAGAAGCTCAATCTATTGAGCTCGATAAGATTTTAGCTATGTTTGCAAAATGCTCATTGAAGATATTTGAGATTATGTAGGGATTCGAGACTTGCTCTCCATCATGTGATAACATAATTTTTCTTGGACGGTTAGGTATATTTAACTCCCTTCTAACAACATTCCAAAGGGCCTTACCTTTATTATCACTACTTAAAATAAATTCTTTTTTACCTTTTTCTTTGTTTCACTAATAACTTTGCTGAGAATACTACAATACTTCTTAAAATAGTCTTTGAAGACAGGGGGCTGTACTTGTTTTATTAAGTTCATGAAGAAACCTTTTTCTCTTGCATGATTTGATAATTCCTTTTGTTATCCAATTCCTAGAATTTGGTTGCTTCTGGGACACGCTATGTCTTATAGGGGAAGGCAGTGTGAAAATAGTGTGTCATCAGCTTAGGAAGATTTCAGCCTTCTTATTAATATCTTGATTATTCAACATGTTCTCTCAGGATTCTTTACTTAGCAAGAAATTGAAATAATCTATATTCTGGGCTGAAATGGCAAGAGGAAATGGATCGAGATCACCTTCAAATATGCCCGGCCACTTCTAATGCCCCAGCCATCAGTGAAAAATATTGGAGAGCAAGAGGATTAATGACTTCATTGTCAGAAATCCAGCATGAGCTAACAACAACAACATATTCTGGGCTGAGAGATGCCGTTTCAGGAAAGTTTCATTGTGACATGGCTATCCATTTATTTTACTTTGGGATACCTGCGAGTGAAGTGAGATAGCATTATGGTCTGAAATACCCAGTACTATATTATTTATTTTGATAACCCTCCTGGTCAGGTTGGTGAGATCCGTAAACCAATGACAGGTGTTGTCCTCCAGACATTCTGGGGGTTGTGAGAAAGTGATGTAACCACCAAAACATAAAAATATGGTGGTCTCTAAAAAGTGGTTACTATTATGGCTATTGTTCTTTAATATTGGAGAGCAAGAGGATTAATGACTTCACTGTCAGCATTAGCTAACTTACATACTATTGGTTGTGAAAGGCAGAGCATTAGTATTAATAAATATCTGATCTATACACGTTCTGCTGAAGCTTGTGATTCTAGTTGCTGAGTTTATAACAGGTGTTAAATTATAAGTTTGAAGCAAATTAATTAGGCTATGCTTTTCAGCAGAGTCAACAAGAAAATCAACATTAAAATCTCCACATATTTCATCTCTTGTGAGAGAGTGGACAGTAGCATGCCAAGTTTCTGCACAAAAGTGGTAAATAACCTGCTGGGTGATCGATATATGCAGACCAGGAGAGTTTTCTTATTTTCTACATTTAGTTAAGTAACAGCGTGTTCAGAATTTGTTTCATCATTTAGATGTGCTGTATGTGTTCTGTTTTTAAAGTGTTGTTATTTTTAACAAGAATACCAACACCTCCATTCTTTTTACTGGAACGACAATATATATTTACAAAAACAAACCCTGGAATACTATATAAGGGGGCTTTATTCTCATTCAGCCAATGTTCTGTGGGACAAATGACATTCACATGTCTGTGAGTGGATGACAAAATGACTTCTAATTCGTTCAACTTATTCCTGATAAATTGAATATTTAAATGCATGAGATTAAATAAATATTTGGACTCAGAAACATTACCTGTATTAATTAAGACAGCATCCAGCATTTTATCCTCCTGTTCCTTACTTCCAGGGTTGAGTTTAGGGAATTGCTCGTCTGAGTCCTCTCCGTTGTTTGAGTGTACTGCATCTCTCTGAATTACCTGCCTTTGACCTGTTTAAAGATGTTTGACCAGGGTGTATTCTAAATGTACTACAGTACATAACCTGGTCAAGACGTATATATTTTTTATCATCTCACTTGAAATATTATTTAGACAAATCACAGATTTGATCTCAACTTTCTCATACTGCATATTACTCAAACAGAATGTGGATCAATGGAGGAAAAAGGTATGGGAAGCTAAATGGGACTAAATGGAAGATAAAATTGTGGTGCTGAAAATGTTAATGGAAAAAACAAGAATAAAGAAATAGTGGAATAGAAAAATGTTGAAAGAATAATGGTTCCAGATAATAAGGAACATAAGATCGTGATGAGGTGAAGAAGGGAATGGAAGTCGCAGGTTTAGAGGGATGTGAGAGTTCAAGGGTTTTACAATGATGTAAAAGGCCAGGGTGCCAAACATGTTGGGGTGCACAGTAGTCAGACAAATGTGTACATAGGATAAGGTAAAACTAAGACATGTTTTATAATTGAAAACTTGTAACTATTTGGTAAAAATATCATGTCAAGTAGTTAAGGCTTTGTATGTATCTGACTTGACAAGTATTGATGTTTAGTATTGTAGCAGTGCAATCAAATATGCATGTATGCAGTCTAGGACATAAAAACTTATACACATGTTAATTATTTTGAAAGTAATAATATTAGGAGCTCATTAATTTATACAAGCTTTGTTTCAATTAGGTTATAAAGACAGATGTAGAGAATGCAGTGCAGTGCAATTCGGAATTGATACTTTGTGAAGAAGTTGATGACAAAAGGCAACAGGAGCAGGAGGAATTAAAATCCTTAAAAAAGAAGCGTGGACGACCAAAAGGTTCTAAGAATGTTCTTTCCACCGTTTACAAAAAGATGACTTCATGTCTAAAACCAGGAGAAAAGCCTTTGGGATACAGGTTGGTTCACCATTTTTTATTATTATTGTTATCATCATCATCATCATCATCATCTACAAAACATCTATAAATTAAGTACTTAGCTAGTTGTTTTTCTCTATTATTTCAAAATGAATGTAGATGCAGATGGATCATTTCATAATAACTAAGGAACAATGTAAGAATTACATGAATGAATGTTTATTGAGTATTAAATCTTACACACCTTGGGCTACCCCTGAGCTGGACCCTGGTCCCTTTGCTATTAGGGTAGGCCTTCAATAAAACTGCCTTTTACATACACATTACACATGTTTACCTTTTCACTAATCTTATCCTGCTCCCACCCTTAAATTTTTATTTCTGTTTTTCTGTCATCTCCCACCGCTATGCCTTTCCCTCTTTCTCAACTTTTCTTATCAGCTTCAGACTTATTTTCATCAGTTTACATTGTACACTTCATTAGTTTTCATTCAGTACCTCATTATAATCTCACTTTCACCATGTATAAAAACCCTCTACTTCCTCATTTATGGATTACCCAACCATTTTTTAAACCTTGTTGCTCTCGGCAAAATTTCCCTTTCTTTCTTTTTTCCTGTCTAGTTCTCACTTTCCCCCTCACCCTCACTGGTATCACTTCCTCTCTGTGCTCCCTAATACCCAGTGTTGTCATGCCCCACCTTGGCTCATTCCCCAGTTTCTTTCGCATGCCACATCGTACCATTTCATCACCTTGCGTTTTGCTCACCCCTGACTTTGAAGCACTTGTCACTGAAACCACACTTGTAGCAATATGCTGAGTAGTCGTCTGTTCTATGATATTTCTTGCTGATGCTTGGTCATTTCCTTGTTTTTCTTGGTGCAATGCCTGCTGGTCCTGCCTCTGCCCGTCACTTAGTTCGTTCTTCCTCTCTGCTGAAGAATTACATAGCACAGTGTTTAACCAAGATTTTCATTAGAAATTTGAGTTTGACAAATTTATTTACTCCAATAGAAGAGAGCTACAAATAAGCAGTTTTCAGCAAGTCACATAAGTTTGATCAGAACTTTTTCCTCACTGTTTAAACTTTACTTACCATAAGTTTAACAGATCATGTTACAAAGACGCCTTTTTTTTTTTGTTAATTTCATGGTTTTTGACAGGAAATAGGCTGCATTTGTAAATAGGTTTGTCTTGAAATTTGAATTAATATTAGAAATCATTGGAGTAAAAATTTGCTTATGAAAGGTGCCAGAAAAATACATCATGGATGCCACAGGGCTGCTCCAATGTTTTTACTTTCTGTACTGTATATAATAAGTAGGGGAATATTATTGAATTCTACACAAATACTTGAAATATTGAGATTTCACTGGAAATACATGTTTTGAGGCTTCCTGAATCCAAAAAAAAGCATTTTTAGAAAAAGGTCTATCTGTCTGTCGGGCCCTATCCCATAATTTATTTGTCCAACAACATTTTATTGATACACTATCAAACACTTTAGAAAGGTCAAGGAAAATTCCTACAGCTTGATTATGTTTATCTAATTGTGTACATATTTCATGCAGAAGTTCTACAATGACAGTGCTACTAAAGTAATATTTCTTAAAGACATGTTGTGTTTTAACTAGTATATTGTATTTATTAGGAAGCTAACAAATCTTAAATTTAAAACTTTTTTAAATATCTTGCTAAATACTGAAGTAAGAGTATGGGTCTATAGTTTACTGTGTGACATTCATCTTCTGTTTTGAAAACTGGTCTTCTTATTCTAGTCTTTAAGCACCCTGGAAAGATATTTTGTTCTATTAACACATTTATTAAGTGTATAATTATATCAACCAGTTTGTTTTTACAAAACTTTAGTACTCTAGAAGAGATGCCATCCCATTCACTGGAGTTTTGATTTTTTAATTCACTGATTGTTTCACTAATTTCAATGTCAGTAGCAAGTACAAGATAAAATGAATGTTCTACTGTGGATTCATGTAGATAGTTAATTGGAATATTTTGCAGTGGGTTAATCACATTTGTAAAGCAGAGTTTAAGTTACGGTTGCTTTTTGCTACTCGAGATCAAAGAGTGTGAGAAACTTTAAAACAGCATTTGTAAAAATGTGACTACCATCTGCCAGAGAAACAAATGCTAGAGGCTGCAAACAACTTTTCAACAAGCCATAACATTCTGTCACAGAAACAAACAATATGCTGATTACTATTTATTTATGCCAACAAACTTACTGTTGGTGTTTTTAAACACACAAGCTGTGTGTGGGCAATGTGGAGGGTCTGTGGTTCAAATCCCAGCTGTAGTACTGAATTTTTTAGTTCCTGAGGAACTGCCTCCGCCAACACAGCAGCTGGTCCTGCAGTTTTGTGAAGCATTGGTCACCATGTATAAGCAAAGATGTGATTAATAATCTTCATAATCTTAACACTCATTCCATTACTCATGTGGTTCAGGGGTGAATAACTGAAAGTTCCGTCATCTAAAGCCTTTGTAACACTCATAAGAATAAAAAAGACACATGTATACTTCCTTTATTTTGATTAATTCTATTTTCTGTGATACACTTAAAAAGAAAGTTCCAAACAATAAGGTGACACAGAGATCTCGCATAACTTGAACTTCTTTCCTAATGGATTTTGTTGTGCAATATATTAGAATAAGAAGACCTATAATCAGCAGGAGCAAAACATGTTCTGTCCACAAGTTAACTGCTTAACAGCTTTGGTTTAATTAACATAGATGTAACCCGCATATGGAGCCATTCCTCCATAGCAGATGAAGTGTATGTGGCAGAACTATTCCATCCATAATGGCAAAGTGGTTCACAACTATGCACATTTTTCTCATTAGTCAATCGTAACCATATATTTTTTTTAGTTATTTCAGTTATTACTGCACCTTTTGGAGCCTCACTTAGCACATTTGGTAAGACGTAATATTTGAGTTCAGAAACCCATTTTTTCATTGATGGATATGAAGGCAATTAGCTACATTAAATCTTATTCACATAATGTGAATTTCCTTCAAATGAATTGACCTTAAAAGCATTTTATCATTGCATGACATTGAATTTTATACTGTCCAAAAAATAAGCACCTTGGAAACCTCCATTAAAAGACTATTAAATGCAATTTCCAAAATGTACACAGAAGAGTTTTGAGGCCATCCTCATATATCTGTTCTATTCTCAGTTAAATATATTTCATATTTAGTGCTAAATTCAATACATCTGCATTCTATGAGTGCTGGCCCTACAGTCTTATTTAGTTTTCTCTTTCCTATATGTTGTTTTCAATATCTTCAGTTTACAGTAATAAAATTGTCATATAAGCATTTGTTGACATACCATTTCCATTGTATTTTAACATTCTCAAGAAATTCTCCCAATTGCTGAGACTGATCTGAAAACAGTTGCTTCAACTTGCACTGGTCCTGATTGGCCTTGTATGCATTTTCTATAACCTCCAATATCTGTTGTGCCTTACCTGATCTTATTTTCTTTCAATTTCCTTGCCTTTCTTAGCACCCCATTTCAGCTTGTTCCAATAATTCCCGATATTGAGCTCAGAAGTCTAGAACAATTAGTCTTTCTTCCCATTTCTCTCTCTTCATTTAATTACAGCTTCCTTTAACACTGTTTTAATTTCTGAGGCCTTATCTAACCAATCATTATCTTCCTAGCAACTTTTTTTAATGTTAACTTCATGTAACCGCCTGCCCATTTTAAGACGAATTCCAAAATAATCAATGCATACACCACATTGTGCTCTGTCGCCATTTCATTAATGGTACGAACACAGAGGGTTCCCAATAATGAGTTAACGTTAGTAAATTCATCTCCCCTATTACTCCATTTAAATCTTTGAATTTTCACAGTTAAATTATTTACATAGCTACATTATTGTCTCCCCATTTGTTACATATGTTAACCTCAATAACTAATGGAAAATGTGCTCTGTTACTTATAATATTCAACACTTTAACATTACATACTGTGACACTGACCATGGGTGGAGACCTTAAAGACTCAAGGTCAAGTTACTTCACACCACTTAGTGACTGTGTGTATCAAAAAGAGAGCCAAGGTCAAGCTGCATCACACCACTTGCAGTGAGCAAATACCCAACAATGGTGCATGACAGCAAAAAGCATTTTAAGAACGTTCGCGAGCCTTCCGAATGCTGGCTTATTTGTGGAAGCATTGCAAAAAGGTGAATTTCCAGAAAACCCCATGTTACATCATTCATGCCTATGAAAGTTTGTAGGATGGCAAGAGAGGTGTAGTTTGTGAGACAAAAGTTGTAATTCTTTGGTCATAGAATTGTGAATGTTGAACGAGACAGCCATGTGTTTCCCTTCGATTTTGCCTGCATTTTATATCATCCTCTTCCTCACAATCATACCTGGTGCTTGGCTGACAACCCGCTTCCAGGTCTTCACAGGTCCATAGGTTTGTCTGCTCCCCAACAGGCGTCTGACCCTAGGCACTGCTTGTAAGCCTTACATAAGGGGGAGGGGGGAATCAGGTAAAGATGAAGAAAGCTGTGCAGATTAGTATAATTTTTTAAATCCATCTACATATTTTATTCATCTTTTTATTTTTCTCACAGTTGTATTTCCAGAAGAATTAATGAACTTAGTTTTGAATTTTGTGTAAAACAGATGTGACATCGATGGCTGTGCAGTTCGACTGCGTTCACATGACAACATTGAATATCATCGACGCTGCCATAACAAAGATAAATTTTGCTGCCCAGAATGTTCACAGGAAGCTAGACATTGGAATGGGCTTAGTACCCACCTTTGGCGCTATCACTTAATTGACATGGAGCTATATTCCTGTGATCAATGTGATTACAAGACAAACAGGTAATGTTAGCTACATATAATTTGTTACTTTCTACTGTTTACATATTTTAGGTGCAGAAAGTATTGTGTTATGGTTATTATGGATTCTGAGTTCTCATAAATCAGAAAAAAGTATGATGTATGTGCACGCTTGCATGTGGAGTGGTCAGGCAGGCAAAGAATTGGTAGACTTGTCCATATCACAAACTGCTGTTCACTGTATAAAATGTTCATTCTTTTTATTTTTTTTGTTCCATTTATATCCCACCTTTAACTGCAGAGGTCATATCAGTGGCCTTGCCTATTGACAAATGGTGTTACACGTTTATGTTGGGTTTTTCTATCTTTGGGGGTTTTATTCTTTGAATTCACACACACATTCACACTTTCATTCATACTTCCAGACTCAGGGAAGGATGAGGAATAATCCTGGCTGGAGAACAATTCCTACCCACCTGCCGGGAATCGAACCCGGGACCCCTAGCACAGCAGGCAGATGCTCTACCAACAGCTGTTCATTCCTTGTTTCTTTTCTCTTTCTTGAAAACAGCTAATTATATTTAGCAAAATAGATACATACTTTGTAAATAAAATGTACAACTTGAATTTGCTGCAAATAATAACCTAGGACGTGTTCTTTGGTCATCAAATTTTATATAATTGGAAAATCATCAGAATAAACAATTTGGGCCTTTTTAAAATAAACATTGATGTGACTTAATTTAAAAGATGAGTGAATTAATAACACCAAACAACGTTCCGGAATATTATAAATGTAAGTGTTGTTTAGTATTATTAATTGACTCACCTTTTAAATTGAATTGATTATAACAACACTGTTTTCAAACTTCGAAGAAAGAAAGATTGATGTGACTATTGATAAAAGCTAGCACAAAAAACAAAGAAGATAATGTATCAGTTTTTATTGGTTTCCAAGGTGCATATGATTCTTTATGCAGAACAAAATTACTAAAGAAAGTAAAAAAATAGGGATACAAAGTCCAATGTTTTCATGGCTATATCATTTTCTAACTCAACACTTAATTGCTACCAGATATGGAAGGAATATATCTAAATATAAACAAATACACTGTGGCTTACCACACTTTGCAGTGCTCAGCACAACATTTTTAAATATATATTAAGTACAGAACTAGAAAAAACCTTGCAACAATCCTACCTACAAAAGTGGACCAAAGAAAATTTGATGTCTGTTAGTACAACAAAATCAAACTACCAAATCTTTTGACTAAGGAAAAAACCATTAAAAATAAAACTAAATTTTGAGAGTCAACAATTACCAGAAACAAAGAAAGCAAAATATTTGGGAGTTACATTTGATACCAAACTTACATGGACCAAACAAATAGAAAATGTAATACAAAGAGCAGAGAGGCGCCTTTCACTGTTAAAACGTCTAACAGGAATGAAGTGGGGATGTTCCAGAGCAACTCTTAACACAACATACATACAACGTATATATAAAACCATTATTTACTTACTGCAGCGAAGTTCTTGTAACAGCAAACACAAAAAAAAGTTCAAATCTTTCAAGACCAAAGTCTGAGGCTAATTACAGGTGCTATCAAAACCACACCAATAGCAGCTATGGAAATACTAACCAACCAATACCCCATTGAATATGAAATAGAAAAAGCGGCTCTTATTCAACACAAAAAGTTGATCAGACTCCCATTCAATACATGGCACAAGAGAAATTTTACACATACAGTAAAGACTCAGGAGAGCTTTCTTTCCAAAATTCAAGACATCAAGAAGAATGTAGACCTTAATTCCCTCCCTCCCTGCCTCCCTCCCTCCTCTCTCTCTCTCTCCCTCTCTCTCTGTCTCTTTTCAGTCCAAATTTTATTCTAGAGTAGGCCAGTTTTTCTCCAATAGGTACAAGTTAAAGTAGAAATTTATGGAACTGGCTTAGAAAAGCTTTGCTCTGTAAACTACTATGCAATGTTTCTTGAAGTTATTTATTAATCAGACAGATTTCCAAAGTAGGAAATGAAAAGTATGTGGTGGTGATGGGGATTGGTGAGGGAATTTATTTGCTGTAAAATATACGAGTACATAATGTGATTTCAGCAAAAAACAAGGTACAACATTTTAAGATTTTTCTGGATTCATTCTCTATGGATATAATTCTTTTACTTAATGCTCTTGCAGTAATTAGTTCACATTATTAGGGAGATATGGGACACCAATAGAATAATTCTCTTATGCTTTTTGAGCAAGTAGTTATGTTGTTGGAACATCACGTTACATCTAATGTAACAACATCAGTACACAAAGAAGTATCTGTTTTAAATAAATATCAGTAAAACTAAGAGAATTGGGTCCTGTAATTCTCCAAATAAATGTAATGAATAAAGAGAGGTTAATTCTGTTGAGATATGTAAATGGAAGGAAAATCATATAGCTTACATTAGCATATATAGATATGAAAATAATGCCAATGTATTAACAGATCCACATCATATTTAACATGCTTAACGCTACCTAGTTCATAATCTTTTTTCTTTGGATTCTGAAAGTGTATGCAATGAATGAGGGCTATTTTTTTTTGCAACCTCCAATGACACCACTGTGGCCCAAGTTGCAATATGAGGTGGAGGATTGTACTATATGATTACTGTCTTATGGGCACTTACAGATTTCTGTTACCCTGCCAAGTGTAAGTTATGGAATGTCATGTTTCCGCAGGAAGAAAGGCTTTATTTTAGTGGAAATCCATTACAGAATAAGCTGTGTGCGGTGAGAAATTTATGAATGATGGCATAGGAATGTAGGAAATTTAGAAATGGCTGAACAAGGCTCATGAAAATGATGGGGGATGGAAGTGTATGATCACTCTCCCTAAAGCCCAGACCGAGCACAAGTAACTTCCATCTTTATCCACAGATGAAATTCTGTTTCAGAGGACAGCATTGCCACCTCAGAGATCTTAAGGACACAGTGGCTAAAGAAGTAGTAAATGTTTTTGTAGAGGATATTGGAATGCTGGTGCATAGACATGATATGATTTAGTTGAGAAGCTAATGAATAGATGTAGTGAACTTCTGTCAATAAAACCATTTTTCTATTCATATTGATTTCATTCCCATTGGAGATTGAAGAAGATAGCGCTTACTAGCTGGCATGTTCTATTTTATATATTTAACAATCTTAATTGCAGACTTAAGCTTTGAGATTGTAAAAGCAGCTTTCAAAGATGTCAAAAGTCACGACAAATGGACACAGACAATGTATTGATTCTTTACTTTTTATAACAGTGAGCAATTTCTCTTTGCAAAATTATGTTTAATATGCAATTTATTTGAAATTAAACAATTAACAAAGAGTACTAGTGAAGTCAAAGTATCTAGCTAAATGTTATGTTGTTTTTCGTTTCAGTTTTAGCAAATTGATGAACTTACATCATCGTATTCATGGAGACGAACGTCCATTTTTATGTGATATATGTGGTAAAGGCTTTAAAAACCCCAAACAAATGAGAAATCATAAGGTAAGGTTCTCCACATGAGTTTATGCAAGCTACAAGTTTAGAAACAGTGATTTTTTTTTCATATGTAAAATAACCTGAAATGTTCATAAAGGCAATACCCTTCTAATTTTTATTTTTAGACCTATAAACCACTTTTTGAGAGGTAGAACTGGAACTTAAAAATTCAATGCCACAGCTGGGATTTGAACCACAGATCTTCCGCTTACCAGGCAGCTGCTCTAACCATTGAGCTACTTTGACAACCTGCCAGAATGGCATTGAATTCTCAAGCCAGTTCGTATTTCTCCTGGTAAACCACAAAGGTAGTCTCACATCAGAGACAATTACCCCAATGGTGACTTACTATTGTAAGTACTTTATGTCCCAGGAGTAAATAACCTTCAGATGGTAATTATTATTTATTTGTACCAACAAACTTACTGTTGGTGTTTTTAAACACACAAGCCGTGTGTGGGCAAAGTTTGAGAGGTAGAACTGGAACTTACCAGTTTACCAGGAGAAATACGAACTGGTTTGAGAATTCAATGCCATTCTGGCAGATTGTCACAGTAGTTCAATGGTTAGAGCAGCCGCCTGGTAAGTGGAAGGTGTGTGGTTCAAATCCCAGCTGTGGCATTGAATTTTTAAGTTCCAGTTCTACCTCTCAAACATTGTCCATACACGGCTTGTGTGTTTAAAAACACCAACAGTAAGTTTGTTGGCATAAATAAACTATAAACCACTGTTTAATGTGTTACAATAAAATTGACTATGACATTGTGAGAAACAAGTGAATACTGAGAGCACTTCGAGAAAATGTTACATTGTTAAATAATTCATACCAAAAAAATGGATAACTTAGAAATGGCTGATACTGCAGAAAAGCTTACTTTGAATAAACTGTGTTTTAAAGGAGTCTACATTTTTGTAGTACTGCCACTGTGGCCACAAATCTTATCATCTGCTGCACATATCAGCCGATGATGACCAGTCCTCTTGGTAGATCAGTAGCCATTGTTTCTGCTCCCAAGAATTCACTTGAGCCATTTCTGGCAGTTTGTGTGGTCTTCTAGAAAGTCTTCTGTGTGTTTGGACACTATATTCAGCCTGTATTTGGTGTATCTCTTATGGTTTACTAGTTATTCAAAAGTCATCCAGAGTAAACCAAACTATATGGGCTGTAGCCAGAAAATTCAAGATATACATTTCATTTGGCATAAAAATATCTCAAAAGATATGGAATTTTAATCAAAATTGTTAGAGCCATTTTCAAGAAAATCAGAGTTTTCGAAAAATATTCCATGTTAAGGGTAGTTTAGGGTGGAGCAATTTTCTTCAAAATCTTTATATTGCATCCCTGAAAGACATTAAACTGAAATACCAACTTTGGTTTTTAACTGACTTTTCGTTTTTGAGTTATGCTGTCCATGGACTGTCGACACACACACGCAAGCTCGCTCGCTCGCTCTCTCTCACTCACTCTCACTGACTCACTCACTTACTCACTCTCTCTCACTCTCACTCACACACAGACCTATTCCATGTTAAGGGTAGTTTAGGGTGGAGCAATTTTCTTCAAAATCTTTATATTGCATCCCTGAAAGACATTAAACTGAAATACCAACTGACTTTTCGTTTTTGAGTTATGCTGTCCATGGACTGTCGACACACACACGCAAGCTCGCTCGCTCGCTCTCTCTCACTCACTCTCACTGACTCACTCACTTACTCACTCTCTCTCACTCTCACTCACACACAGACCTTTTTCTAAAAATACTTTTTTTGAATTCAGGGGGCCTCAAAACATATATTCTGGTAAAATCTTGACATTGAATTTTTGGGTGGAATACAATACTTCTCTTACTTTACGTAAAAGAGAAAGTAAAAATGGAGATGGAAATCTAAAATTAAGAATGTAACTTCTGGAATGGATTTGAATTTTTGGGCTGAATACGATACTTCCCCTACTTTACTATATGTAATATAGAAAGTAAAAATGGAAATGGAAATCTAAAATTAAGAATTTAACTTCTGGAATGGACAAGATAGAAAAGAAATGGATAGAGAATTCCACAACGGAGAAGATAGAGACGAAAATGGAATCTGCAATGGAGAAGATACAAATAGAAATAAAGGGCATAAAGAAAGAAATGATGACAGAAATGTGCAAGATGAAGACGAGCTATTGACTAAAATTAACAAGCAATTGGCTGATCTGAAGAGAGACTTGGAAGAGCTTAGCAGAAGGTGAACGGCCTCAACCAACACGTTAACGCCCAGAGATGTTGGGTATGTTGGCTTAGTGTCCTAGGAAGCAGAGCCAACAGCAGCACCAAATGCTATAATAGGAAGAAGTGCTTAGTGGAAGAGGCCCAAACTTCAGGACACAATATATCGTCTATGTATGTCAAGTCACACAAGTAGAAGGACAACTTTTGAAGTCTTCCACTGACAATTTGTCACCATCACTGCCCACAACTAAGGGTGAGCTGATAGCCAGTCTCCAGGGACAGGTGGCAGGATATCTGGGAGGTACTTGAAAACCAGCTCGGAAAACACGCTTGGCCACATATTGTTGTCAGCTCAAGTCAAGGCTGCAACATCCAGGGGAGAAGCTGGCCATTGAACAGCTGATGAAAAAAACTCTTGAACCTTCCAACCAGTTACATGTACCAGGAAGCTGCCTACTCCTTTGTGGACAGGCTGAGCAGTGTCGAGATATGACAGTGCCTAATGCTCATTATTTCAAGACCGTCCTTGCAGCACTGAGGATGAAGGCACCAGGGTAACAATTGCTCATATCATGAAGACTTGAAGTATTACGTGCCCTGGGTATATACATAGGATCAGCTCATGGATATCAATGAAGTTCCTGACTATATGCTGAGCATGTGTGCAGTTCCATTAGAAGCTTGATCAAGCTAAGCTGTACACATATTACATGCCTAAAACACACTCAAAATAAACACTCATGTGTCCCCAGGGTTTTAAGTGCTTACTAGAGAACTAGAGATTCTTCTTTTTTGTGGAAAAATTGTTTTATTGGAAATGCATTATAAACATAGTTCTATGCACTAAGTTAATGATAGTCATAGTTATAGAATTAGAAAGGAACATTACATTTTAATTATTACTTAAAATGTGTTATTTCTTCCCAGGCAATACATGTTGCAAAGTTGAAGCAAAAGTTGTACCCAGTAGGAGAATGTGAAATTTGTGGCCGAACTTTTACTAATCCTAGAATGCTGCGCTTACATAAAGATAATGTTCATGGAAAGTTGCGTCCCCATTTGTGTAACTTCTGTGGATATTCAGCTTCTTCACGTAGCACGTTGAAAATGCACATGCGAAAACACACAGGTAGGTAAAAAATATTTTTAGATATCAATTTTACATTTTCTTCCCTCCAGGTGATTTGACCTCCTCTAGAAGGACCTCCTGCTGGGAGGTCTGGCATGGGGTGCACTCAGCCTTGTTAGGTTCCGGGGGACCAGTTGAGGAGCTACTTGATGGAGAAGTAGCAGCCCCAGGTCGAGAAGACTACATAACTAGCTGGGAGGGCTTGGAACACTGACCACGTACCACCCTCCAGTACTGCACCCCACCAATGAGGCCTGTAGTAGGCCTAGGTGGGGGACAAGCAGCTGGACGGTAAGCCTTGGCCCTTCATGGGCTGTCGCGCTGGGGTTTTACTAATCATTGTTACTGTTGTCAGAACTGATTTTGGCAGAATGGAATAATTTATCACAGGTAATGTCATAAGATTATCTTCTTTCTTGGAAGTTTGAAAACAGTGTTGTAATAATCAATTTAAACTACAAAGGTGAGTCGATTAATAACACTATACAACACTTATATTTTACCGGAACATGTTTCAAAGGCTTGACTTTCCTTCATTATCAACCAGACATCGACTGGTTCCCCCTGGTGTGGATGGCAATGTTTTCTCTGAGGTTCCTCTGGTGGTAGTTCAAGGAACTTGCTGAAGATATCTTTCTTGGGGATGCCGAAATTGAATACTCTGTTTCTATTTTTCAAAATGAAGATTTGTTCCCACGTGGACAGCTCTTGTTTTCCTGTTACATGTTTGAGGAGTATTGGTTCTGGCTTTATATTTGGTTTTCTATCCAAAAGTGAGTGGTAACTGCTGATTTTTACAACTGTTTGTTTTTTACATTTCTAAGCAGTAAGCTTGTTGGCATAAATAAATAATAAGCACTAAGTACTGTATTTGGAAAATTAAAATTATGTACTTTTTGGAAAAAAAAATCAAAATTTCAATTTGTATTTTGAATACATTTCTTAGTTAGAACCTATGTTATGTAAGCAGTAAGCTTGTTGGCATAAATAAATAATAAGCACTAAGTACTGTATTTGGAAAATTAAAATTATGTACTTTTTGGAAAAAAAAATCAAAATTTCAATTTGTATTTTGAATACATTTCTTAGTTAGAACCTATGTTATGTTATATAATTGGAAAGAGTATAAAGAATGCTGCAAAGTGACACCCTTTTCAGCTCTGTAGCTCAATTAGGACAACTCCTAGAGCAATTTGAAGAACACCTGTTCACGCTTTTTTGGCTACTTTTTTAAAATTTTACACACCCATATTTCAGAAACAGTGAGATAAAAACATTGAAATTTGGTATTTTCCTTAGTCTCAGCACCCACTATGAGTATACCAAATTTTAGCAAAATCTAAAATAGTGAGGTAAATTGGATGCATTGATTTCATGTGTAACCCGTAGAGGTTTTAGAGTTAAAATTTTCAATATGTTTCAATATGTCCAAGGAAGCACCAAACTGCACTAACCCTAAAAAATGCCTGGAATTTCACTGTCTTGCCTCTTGTATGACTTCTTAGCGCAAGTTCATGAATTCCACAAACTTTTATGCAGTCTATAATTCTAGAGAGCACATATTTTATTTATGCTCATAAACTAAACCCTGGCACAACAGCCCATGAAGGGCGGCCAAGGCCTACCACCCAGCCGCTGCATCCCCCTCCCCCCCCCCCCCCCCCCGGGCCCACAGGTGTCATTGGTGAAGTCTAGTTCTGGAGGGTGGGACGTGGTCAGCGCCCCGAGCCCTCCCGGCCAGTTATACGGTCTTCTCGACCTGGGGCTGCTACTTTTCCATCAAGTAGCTCCTCCGTTGGTGCCCCCAGGACCTAATGAGGCTGAGTGCACCCCGTGCCAGACCTCCCAGAGGGGATAAAATCCCCATGTTGGTACCGGAGATCGAACCCAGGTCCTCAGAGGCAAGTGCGCTACCAACTGCGCCTCAGAGGCAGTCTTATTTATGCTCATGCTGTATCTTAATGTGTAGCCGTCGGTCTAGGTGGCTCAGTTGGTTAGACGCTGGCCTACTGATCCCAAGGTCGCGGGTTCAAACCCGACCCAGGCCAATGGTTTTTAAGTGTGCTTAAAAACGACAGCTCCATGTCAGTAGATTTACTGGCATGTAAAAGAACTTCTGCGGGACGAAATTTCGGCACACCGGCAACGCTGATGTGATCCTGGCAATTGACAGCGTCGTTAAACAACAAAATAATTTTTAATTTTAATGTATAGCCTACATCCATAGTCTAATTGAGGACATGCAGTTTGTCCCAACATTGACAAGTTCATTTCATTCTGCAAGTGTGGTTTATACACTGAATGCTTTTTTATTTTATCTTCTGCAAAGTTTTTTTGACCCTACTTAGAACAACTGAATTTCGTATTATAATTTCTCTGGTTTGTGTGATATATACTTTCAATTGAGAGATCAGGCACAGATGTGCCTAACCTTCTTACTTCTAACCTATCCTGAAAGTTTAATCGCTTGCCAATTATATTCTTAACTTTATTCATTTTGGCTTACCCAACAGTACAAACAGTCACACTGCACAGCATACACAAATAATCCATTACACACAAAATACCTGGAAACATAAAGAAAACATTTGTGCTACATGCACTGCTTAGATGGCAAAGTATGTATTGCAGAGTCAGCACCATATAGCTTGAAGGACTGTGATTGTGTTAAGCAGAAATGTGTGGGAGTGGCAGAGAAGGTAGGTTGACATATGTACGTATAACCAGCAGTGTATGTGAGTTTTCAATGAATGCATAGAGTAATATATCTACAATGCGACAGCAGCACCACTGGAACAATGTACCAGGGACAACATGTCATAGTTCTCCCGCTTTACTGTTTTCCCTGCATCCCTTAACCACACTGCCATATCACCAAGGAGGGGAGAAAACTGCTACTCAGTTTCTATTCTCCACTCTCATGCAAATAATTCATTGCTCAAACACATTTATCCTTTCATACTTATGACCAAATCACAATTCTGCCACACTTCTTACCATCCATGGAAAGCACACAGTTACTTCCAGTTTCTCAACACCATGAACCTTTCACAAAGCAAATTTGAGGTCCTACACATTTAAATAAGTAGTTAGCTAAACAATTGGTGCTTGTAGCAAATACAGAAGATATCTAATGTGCTAAACTTTGATTTGTGCAGGGGAAAAGCCATTCCAGTGTGAACAGTGCAGCTATCAGACTTCAGATCACAACTCTCTGCGCCGACACAAAATGAGGCATTCTGGTGACAAGCCATACAAATGTCCTCATTGTTCTTATGCTTGCATCCAATCCAGCACTTACAAAGCTCATCTGAAAACTAAACATCCTGGTAAATCACACATTTTATATACAGTGTTAATGGAAATAAAATGGACTATATACAGGGTGAAAGTGAAATAAATCATCAGACTGAAGGAGGTGACAGAGTAGATGTAAATTAATAAAACAATTTTTTAAATTAAATGCAACCATTAACTATAATCTTTGCAAAAGTTAAAGGCATATGGAGGCGGGCTGTACTGCAGACTTCAGCAAATCTTAAGCTTGCCCCTCTTATCAGCGCTGCCGAATGTGGTACACACATCTCACGCGCTCTTATGTTGGAACCTCTGCGGACCACGCACTACGCTTGGTAACAGCGCTCCGCTTGAGCATTGGCCAATGTTCACATGCCTTTAACTTTTGCAAGCGGTATAGATAATTGTGAGGTAGAACTGGAACTTAAAAATTCAATGCCACAACTGGGATTTGAACCACAGACCTTCTGCTTACCGGGCGGCTGCTCTACCACTGAGCAGCCGCCAAGTTCCAGTTCTACCCCTCAAACTTTGCCCACACACGGCTTGTGTGTTTAAAAACACCAACAGTAAGTTTGTTGGCATAAATAAATAATAGATAATTGTGTTTAAAGGTGAGAGTGTGTGGCAACGTGACATAACTTGATTGAGTAACCTGACTCTACCAGCAGCTCAATTAACTGTAAAACCATTAAAGTAATGTTGGCCATATATCAGATTCAGATGTTTCATCACTAGTGTACCAGACACCAGAAAATTATGTGAAAAAGTGAGGTTATTGTTGACTATCCCATATGAAAACATTGCCTTGAATCTTACATTTCCACATAATTACAAGGATTTTCTTTGCTATGTTTAAAAGGCCTGAATATGTGGCCTGTTCTATTCGAGAGGCTTATGCCATGATAAGGTAACAAACTTATGTGGAATCGGATTCTTCTTTACTTCACATCCCACAAATTTTTTTTCAAACTTCTAACACCAGTTGTGATATTACATCCATTAGAAAGTCACAAATATAATAGAAACATAAAGAAAATAACTTTAAATACGCTCCGATCAGTCAGGAATACATAAATTCACCTGAAATGAAATGAATATAAGCCAAGTGTAAAACTACTCACTACACATACACACTAAGCAGAAGCTAGTTGCCTTATTAAGTTTATTTAGTGAATGACAGGGACCAAATACGATATTCATTTTCACAATAAATAGTAAAGGTAGTTTATAATGAAAAATTACAATGAAAACTGAGTTGGACAACATAGAACATCATTACATGTAATTAGTCTTGACCAGTTTCAAGAGCTTAACTTAAAAAATGACCATACTTTTAATCACTAACATTTATTAACAGTAACAAGTATACAATAACATTTGAAATAAAAGTTTAAAGGAAGTATTCAATACTTGTAGACAGGCTTCACACCTTTGTGGATTTGACAAAAAAGAAAATTGCATGTGATTAAGTAAATATTCTGTGCAGTCAACACTGATATCGGAAGCAAGTAAACACAGCTGATGCAATATTGCAGTTCTAACAGAATTAAGAAAACAAATTTTGGATTGTTTAAATTTAATTTACACAAAACTGTTGTTGTTAGCTAATGCTGGATTTCTGACAATAAAGTCATTAATCCTCTTGCTCTCCAACATTTGATATTGAAGAGAGCAATAGCAGTAATGGTAGCCGTTTTTTAGAGAGCACCATATTTTTATGTTTTGGCGGTCACATCGCTCTCTCACAACCCCCAGAATGTCTGGAGGACCACACCTGTCGTTGGTTTACGGGTCTCACCGACCTGATCGGGAGAATTATCAAAATAAATTCACCGACCATATCCTCTGATCACCAATCAGAGGACGTATTACATGCCATGACAGGTCAGCATGTTAGGGGTTAAGATTTTATAGAGAAGTGGAGAGGTTGGAAAAATAAAGACTCCCTAGCCCTCGGGAACCATAATAACATTGGGGTCGGAAGAGAACAAGAGATGACCAAGGTAAGGTCAGATAGAAAAGTTACAGTGAGGAGCAAAACACCAGTAAGTGGAAGTAATGTTCTGCTCAGCTTGGGTACCTTGTGGTCGCTATTCACATATCCCCTAGACGGAGACCCCTGTTGATTCTATTGAAATATGCCAAAGGAAAAAGTCATTGTTTATTCAATTTTCTATGAATTTAGCCATAACTTAAGAGCCTTTAATCAACAATAATTCAGCCAGATGATAAATTTTTGGGCTAAAAATATTTTTTCTAGAAATCTATGAACTTTTTAGCTTTTTGGTATTAGACTTTCTTGTTATTCACAATCTGTTAAAGTCTGACAGGCTATTTCACTTCCATCCTGTGTGTATAATTGCTAAACCAATTTTAATATCTCTTTAAACAATGTTTGCCTTAAGGCCACAACCTTTAAAAACAATTTCACAACCTATCCCACACCAAGAATACTCAGCTGTCTGCAGTCGTGGATAAAAACAAAAACTATAAAACCTAGTGGTGGTCATTGACAACAAGAAAAAAAAACAAGCAACAAGAAGTAGGATTTTGTTGGGCAGATTAGAAAGGAAAGCTGAGTACAAGTTAGGAGCTGAGAGTGGGGATGGGTATAGGGTTAGTTGGCAGAAAGAGGTAGGAAAAGGAAAAATGATTGACACAGAACACATTAGCCAAAATCAATAATACTTTGAGATATGTCCTTTTAATTCTACTTTTCCTCTTCCTTCTAATATAAGGTTATATCTGTTCACTGAAGAGTAAACTGTAATTACACTTCCTTGTACATTTAAGAAAAAAAAAAAAAATAGAAGCAGAGGGCCATGTTTAAAGTTAAATTGAACAGCACTAGAAGTACAAGTTTTGTGTAAGGTAATAGTATAACTTTTCCCTTGGACTAAAATTTTAATAGTTTGCACTTTTATTTTTAGGACAAGAAACAGGGCTGATGTTCAGCTGCCACATATGCTCATTTCGTTCAGTGCGCAAGGATAATTACATGGCACATATGGCAGATCATGATATGTCATCAAATTCCAGCAGCAAGCCTAAGAAATATGGTTCCAAGCCACGGGTAATCTTTTCAAATTATTTAGACCTAATACAAAATAGGTGGATGAGGTGATGACATTATCTTAAGAGGCACCTTTATCTTTACTCTTGGTAAGGAGATTATGCAAAGTACATTTCTGACTTTAGTCCATTGAGAAATAAAAAAAAAAAAAAAAAATGTGGTGTATGCTTGCCAACCATATGCTATACTAAGCAGTATATATGTTGCAGGCTTTTTCTGAAATCCGTCATTTTGTGAAGATCAGAAAAGCCAGCATATGCTGAAAAAATGTGAAAGTACATGTTCTGCCGCAGTTCATCATGAATTGATGGAGCTTGATAGGCATATAGTGTAATGTCACTGTATACATCATGGCTTTTCATGATGTGCCCAGAATTTTCATGAAATGTCGGGTTTCAGCAAAAGCCTGCCACATATACACCATCTGATGGGGCCTCTAAAAGCTGGCAGATCATGGAAGTTTATAGAACGTCCAAATGCTGCATTTCCATTCTCCTAGAACATTTTATATAAGCTGATGAAATGGAAGGTTGTCAACTGTAACATTGATAAAAAGGGAACAAAGTGTTAATGTGCAATTGAAAATAACTTGCAAAAATTTTTAATCCTTATTCTAACCAGCATCATTATTACGGTAGTCATTACTGTAAAGCCTCACCATTCGTTCAAATTAATACATGTGGTAGAAAACATCAAAACAAATATATTTTGATAAAGAACATATGGTCTCTGGAATGAGCTGGTAATGTTAGGAAACAATTTGTGCGTGTACTGACTTAAGTTGTTGTGTCCATGTCGCTGACTGGGAATTTGTACTGCCCTTAAAACCTGCTCTGCATATGAGTAATTGGCTCTTAGGTCTGCTTGAAAACACTGTTGATTCATTCTCAAGCACCACCACCTTGTGATAACAATGGTGACCTCAGTGACAAGTTGATTGGACCATACATTCTTCCATTCTGCCTCAGTGGATGGAGCTAACACATCTTCGTGGGACAGACATGTGCTGGCAGAGCTGCTGGAGAATGAACCTCTGAATGTTAATCAACATATGTACTTCCAGCAAGATGAAGTGTCAAACTATTTCAGCATTAGTGTAAGGAATCATCTAAGAGCTATCTTCAGGAATTGATGGATTGGCTGAGGTGGCCCTGGTGTCTGGCCACCCAGGTCTGTTGATCTCACATGTCTGAATTTCTTTCTCTGGGAGCATATAAAGCAGCTGGTGTATGAAACCAATGTAAAACAAAAGAAGACCTTGTTGCTGCTGGTACCATTGTGGACATGCCAGTAGTCTTTGATGGACATGACGGTCAATGGTCCAGCAATGTACTGCGCAATGGTGGTTCCACATTCGAGCAGTTCCTGTGTTTGCCAGTGCTGTAATTAGCATGCTAAGCTACCTACTGTGTAAATTGTCCTTAGTATCGGAAATTGGTGTCAGGTACTATATGCACCATAACCAATTTAATTGATTTGATGTTCTGTAACTCATGTATTAATTTGAAGAAATAGTTTCAGAATACCCTACATAAAATTAGTGTTTGTAATTATTATGCTACATACATAAAATAAAGTTAATGAAGTAATACATCAAAATCAGTATAAATAACTTGTCTTTCTGCATATTAAAATAAAATATTAACTTTATATTAATATTTGAGTGCTACACAATTACATGTTCTGTATGTGAACATTGATAGTGTGCTATAGCTTCAGAATTGTAACAGATTATTCCCATACAATGTTAAAAATAATCCTATCTCATCCTGTAATGCACAAAGAAGACAAGTTTCTTCAACAGTGATTCAGTTTCTATATGTGTGCTTTTACTATATAATGAGCATTTTCTTTAATCTTGTTCGTTTCAATTGCTTGTGATTGTATTACCAGAGTTAATATTTTTTGAGAGAACATAAGCTTTCACAGCTGGAGTCAATGTAACTAGAAGTTATTTTGGGCTTTTGTGCCACGATTTGCTGGAGTTAGTGTTTCCAGATGTTTTGTCAACAACCGCGGTGGACATCGCGGTTGTAGTCTCTTCAGAGAAGTTTGCGTACCGTCTGAGGTGTTGACTATCTGAGCTGCTGTATTTATACCCTGAGAGGCCTCCGCTGATTGGTCCGAATGGAAGAAGGAGCGGGCTTCAGCCAAGGTGTTGCTCCCTGCTGATTGGTTCACTTCGAAATCAAACTCAGACATGATGAATACTTCACTGTTAATAGTGCCTGTTTTTAATATTCAACTAAAATTCATGCAGTGGTCTAAATCCTAAAAAAGCATTTTTAGCAAAAGGTGTCTGCATGATATGTGTCTCTGTATCTCTCTCTCCCTCACTTGACTTCTTTGGGGATACGACGTGATTTTCAGTCAAGAAAATCCTCCTCCCCAAACTACCCATCACTTTTGGGTATATGATGGACTATAAATTTATTTGAATCATTTAAATTGGCAGGACCAGATCAAGCAATACCTGCATTGTTACAAGAGATTGATTGTATATCATCCCTTTGTTGCACACTCAAAACCAGTGAGGTTTCTGGCACATTGCATTGTCTGGAAATAACCTGTGTGATTTAGTGACAACAAAACTTGTAATCTAATTACTCTCATTGTTTTTATTGAAAGTGATGGAGAAGCTTATTGACCAGCTCTTTAGGAAATGTATTTAAGAAATAACGTCCTACAGAAATACTAATGTGCATATCAGCCTGCAAGGTGTGTAGAAACTGTATTATGTTATAACAGAGAAAAGACAGCATCATGGAGAAGTTGCCTTAGGAGCATTTTTTGATGTCAAGGAGGCCTCCAACAGAACTTCTACTAAGACTCGCAAAAGCTGCTACAGAACATGGGAGTACCTTATGCTGTCTATAGATGGATCAACACAATGTTAAAATTATAACATAATATAATATAATAATGATGATAACAATAACAACAGTAATAATAATAATAATAATAATAATAATAATAATAATAATAATAATAATAATAATAATAATAATAATAATAATAATAATAATAATAATAATAATAATAATAATAATAATAATAATAGTAATAATAATTGTCATCAGCATCATCACGGGCCCAAATGACCTCGTCGATGGGCCCATAAGCCCCAGACACTGTAGTTGTCATCATTATCATCATTATATGCTCCATGTATCCAGTGTAAAGTAGGTGCCAAACACCTGATTTTTGTATGGGTGCAAAATGATATTAATGTTAAGTGAGATGTCAGTGGCTCAATTGGTTAGACGCTGGTCTACTGATCCCAAGGTTGCAGGTTCAAACCTGGCCCAGGCCAATGGTTTTTAAGTGTGCTTAAAACTGATAGCTCCATGTCAGTAGATTTACTGGCATGTAAAAGAACTCCAGCGGGACGAAATTCCGGCACACCGGCGACGCTGATGTGTTCCTGGCAATTGACAGCGTCGTTAAACAACAAAATAATTAATTGTTAAGTGAGATGAACAATTTCCCATCAGGTGGGAAATACACTACATTTATTCACTGTATTGAAAGCCAGTTGCTGTGTGTTGCCTTTAAAATTATATCCTCATTTGCATAAACATGAAAAACAAAGAAATTGAGGGGGGGGGGGGGGGAGAGTTGTGATTTGCAATTGGAAAAAGTATCAAGTATCTGAAAAATCAAATTAAAGAAAAGGAATATCTCAGAAATGGTTAATGCCACAAAAAATGTTATTGACATAAATGATGTGCTTTGACCAAATCTACATTTTGGGTGTAGTAAGATTTTGTCTCTCTCTTACGTTACCAACTATACAAATGTGGTTCAGAATAAAGAACACTTCAGAGAATTCCCAGAAAACTCAACTTCTACTTACATTTAATTTGTCAAAAAAATAGCTTAAACATGCAGTATTTTAATCAAAATTGTATGAACCATTTTTGAGAAAATAATGAAACATTTCCCATGTAAAGGGTTGTTTGGATTGAATTGGGGGGTTTTCTTTAAAAATCTTCTTGCAGCATTCTTGGAAAGTTTTGTATATAACCAACATTTTGCTTTTGAGTTACGTTGTTCACAGGCATGCATGCAGTCAGTCACACACGTGTTTTTTCAAAATTTTTTTTTCTTTTTTTGAGGATTCAGAGGGTTTGAAAACAAGTATTTCCTGTGAAATCTTGACATTGAACTTAATATTATGTAATAGGCACGCCCGAATTTAGGACCTCTGACACGCCTGGACAAAAAAAACATTTGCTACCCCCCCTCCCCAACTTGCAATACATATATTACTTAAATTTTCACAACATAGAGAATGGTTTCACTAGTTTGGATACTTAAGTATGAGTGGCAAACACCATAAGTGAGGTTATTAAAATTTAAGTAGGAACATCTTAATAGAAAGAACTTACGCTAAAGAGGCGTCAGCCCCTATTAGATGTCAAAACATATACGGTTTAAATAACAAGAGGCTTCCTCCTTGTCCTGTCATTTGTAAACAAGTTTATGAGTTCGTTATAGTCCATTTTCACTGGTAAGTCAGATTCAATTGCAAGAACACCAAGATAACTAGACGATCCTTCACTTGTGATGCTCTTAAATAATTATTTATGTGTCTTAGAGCAGAAAATGATTTCTCAGTTTAGCAGTTGGAAGCAGGAGTGCTCAAGTATATTTGTAGAGCTATGTTTAAGTTTGGGTAAACACACTCTAGACAGTTACCTTACAGCTGTGTAGGAGAGTGCGTTGCATTTTCATTCTTTTCTATGTAGCTTTTGAAGTGTAAGCATTCAAGTACAAATGCTGAATCTTCAAGATCCGAACTGTAGACTTTCTGAAGTATGGATGATGCTTCCTGAATTTCAAGTGGACTAAGCATCTTCAGATTTGTCAAAAACATAAATGGTTCACTGAATTCCTTGTAGGAAGAAACTGTGTTGTTCAGTTCTTCAATCAATTTATCCAGAATCAAAAGGAACTTGATGTTTCATGTCTACGCTTTTTTTTTTTGTGCAGCTTTCCAGTAATTTTGCCGCCCCCTAAAATGTGCCGTCCTGGGCAGTTGCCCAGTTTGCCCTTATGTAAATACGGCCCTGGTAATAGGGAAAGAGAAAATTAGTGTTAAATACAAAATGTGTATTATTTCAGCTTACTTTTAAATGCAACATTGATCTGTCATTTTAAGATATGGAATTACTGTAACAGTATGTTTTGTGCAAAAGGTTGAAGTTATTAGTTAGCACTATAATCTGTCACCATTTTTGCTCATCTTAGTGTATTTCTTCCTGTATTTAGTTACTGATGGGTTACAATTTTTGTATAGGATTCCTGCAATAAAGTTGTTAGAGCTAAAGAAGAATCCAGGAAAATAGAAAAATCTGCACAAGCAGCTGATGCTTCCACAAGAGAAAATAGTACAGATGAAAGAGTAAGTTTGGATACTTGGTTATTCTGTAACAAAATATTATTTCTGTTGTTAAATTACACATGCTTTTAAACATCCAGTAAGACAATTTTAAAAATTCCATATTTAAAGATTAAATTACTAATTATTAGTACTAAATGATTGCAATTTATGTAGATTGCATATATGTGTTGTTGTTGTTAGCTAATGCTGGATTTCTGACAATGAAGTCATTAATCCTTTTGCTCTCCAATACTTTTCACTGATGATATTGAAGAGAGCAATAGCAGTAATAGTAACCGCTTTTTAGAGAGCACCATATTTTTATGTTTTGGCGGTCACATCGCTCTCTCACAACCCCCAGAATGTCTGGAGGACCACACCTGTCGTTGGTTTACGGGTCTCACCGACCTGACCGGGAGAATTATCAAAATAAATTCACCGACCATATCCTCTGATCACCAATCAGAGGACGTATTACATGCCATGACAGGTCAGCATGTTAGGGGTTAAGATTTTATAGAGAAATGGAGAGGTTGGAAAAATAAAGACTCCCTAGCCCTCGGGAACCCTAATAGCATTGGGGTCGGAAGAGAACAAGAGATGACCAAGGTAAGGTCAGATAGAAAAGTTACAGTGAGGAGCAAAACACCAGTATACTCTGTTCATCAAGAGATTAGAGGAGATATAAACAAAGCACCGGTTTGTATTACTCCGCGGCCACGTGCTTCCACAATGACGCAACACAGTTACCTACCGCTACGCGTAGGTATAATATGCATTTTACACTACTAAAAGGATATATTCACTTGATCCAAATAACATGTAGAACATGGAAATTAACTGCTACTTACGTCTTCTCTGTCCACAATAACACTTTCATTTCCTGCTCACAATCTCGAAACCAATCTCCAGAAGCAGCTTGTGGAGGGAAGTTCTTTTTAAATCTGGAAGATGGGGATCAGAGTTAACTGCCAACAGCACTTTGTTTAAGGTGGAAGTTCATTGTTAACAAAGAAGTGTGAACTTTTCGACGGATTGCAGATCTCACACTCACAAATTCGTCGCAAACTACATCCACCATTTATCTGGCATGTGGTCGCTTTTTAGCGGTATCTTCACCAACTGACGATTTTTCGTTGCGTGTACTGTAAATACTTGCAACTGACACACCGGTAAACTCGGATGTTAATTTCATCACGTCTTCGATAGCAAGTTCGGTATATTTCTCGCAGAACTTGTTAAATACGTTCAATATTGTTGTCTTTTCACCACTTCGCAACGGTTTTCCGCGCTTATGTTTTACAACACTCACTTGTTCCGCCATGTTACTTTCATACTGAATAATGCGCGCGCAGAATGAATTAGGCTGGTTACAGATTCACTTAACTGCGTATTCTTACACTTTAACTATGGTTAGTACACTTAGTTCATGCTTTAGCAAACATTAAGTGACATTTCAGACCTCAGTAACAGTATTTCTTCAATGCACTATTTACACGGCGAAAGCGTCAAGAGGGCGCGCTGTGGTCAAAACGCACGTGGCTTTGTTTACGTCTCCTCTAATCTCTTGATGAACAGAGTATAAGTGGATATGTACATATTCACAATGAAATAGTTTTGGACAATCTTGTTGATTGAATTATGAGACAGTGAGTTATTTGTTGAAATTTGTGGTCAAGAATGAAAAAATGTTATGCTAAAACTGAATAGTAATTTTAAAATATCCATGCCCTTTTAACCTAAACCATGACACCCTGGAGATGCTAAGATCTCAGCTGCTCACTAATTGATAAAAAATTGATTGCTGTAATATGCCTCACATTTTGAGAGAAAGTACAAGTTTCTAACTTAGCTAGAGCATTAGGTATGTTCTAAGCATTAATTCAATCATTGATAAGTAAGTTTATAACTGTAACACATGGTGCAGTTTTTGCTATTATTAATGTCGCTGTGTCTTTACGCTAATGAGATCTTTTTGATCTCAGGGCTTGGTAACGGATGGAATGAACATACACTCGGGTCAAACATTTTATTTGCACCTTCTTGTTCACAATTTTTAAATCATATCACAGTAGAAAGTCTTATTTTAGCGGATCAACTTCCCTAGCATCGCCGAAATTTAATTAAAGGTCTCTAAACACTTAGTAAATTCACTTTTACTATTTCATGACGCATACACATAAAAATGCGTCCATCCATGCCGAATGCAGAGACGCTAATGAACTGTTTTTTGGCGTCGTTTTGACGCGACACCGCCTTTTTCATATTCATCCGCGCTATTCATCCGCACAAATAGTTCTTTCTCGTTAGGGAAGCGATCCCATTCATCGTCCCCTACTTTTATTATGGAACACAAACAATTCTAATATTTATACACATATATTAAAATCAAATATGGAAAGATTTATGACGTCTTTGTGCAAACTTAGTTGTTCGTAACAATGAACCTTACCAACATGTTTTCGTCATTTAATTATCTCATACCAACATCAAAAAATGAATTACACTTTTAACAAACATTTACATGAACGATTTTCTTTTGGGGTCTTCTAATATTCTGTCTCACACATTTAAAAATGAAGATATAAAAGGTAAATTACAAGGCTAAGCCAATATCGAATGTCAGAATAATGGCTACTAAATCTGTGATCACTGAATCAAAGAGGTATCAACAATAATGAAATACATTTAGTTCTGTAATGTGAACAGTTTCTAAAACTTTTTTTGAAATTCTTTACATACAGATGAAACATATAGTTATCATAGAATATAACTAAGACTTAGGAAAAATATTCATTATTAAATAGGCATATTTGAGAATAAAGTTGCATGTACATTTGAGACCTGAGAATGCAAAGTGGGTTGTGATTTGTAGAGTGTTTGTCCACTTGAGAGTACTATGCAGAGATGACTCTAGTTACTGGACTAATAACAATTACTCTCAGATTCACATCCACTACTAGGTGCCATGTGGATGTGTGACATATTCTATAAACAAAATGGATGTACAGAATGTAACTATAATGGTAATGGTTTTGCTTTTAAGACAAAAGCAGAATCAAAAAAAAGAAAAAATACTGAATTAAGATTTTTTCTTTTTTTTAACGTCCTCCAACGTAGTGTCGTATCCGATGGTGAATTAATGAAATGGGTAAAATTATACTCAAATGAGTCCAAGGTCCTTAGAGCTTTAAGTTACCCGGCATTCATCTTCTCAGGATAAGGCAAAACCTTGGAAAAAACCTTATCCAGATAACTCGCCCTAAGCGAGATTCGAACTGGCAACCTCTTGAATGTGAGGCAGATACCCTACCACCACGCTGCAGAGGTGGACTTAAGAATGGGAAGAACAAAGAAATGCCATGAAGGCATGTTCAAATGAAGTTATTGTACTTATTAAAAATATTGTGCAGGGCAAATTTTTAAGAATGTCGCCTAAGAAATTTGAGCACTTAGTACACTATAGGGCTTCAAATTCATGACCCATAAGAACTATTTGGCACAATAATACTTGCTGGTAGTTAGGAATGGTGTGTTGAGAGTGTGTCTACCCAAAACTAACAGGAATTGTTCACCAGTGGTTCAGCCATAATCAAAGCCTCTTGATTGGGAATCACATCAACCTCCAAACTCTTGATGAAATAATCTAAAGCCATTCCCACATCTATCCTTGGGAAAGTGCCTGTCATACCGATAGCAATTCCTTCAATGGTTGCTGTAACATTGTGCTGTTGCATTCAACCCCACATTTACCTGCTTGGGGCCCTTGACTTCTTGTGTAGAACGTTGCATTGCAAGCAACACGTCTCCATGTCACTTTGCAGATGTCACTAATAAACTTGGTGTTGTTCTCCAAGGTCTGATTTACACAGTGGTGCCTTCAGGTAGTATCAGCATGGGTTTCCTGGAGAATTTCCTTCACCTTGCTCCTTGGGAGAATTAATTGATTAGGCTCATATTGCTAATGCTGTTACCAAGTTCCTGGCAAAAAAATGAAGAAGTAAGAAAAGAAAGGGCATCTCTTCGGTACCCTATCAACCCTACAGTCTTAGCTCAGCTCCATATAACATTTTTTTCTATACCTAATAGCCAAAAAGGAATTTAAGTGAGGCAGTGAAAGCTTTAGATGCAAATCTGAAGGTGGGACAAGTGCACTGGATTGGGGGGTGTACATATTTTGAGTGAGACTGAAATTGTATTAGTGTAGTACTGTCCAACACGGCACCTCCGAGTGCCATGGCGCCCTTAGTGTATATTTCTGGTGCCCTTCATTAGCAAATTTTTACTTCGACAATTTCTAATATTAATTCATATTTCAATTCAAAACTATTTCCTTCCGAATATCTTCCCAATGCACACCCATAAAGTATGTTTTTATACACATAAAGCTGTGTTCATTACTTCCGTAGGCAGTGCTTTCCCTTTTTCCTCTCAAAAGAGGGATACTTGCCTAACGGTTGTTGTGATGGCGACCGTGCCTCCTTAAATCATGAGTTAAATGTGCCTGAGCATATAAGGAAGTTGGAGAGCGCTGGTCTAGTGTAATTTAGATGTACAGGAAGAGTCAGAATAACACCGAATAATTTTAAGGCATGCCTCAGGGGTTATATTAGAATATTTTCTTTCAGTGAAAGTATGTCCACAAACATCTTGTTGAGCTAGAGGACATTAAAATTTTTAAAACACCACGTTGGGTTAGACAAATTTCTGCCAAACAGATCGTTAAGTGTTTTTACTACAAGGCAGCAGGAGAGTTTTGAAATAAGAGTAACCATGTAACTTCAATTTTGAAAAATACAATACAAAACCCTCTTTTAAATCTTGATGCAATTATTGGCACTAAATCCATGTGCTCTAAAGTAGGTCAAACCTTGTAACCGATATACAATGCACATTATTGTCAGTAACATATGCAAATGCTACCACTGCTCAAATTTTCTCCACTATTAAAAGTCTTCAAACATAATTAAAATAAGAACGAAGCAAGAATTAAACCAGTATATAAGTGTTCATAAAAGATGTTCAAAATGACGATATTGGACTTCGGAGCATAGTTGATAGCACCACAGTAATGATTGGCAAGTTCTTTCAAAAATACCTGGTATATCATGAATAGCATCAAAAGCTACAAAGACCCTGGCCATTAGCTCCTCTTCACTATTAACTAGCATCTCGCTCACAAGAGTTTGAACTGTGCGCAAAGGGGAAGTCAAAAGGGGTTAGATGTGGTAAACATACTGACTCATCTACTAATTCGGCAATCAGTATATGTTTTTCTTAGGAAATCCCTTACATCACTGGCATAATGCACAGGTGTCCCATCACCTTGGAACCATATTAACTGGCATATTCATAAAGGAATATCTTCCAGAAGTCCTGACAAAGTATGTTGTAAAAAACTGCAGGAAAATGTGGCCTGTCAAAATGCAGAGGTAGTATGAGTGTGTCATTCACAATACCAGTCCAGATGTTCACTGCAAACCAGTATTGATAATTTGTAACTTTAATAGTTCTAGGGTTTGCCTGTGCCCAGCCCTCTCATGTAAAAACCTTGTAACATCCACAATATGATTGTAGGAAATCTTGGTTAATCATACAGTTGGCAAGGACCATTTAGCCAGATGATTGATTCCATTTTTGCTATGTCCACACAGATGCACACACTCATTTACTTCCTCACTGGAAGTTCCACACACTCACACATGCAATAACAAACACCCATGCCCAAGGCGGGACTTGAATCCACAACCCTCTATGCACTCTCTAGTGACCGCTTCAATACGTTTATGAAGTTGGACAAACTGTAGTCAGGGTGGAAGGTCAGCTGGCCCTAGTGCTTGAACTTGGGTGAAATGATTCGTATGTAATTGTTGTTCGTGCAGACTTCTAGTAACCGAAGACTGACTTGTATGTGCTGCATATTTTATAATGGGCTGTCAAACTGAAAGCCCTTCCAGTAAATGGAGCAGTTTAGTATATGCTGATAGCTGAGATTGATAACCGGAACCACAAAGTCACAAAGTGTTGTATAATATGCGACAGAATCCCTTACCATTTAAGTAACAAAATGCAGGTTTTAGGTTAATGGAGATATAAACAATGCTAAAAACAGAATACAAGCGATATTTGAATTGCATAGAAAACAAAACATAAGCAATATTACGATACCAAAGAGAGAACAAGGATGTGCAAGACAGAATTTCTTCTAACCCGATGCAGTGTTTAAAAAAGTTTTAATGCCCTCTAGCTCGATAACAAGACATTTGCAGACAAACATTCACTGTAAGAAAATACTCAAATGTAACCCCTGAATCAAGCCTTAAAATTATTCCGTATTATTCTCTCTGTATTTATTGTTCACTAACGTTTCATAATTAATTACATTATCAGGTTCTCTTACTTGTCATTGAACATATTATTTTATTTCAATTTGCATATGTCCAGATAATGAGAAAAATATTAAAATAACAGAAATTTTGGAGTTACCTGGCCAACCATAACAAAAGCTGTCAATAAGGAAAATTTGTAGCTTTTGTCAATAACTGTAGACAAATCATAACCAAGAATAGTTATTAATGGATTGCCTAGAAGAATACAGACATATATAAGGAAATTTTAGCAAGGAAGCCATTGCTTCCCATTCATCCATAGTGATCATTACTTAACATTTCAGTATTTCAGACATATTTAATCTTTTGTAGCTTATGTAATATCATCAGAATTGCTTCATAAGCTGGCATGTCTTTACTTATTAAAATATTTATTAAGATTTAATTATAATTACACAACATTTTTGGAATAATTAAATAAAAGGATAAATTTTTAAAAATGAAATAGTTTTACTCCAGAGTAGCCCAAGAAAATAACAGATCTTGATTGAAAAAAAAATCAAGTCTTTGTAGGATCTGTTACTTGCTCTGAGTATTGGTCATACTAAGTACTAACTACTGTACAACTGCAAAGGCCTATAGGAAACTTTAAATTAGACAATTGAAATTTATAACTATAGATTAAAGGCTCAGAAAGATCTGTGATTTAAATCCCAGCAGTCTACCAAATTTTTCAAAACATTCTCTATTTCAGCAGATCTTTTTAATTTAATGTTTTTCTCTTTTTGGTGCAATCATTATTTCAGTTGTTAATGAAGTACTTTTTTGAAATGTTCAGCATTTTATGTAGTTTCTTTTACAGACTATAGATGAAAGAAGATTGATGAAAGTACCTTCAGATTCCGTCATTCATCTTGTAGAGGATTTTGTCAGGCCAATAAATTCACAAGAGGAATCAGGAAACATTCAAACACTGTGTGTTGCCAGCATTGAAACAGTAACCCAGGTAAAGTACAAAAAAATGCTATGATTTCAAAAAGGGTATGACACTGAATATGTGTAAAACGAATGCACATCAGTGTACACTTTGGTGCCAAAGAAATTGTTGGGTCACCTCTTTTCCTATTATAAATCTTTAAGTTATGGAACTACAAACTTTGATGGAGAAATTGAAGCAATTTAATTGGCCCTACAAAATATTTTGTATGGAATTTCACATTTTCATCAAGCAGTTATTCTCTCAGAGGCAGCAATTATAGCAGTTACTTCCAAGTTGTCAAAAAAAAACCAAACAATTATAGAATGTTGGAAAATACTTACCCATCAGCACTTCAAAAACACCTAGTCTTCCAATGGATACCAGCTCACTGTGGACTGAGTGGTAATGACAAAGCTGATTTTCTTGCAAAAAAGGGTACAGGCAGTGTACAGAAATCTATAGTTATCTACCATTTTATGCAGTTGAAAGATTAGTCAACTCTGAATTCAAAAAAATTATTGCAAAATATTACTTTGAAAAATCAAAAAATAAAAGAAGGGAACTACCAAACATTGAAACAGTAATTCCTGAGTATCCTCGAAAAACAGCAGTTGCAACCTTCAGGTTGATTACAGGACATGATTGTATAGCAAAACATTTATACAGAATTGGGATATATTCTTCACCACTCTGTCCTCTATGTGATCTGCAAGAGGAAATGGACCGAGACCACCTTCAAATATTCCCGGCCACTTCTAGCGCTCCATCCATCAGTGAAAAATATTGGAGAGCATTCATTCTCAGAAATCCAGCATTAGCTAACAACAACATATTAAAACACAATATTTGGTGGCACTCAGGGTTGCTAAATGTTCCATAGTGAAGGATATCACAACATTTGAGGCAGTGAAAGTCCCTTATTGACTTTGGGTCAACCAGAATACCTGTTTACAGAAAAGTAGAAGAAAGGCTATCTTGATATTTTCATTAAATATTAAGGTTACTATGTTACACTGTGTGAAATTGAAGTCAGCCCTTTAACATCATCTCAACAACCACCATAAAATATGTTGTTAGCTAATGCTGGATTTCTGACAATGAAGTCATTAATCTCTTGCTCTCCAATATTTTTCACTGATGGATGGGGCACTAGAAGTGGCTGGGCATATTTGAAGGTGGTCTCGGTCCATTTCCTCTTGCAGATCACATAGAGGACAGAGTGGTGAAGAATATATCCCAATTCTGTTAAAATGTTTTGCTAGACAATCATGTCCTGTAATCAACCTGAAGTCACCATAAAATATAGTTTCTTGCATCTCTTGTCTTTCTGTATGCACTATCCACTTTCTTGCCTTTTAGCCTACTCTCATCCTTTTTGTGTTTCTAGACAGCTTGAAAACTCTCTGTATTAGTATCTCTGTACTTCGAGCTTCCTGAAAGAAACACGTGTCTGAGCTGTCAGTAAAATCTGCTGCTGTTGTGAACAATGCCATCTCTTGACTTTTATATAAAAACAAATGAAACACTAGTTCAAGACTTGTTCTAAAGGCTTTCTGCACCCAAAAAAATAAAAAATTGATCTGGTAGTCAACAAGCAGCTGATGATGTTGTTGTAGTGTTTAATGCCCGCTTTTACTACTACGGCACTGCAGGCAGTGACACTGATGATACATGAAGATGGAGCACCAGTGGAATGAGATGGCAGGGGAAACCGGAGTACCCTGAGGAAACCCACCCTGACGCCGCTTCGTCCACCACGAATACCACATGCAGGTTCCTGGGATCGAACCCAGGTTGCATAGGTGGTAGGCGAGCGTGCTAACCACTTGGCCATGGCGCCGCCAAGCAGCTGATGATGTGAGCGCATGCTCACAATACATGTTCTGCATAATAAATAGATGAGTGTAGCTATGAAGGATGTTTAAATATTCCAGAAACACTAAAATCTCTTGGAATAGCTTCTGAAAGCAGTAGATCATTTCATTGAATCCTTTTTCACACTCAGTAAAGCTCTTGACAGGATTCTATCAATTTGGAGCCGCTGCCCTTGTCCTGGACAGGATAATACAGCCACATAGCTTCCAATGCCACAGTAATTGGCTTGTTGGTCACCTTCATGTGATCATTGGCAAACTCAAGTTGGCTGACAGGTATCTCGTGCAGACCATAAGATGCTTATGGGTCCCTCACAAAGTGGACAAGTCAGGTTGCATGGTAAGCACAATTTGCTGTTGAACACAAGGTTACTGACATCAACCCCATGGTATTTTATGTATTTGTGATGTGTAGGCATATAGGAAAAGTGCCACTGTTGACATTTCAATTCTACTAAAGCTGGACGGAATCTTGTCAAGTGTCCTTGTGCACCACTCTAGAATCCCTTTGAATTGCAAATGGAGAGACTTCGTGCATACGAGGGTGGATCAAAAAGTAACGGGAACATTTTTTTTTTCGGGCACGATGATTTCCTTTTATTCAAATTTAATTACAAGCTTTCAAAATAATCTCCTTCTAACTTTACATACGGGTTCCAACATTCTATCCACTTTTCAAAACACTCAGAGAAGCCCTTGTTTGACATCCTGTTCAGTATACCCGAAATAACACTATTTAGTTCTGTATCGGTTTGAAAATGGCACCTACGAAGATGTTTTTTCAGTTGTGGAAACGGGTAGAAATCGCAGGGTGCTATATCTGGCAAATATTTCTTTATTCATCCTGTTAGAACATATACATGTTGTTGGATATATCAGGTTACTTAAAATACATACATTGAAAAGTGAGAAAAAAATACAATAATGTTATACAGGGCTTTCGAATTGGTTCTTCACCGCCGCACGGCCTTTTGCCTATGCGAGTTTGAAGCTGCCGCGGCTGCGTTTGCCGCTACTAACAAGCAGCACGTAAAACATGTATAAAAATCTTACCTTATAGAAAATGTCGTGAACGATGGTTTAATCGATCCACAGCTTCTGTTCTTTTCAGATGAGGCGTGGTTTTATCTAAATGGTCGCGTGAACACTCATAACAGTCGGTATTGGGCATCTCAAAATTCGCATCACATTCAAGAAATCCCTCATTATGATTGAGATTTGGAGGTTGGTGTGCTGTTAGCGCGACGAATAATTGGTCCAATATTTTACGACCAGACTGTAAATAGAGGTACCGAAATGACATTTTGACCCCATTTTTTCGTGAACTGACAGAAGAAGAGAAATCATATGGGTGGTTTCAACAAGATTCTGCTACTCCAAGTACATATCGTGACTGGAAAAATGGGGTCAAAATGTCATTTTGGTACCTCTCTTTATTTACAGTCTGGTCATAAAATATTGGACCAATTATGCGTCACGCTATTGCACACCAAACTCCAAATCTCCGATCATAATGAGGGATTTCTGGAATGCGATGTGAATTTTGAGATGCCCAATACCGACTGTTATGAGTGTTCACGCGACCATTTTGATGAAACCACGCCTCATCTGAAAAGAACAGAAGCTGTGGATCGATTAAACCATCGTTCACGACATTTCCAGCATTTTCTATAAGGTAAGATTTTTATACATGTTTTACGTGCGGCTTGTTAGTAGCGGCAAACCTGGCCACGGCAGCTTCAAACTCGCACAGGCAAAAGGTCGTGCAGGGGTGAAGAACAATTCGAAAGCCCTGTATATACTACTAAGATCAATATAAACAACATATAGGTTTATGTAAAATTAGTTATAGTAAAATTAGCTGTCTTTTGTTTGATTTGAACTTCAATATGAATAAGCTAGATACTCTTCAATAGTATAAAAACTGTGATCAAGCAAGTATTTTTTTATTTGTGATTTGAATACTCTTGGATTTTTTATTGATTTAATACAATTTGGTAATTTATTATAAAGTGTTACACCCATAGGAATCATATTTTTTTGAAAAGTTATTGTACTAGTTCTAGTTATGTGAAGGTTGCTATTTTGCCTTGTATTATAAACATGTATATTTGAGTTGATGAGAGTAAGGTTTCTGTTTTCTGCTAGATTTTGTTTGATAAATATCAATATGGTGGGTAGGGTATGATTTCGATACCTAGTTGAGTGATTGCCTCTTGTGTTGCTATGGCTCGATGAGCAGAGGCATTGTCCTGGTGGAGGATCCATTTACGGGCAGCAAGTTCTGGTCTCTTGGCAGCCATTTTCCTTCTGAATGGTCCTTTAAGGACGTTAGTGTAGTATTGAGCAGTTACTGTGTTGTGTTTAGGAACCAGATGGTCATAAAGTACCCCAATTTTGTCGAAAAACACAACATGCATGACTTTCCCTGCACTTGGTTGCACCTTTGCTATTTTTTGGCCTTGGGCACTTTTGTTGTTTCGCTTCGGGATCATAGTGATGAAACCAGCTGTCATCACAAGTTACAACATGGTCCAGAAAGTTGGGTTCCTTCCGAAGCCTTGTGATCCACTGCTGGCAGGTCATGACCCGATGACGCATTTGTTCCTCATTAAGCACTCATGGAATCCATTTTGTCGCCACTTTTCTGTAGCCCAAATCATTAGGAATTATGTCTTCAACTGACCCATAGGAAATGGGCATAATGTCTGCTATCTTCGCTATTGTTAATCGTCTGTCTTCTTGCAACAGGACATCAATGGTGTTGCGGTTCACTTCAGTTTTTGAAGTGGAGGGCTATCCTGAACGTGGGGCATCTTCAAGACTTTTTTCACCATCTTGAAATTTTTTATGCTATTCAAAAACACGTGTTTTTGATAAAGCTTGGTATCCATGTGCTTCCTCTATCATTTGCAGCATTTCAGTTCCAGATTTTTTCAGAACACAAAACCAAATTGCTGTTCATTGCTCTAACTTGAAATCCATGTCAGGCCACTGAAACACGTGCTTACACAATGGCTCTCTCAGACAAACTGAACAACGCACTGACAGTGTGGTACCTATCCCAGCGTCAGTCAAGGCCAGACTTCTCTGTTACCATAATTGGTGAATTTTGACGAGCATGTTTTTAAACAGAAAAAAATAATTCCTGTTACTTTTTGATACACCCTTATATGTTTACTCATCTCAAGCCACTGCTCTTACCTTCACCAACTTAGACTCGAAATTAAGAATATTAGCTTTATTTAGTTTGTGGCATCCAAATTGATAGTTCAGATCTTCTACAAAATAGTCTACATTTCTTTGCTGTCATTTTGGGCCACTTTATGAAGAGATGGTGGTTTTCCTGATCAGTTCCAGGTTGGCAGCATCAGTTACACAGCATTTAAATGACACACAGAGACTTGATTTCAATGCTGGAAGTTTCTCTAGTATCCATCAGCTCTCTTATAAGATCAGTAATACTGTTGTAGATGGGTGAATGTCTTCACGAATTGGAAATAATAATTGCACAATTGCAGGAAGTTGTGCTTGTTATGTGCTTGTCCCTTGGGTTTGTACATTCCCATTTCCTCAGCTCAGGTGCCTCCTTCAGGTGATTGACTGCACACAGAGATAAAATTTAATGTACTGGGTAGCTGAATTATTTGCAGAAAAAGCATTAGCTTCTGTTTGTCTGCCTGCTATCTCCTAAACATCTATGCAGTTTCTTCAAATGGTCTTCAGATGTCTAGAAGCCTACACATGAGAAAGGGTCCAATGAGCTTTTCTAGTAGTATGTAGCTACTGGATAGACCTGGTATCTAAGTGTTCATGTGATGAGGAACGATGTCCATGCTGTTGTAAATACACGTCCTGTGACTGAAGATCTGTTTATCTCCCCAAGGTGTCCTGTGATGCTGTCAGACAGTTGGCCACTCTTACCATCAGCTGTTTAGAGGATGGAAGGTAACAAGCAGGGCCTGGATTTGTATGTAAAAACATCTTTTTTTCCCTAAGAAGTACATTCCTAAAGCAAAGTTTATTATCCCAATTGAGAGTCAAGTATAAATTCAAAATCTTATTTCACATAAAAAATGTATTTGACAAAAAAAAGTAAATAAACATTTCTGAAATTGTCTAAATTCATATTTTGTATAGTTTTCCGTAATTTTATATTTTGTAATAAGTGCATATTTTAATAATTCTTTTGCAATTAAGAAAGAAATAATGCAAGAACTGTGTTAGCACATAAATGTTCCAACATCTCCTGCAATATTATCATCCTATAACAGTCTCCACCCGCTCACCTTATGCTTCATCTTTCACACAGTAAAAGGAGCGGGCAACGACCTTGATAATATCTGTGAATCCCCGATGTACAGTCGTAAGTTCATAACTGCATATCTATTTCTGTTTCAGTAGGTATCAGTTTAAGTAGTAAATGTTTTATTGTCTTAGGTGTGTGAATTATTTTTATTTAACATGCCAAAAGTGAAATCAAGTGTGTGTGAATATTTACAGAAATGTGTATTTGAATTTGAAAACATTTTTACCACTGACAGTAAGCCCACCTGTGTAGTGTGGTGGTAGCATGTCTGTCTCACATCCAAGAGGTCACTAGTTCGAACCTTGCTTAGGGTGAGTTATCTGGATAAGGCTTTTTCTGAGGTTTTCCCTTATCCTGAGAAGATGAATGTCAGGTAACTTAAAGCTCTGTGGACCTCAGCCTCATATGAGCATCATTTCACCCATTTCATTCATTTACCGTCCGATTAGACACTATGTTGGAGCATTTAACAAAAAAAAAATAAATAAGTAAAAAAACCACTGACAGTAGGGTATTATTTTGCCAAACTTGTGGAAAACATGTAAGTGCAGATCAACGATAGCAGATAATACATTTATCTGGAAATAAACACATTGGAGCTTCCTCCCGTGTTTCCTCGCAGCAAGTTCTTATAGGAGAACCTACTCCATCCTCATGTAATGTTAAAAGAAATTCACAGTATTATTCAGATTTATATGAAGCACTTTTTCAGCCGATATTCCCCTTTGTAAAGTAAAGAATCCCAGATTCCAAAAGTTTCTTGCCAGATGTACGGATACAAGCACTCCTGTTGAATCAACTCTTCGAAAAAATTATCTCCCGAAGTGCTATGATGAAACATTAAAATACCTTAAATCAGTATGTGAAAATAAGAGGATCTGGGTGAGCATTGATGAACTCACAATTCTGCTTGCATTAGAAAAGTGAGAAATGTTATAGTAGGTGTGTTGGAAAATGATGAAAAAATGATGAAATGGACTTCCTGCTCATTTTTGAAGTCGAACCCAGAAGTGAAAGGCGTTGCTCTCATAGCTGATGTAAGTAATGATTGTGTTATTCTCTATGCTTTTTCTTTTTCTCTCTGGCAAAGTAACTATTTAGACTTTCTTTCTAACCAAGGAAAGTTTGTTTTGTCATTATTTAATTTTAAATTATTAGTGTATTTTTACTTTCTCTACTGGTAAGTAGGGGAAGTATTGTATTGCACCCAAAAATTTGATTTCGAAATTCACCGGAAATATATGTTTTGAAGCCCCCTGAGTCAAAAAAAAGCATTTTTAGAAAAAGGTCCGTGTGTGTGTCTGTGTGTCAGTCTGTGGACAGCATAACTCAAAAACGAAAAGTCGACTAAAAACCAAAGTTGGTATTTAAGTTTATTGTCATTCAAGGATGCGACACGAAGATTTTGAAGAAAGTAGCCCCACCCTAAACTACCCTTTACATGGAACATTTTTAGAAAATTTTGATTTTCTTGAAAATGGCTTCGATTTTGATTAAAATCTCATATGTTTGAGATATTTTTATGACAAATGAAATGTATATCTTGAATTTTCTGGCTGTAGCCCATGTAGTCGTATTTACTCTGCATGAATTTTGCATAACTGGTAAACTGTTAGAGATAGACCAAATCATTCTATGCAAAAAATGTAGATCTTGCTAAAATACACAATTTATGTTGCAATAAATTTTCTTGTAGGGTGAACCATTTCAGAGATATTCCTTGTTATGTGTGTGAGTTTCGGAAAACTTAGAACTTTCATGAAATGGGTCATCGTTATTCATTTTTTTATATGTTACGTGTGCAAAGAGAACAGAATCTCAAAGATTTAAAAGATTTGATTATTGCACAAAGTCTACTGTATTCCAATATTCCCCTTGCACCTACAAGGAAATAAAGAATAAGATAATTTGTACAAATGTTTATCTCAACTAACACGAAGAATATATAGGAATAAGAGTTGTAAGAATGGTTAGTAAAAGAGTAGAGAAAGTCATGTGAGTGCAACACATCAGATTTTTCAAAGTAAAAATTTGTATCCGTCTTCCATTCTTTGCTGATCTAGCTTGAAATCAATATGTAGTTAGTAACACTTTTCTTTTATCTGAATTGAAAGCTGAAAGCTAGGATTGTTTCAGGTACCGTTAACCTTGGACTTAGAAGCAGAGGAGATAACAGGAGATATACAGCATATCAAGGAGCCTGAGGAACATAAATACACAGTAACAGAAGATGTTACTTCATGATACCTAAACTTCCATTACATGCTTTGTTAGCAAAGGATTCTTGTGGTAATGTTTACAGAAAACTGGTGTTGGAAAATATTGACAATGAATTGGAGAAACCAAATTGGTGCAATAATACTTAGTGATATGATTACTGCACCCAACAACAAAACCAAGTTCTAGCATCAATAAGAGACTTTAAGTGTAAATAAAATACAAATAACTGTTTTATTTGTTAATGCATAAGTTTGTAGCAGTTTTATTTGATGTGACAACATTTTCAGTTCAGAAGTTTGGTTCTTTTTATATGGAAAGTTGTCCATTTTGCAATTTAGGAGAGATTTTGGATTATTTGTGAGCTAAGCATGCTATATCAAATGTAATGAATAAATGATTTATTAACTAACATAATAAACACATTAAGAAAAAAAACTTTCAAACATGTGATTACTAGTAATTGCATTACTAAGTCCAAAGGTACATACCACCAGTGCACACGTGCAAACAGACTGAAATGACAGATGTTGACTAGTCCTCTTGCCTCTTGTGTTACACCCAGCTTGTAACTATTAAGGTTAACTTCTGCAAAACATCTCTTGTATAGTGGGTAAGATGTGGAAATAATTAGCAGCCAGCCATTTTTGGAAAATCCTGATCATGCTTTCTTGTGTGCAAACAAGCATGTTTTGCAAGTTATTGCTTGGTCAAATCATATGCTTGTCCATTGCTTTGCATACATGCAGTCATGTGATATGACAATAATGGAGTCATCAGTAGATCAATGTGTGACTCGCCTTACAGAAATTACCTGACTGGTCCAGTCACTGTTGTGATGTGTGCATGATCTCCGGTAACACTATAAGGCATACGGTTTTAGAAGGCACATGAACTGAACAAATGTGTGCACACGGTGGCTGCACTGCTGCCAAGTGATGCACCAGAGAGTGGAAGTTACAGGGAGGGAACGAGGAAAGAAACATTTGTCGTGTCACAAATTGTTAGAACGTAAACTTACGCAGCAAAGGATAATCATGATAACATTATAAACTGTAGCACTATTAACGTACTTTTTACATGCACTTCGTCAGATGCCAATTCCTTAAAAAAAGCTGTACACTTTAAAAATAATATTTCTGGCCTGAGAGTGGAGTGTACCCTTAGTACCTGCGCCACTGGTACCAGGCTTTGAAAGTAACATTGTTAACACTTCACTAAACACAATGTAAACATGTGAATTTTCTGCTTATTGTCACAGTTACACAAAGCACAATTTGCTTAACGGATTGGTCTTGAACCGAACTAAAGAATTCATGTGCAACTGCAGCGATCTGTGGTCATTTAATTTATGAACTAAATATATGTAGTTCCTAACAATACTTTGTAATGTCTTACTCCGTAACTGCGTAAAGAAAAGGAGTAAAACACACAGGCAAGATTGGAAGTTGCATACATGAGCACAAACATGGGAGTCAGTTGTTTATTCTTGAAGCAATAACTCGAGAACCATACGTTGTAGAAAAATGGCCTTTGTACAGGCTGCCTCAAAAATTCTTGCCGCATACGCATATTAGTATGTCGAATTTCCAGTAATAATTTTGGGCGCATGAAAAAGAGAAATCTCTGTTGTTCACGCTTGTGCTGTGCGTTCCGAGCTAGGCAATGCTGCACGACTATGATAGGACAGTCGTTCTAGACGAGCCCTCTTGAGCTCCATCTCATGTGCCTTCTAATACCGTACGCCTTATAAATATATTGCAAGAGGGAAAATTGGGGGTTCCAATCATGTGCTTCAAATTGCTAAATGTAAGATAGGATCCCAATGGATTCTTGTAAAAATATACATATGTGGAAACAATTAATGAGATGGAGATGACAATATGGTCTATCACAGTAGAGATGCAACAACCACGCTCTACAGTTTAATTGAACACGTGGATAGTGGTGCAATTGTGAGTATTTGTAGTATGCTCAGTGGCGAAGCGTGAAGCAAGTAACAGGATAGACAGATTCATCTTGCCCTCATCCTTCACCATTGGCTCGCTTCGGGACAAAACTAAAATCGCTTTTTTTTTTTCCTTCAAGAAAAATGTTATTTGAATACAAAATTTGATCCAAATCGTTAGAGCCGTTTCCGAAATATGCATATGAGAATTGCTGTGAAGAAGAGAGAATAAAAATGCTTTTTGTGTGTAAAATTACGTGTGTTTTTTTTTTTTTTTTCTTCCCAGGAGTAACACCTATTTATAGACATACCTAAAAAGCGAAACCTTATCTGAATAGAACAGATACGCAAAACAAGAATTGCTCATTTAAAGATATTAGATTTAGAACTTGTAAATAATTGCAAATGTATACAGTAGTGTATCGTTTATTCAGAATTTCTCTTCATATATCTCAATTCAATTCAAATTAATCCCTGTAAATACGCTTGAAAGGTAACCAATAAGAGCGCTTGTCCCTTGCCTGTTGCCATTACCGCAACAGTCAATTATAGCCAAAGGAGACGGAGACTGTCTACTTGGCGGAGAAATCTGGCTATACGGAAACATTGTAGTTCAAAACCGCTGTCAGATGGTGCGCTTGTTTCTCCCATGCTCTAAGCATGGCAAAATACACAGATCAGCGAACGTCTCCCACAAGCAGTCCGGTACCACATCTCCGTAGCAGAGTTGTGCAAATGCTGGAATAGAGACAAAAACTTCCTAAGTGGAAAATACAAATACCTGCTTAATGCAAAAGTTAAATAATGCCTTTCACAGAGTTTCTTGGGTAGATGCTGTCTACCCGGTCTCCCCTAAGGCTTCACCTCTGAGTATGCTGACTTCAAGAAACCTTTCAACAGACGCTTTCCAAAGGATATTTAGCAGATCTATATTGTAATATAGCAATTAGATTTAGTTAAAGTTTAATCTAAGAATTGTTAAGTTAAAGGATTAATATTTAGTGTACATAGCTTATCAGTGTAACTTAGGGACCAAAAAACTGTTGATTGTATTATTTTAAGTGAAGCAAAAACTAGAATTTGACTGCACCACATTCTGCAATATGGTTAGATGTGCAGTAGGTAAATAAATAAGGAATTATAAACTTTAAATCATGTTAAGAACATGTTCTCCAGCATCAAATTACACTAAAAAGTAATTGTAAATACAGTAAACTCTCGGTTTAGCAGACCTAAAGGGGCCAGCAGTTGTCCGAAAAATTGAAAGTCTGTTAAATTGCAAAATGAATGAAAATGAAGCGAATACAATTGAAACTGTTTTATTGGTACTTTCCATTTACTTTACATGATTTGCTCTTGGTTAGAAGTTGTTTCCTGTGAAGTTGTGGGTTTGAAAAAAGTGTCAGTACCCATTTGCTTCCCACTTGAATATTGCTTCCTTGTGATTAAGGAGTGAAACTTTCTGAAATGTTCATAATAGGCTAGCACTTGTGGGTCTGAAGATCTTTCCACATAAGAAATCATATCATCCATGTGGTCTCTTATTACGGATAATTTAGGTACACACTTCAAAGATTCATCATCATTGTTGTCTTCATCTTCATTCTCGTATAGAACACTTGCAATGGTCTCTTCATGACTCAGAATCTGATAACCTGGGTCACCCTTATCCATGTCCAGCCACTCTTCTAAGTCGTGTTCACTTAACCTCTTGAGGGATATCGACGTGAAATCACGTCCATTTAAAATGACGGATGAGCGATATGGACGTGTATACACGTCCTGTGCGTTTAAGCATTTAACCCTTATTTATCCCTTATCCAACTCAACTTATTTTAATTTTCCCTTTATGAAACATTTAAGTAAAGTCTATATACTTTATTGGCTTACCTTAATATGTTCTTTCTGCAGTGATTTACCTGAAAACAGGGATAAACACATAAGGGTAGGTACATCTCCACATTCGCGAATTCCCTTGAGACGGGTGGTTTTGTGTGTTGTGAGGGGAGGAATATGTACTGCCAAGATGTTGTCTCCGTTGCCCTCGGCTGTTGACTCTTCTTCAGGGGTGGTTATGCAGGTGGATTAATAAGTGTTTCTTAGCATTCGGACACTGACTTTATTCACTTTCTCTTACACCAGCTCCCTCACAGCTACACCCGTCTCATTCAAGTAGTTGAGTCTTTCTGTCCCGGAGTTCACTGCACCGACCCTTTTGTGGCCCTCCACTTTGTTCATAACGGTACCTCCCCTTGCTACGGTCAGTATGCCTGTCTTAGAAATACCTGTGCAGTGAGGGGTGACAAATGCCCCGCATCCTGTTTGTTCCCTTTCAATACCTGAATGAGGCGTTTGAAGACCGCATGGTCGCTATTTACATTTCACAAGTTTCCAAGTATAACTGCTTATCACTAACAATATTTAAACAATTATTATCCTAAAATATTTATCTATATACAAATTATGTTCTAACCTAATGTACAATATACATACTAATATGTACCGTTACATATGCCCCTAAGTTTAAAATAATTTGTTGGTAACAAAAATTATTTTTAACTTACATGCTCTAACAGCGAAACCAATCCTAAACAACGTTGAACTATGATACACTTCTCGATGTTTGTCGAGGCTGCGTGCCTGATTAATTGTATGTGTTAATTTTTATGGCATATTTACATTTTTTTTTTTTTTTGTATCTTTTATCACTCTTCACTTTCCACTGTGCACTACATGTTTTTGAGTTTTAACAAAAGGCAACACATATTTTTGTCACTTGACACCAATGAAACAATTTTTAAATACATACATTTCTTTTGTGGATATACAACTTTACCCTCATGCATAGAATTGTGTGTTATGTTATTACCCCATCGCTAACAACTATGGTCTATATTTTAATTGTTGTGAAAAGAATATTATTTTAGAATGATACGTATATTTACTTTTTTTAAGGAGGAAAATGGTTTGAGTGCATGAAACAGAGTAATTTTATTTTTGCCAAAATAGTTTCCATTCCTTCGGGTCGAAACTGGTCTGGGATCGAATAAGAATTTTAATCTTCTTGCATCTATTGTCATTCTTAGCTCTCCACTTATTTCTTTTTTTTTAAAGTCCAACAAATAGGATTGATATGCTCAGAAGTGCTTTGCCTAATTATTACATCTTGTAACATGTCGCATATGACTTTATCCGCTTTGTCCCTTGAAGAATGGAAATGGGTCTACATTTGTACCGAAAAGGTTTTATTCCGTTTAAAGTGAAACTACGAACATGAGAGGTACAACACCCTGGTTTTTTAGAAAAATCTTAACGGTTTTTGTATAAGGTATCACATAGGCGTTCCCTGGTTTCGGCACTGATTCCTTGGGCTTTCGCGGCAATTAGATAAACATATGTTTCTTGATGAGGGTCAACTACCTGTCTTGAAGCTTCCATCTGACCGTTCAGATCATCGCAAAATTCCATAGGAATATTATAAATCGTAATTACCTCATTCATGGTTTCCTCTGCTAAGTATTCAATTTTCCCCAGATTACCTATGTTTTGGTTATCAATTCCCATTACAGTTAACACATTATTTTTGCTATCTTATTTAAATGCCCTACCCATATTAAATTGATTTGTATTATCATCGGATCCCTGACAATTTGTTTCTACACCTGTACACTGATTATTACGAGCAACTCCCGGGGTCGTGCAGTGCCCTCTTATCAGTTTCCCTGTCTTTGAATTTCTACTTCGCTAACTGCCTCTGCATTACTATCGCTGATAAACGGATTTGCGTGAGGACTTAATAATGTTGGCAAACGTGCATTCCCATTTGACTCTTGGGGCAAAAATTGATTAGCTCTTGTTTCACCCTGTACTCGATTGTTTTGGTTAAAATTACTCGCACAAATGTTTGTCGGCCTTGTATTATGCCTGTTTTGATGTCCTCAATTATGGCCATAAAATCTAACTGTATTAATTTGTCCATTTCTTCCCCTCTGATACTGATAATAATTTTGATTTTGATTTCCATTTCTCTGTGGTGATTGTCTACCCGTAGGAAAGTTATTTTCTCTTCTACTTGAAGTTCTGTTCTGAAAATCTGGTTCTGTGTATTGGTATCTCTGCCTTGTATCCTGACCGGGTCCTCTGTTCCAACTTCTGTAATATTCTGCCCCTGCTCTAACAGAACCTGAATTGTTTCTATTTCCATTTTTTGTATTCAGATCAATGGAATTCCTGATATTTTGGGTTGGTTTTACCTGACTGTAGTTGAACGCAGAAAGCAAGTCTATCATTTCTGAGAAACTTCCTGGTTTTGCCACTATAAGGTTATTTCTAATGTGCTCCGGATAGTGACCGATTACTATTGCAATGAGTTCTTTTTCCTTTAGCGGTGAATCTAATAATTTGCTTCTCTGAACGATCTTCAAAAAGTAGTCGATCATGTTTGTTTCCGAATTTGGATCGTATTTCCCATTTGATATTTCCATCCTAATTGCATTTTGCTGGTTTGTCCCCCAATATCTAGCCAGAAAATATTTTCTAAATGAATCGAAATTTGTGTCCTCGCCCAAAGTTAGGCGCAACCAATTTCTAGCTCGCCCTTCTAAGCCTTTGCCTACAACCACCATCCTTAATGCCTCAGGAATTTGCTTTAGTTTAAAGTAATTCTCTATTTCTTTAAGGAATAATTTTGCGTTATCACCATTTTCCTCCTGAAAAGTTGGGACGGGAATTTCATTTAATAAATGATGCGGCCATGTTTGGTAACTAATGGGGTTTATAGCATGCACACTTGATTGTTCTGCAAACATTTCACCTGGATCAGCTGAGGCTTGAATTGGACTTTGTACTCTGTCGGTTCTAGCGTCAGCTGAGACTGCAGGTACATTTACATCAGAAACGGTACATGTGTTTGTTACATTTAATTCTAACCTCGAAAAAGTACCCCTAATATCCTGTATTTCTTTACTTAAATTATGTTGGCTTGCATTTAAATTCTCCACGAGGCATCTGACAGATTCAATTTCTTTAGTAGTTTTTAAAACATCTGCATTTGTACTCGATACTGAGGTTTCTACCAAGTTCTTCAACATTTGTACATCCTTGTCCACTTTGTTTTCTAAGCCCGTTTGTTTGTCAGATATCTCTTGGTGAAAATTTTGCAATTTGGTCTCTACCCCTTGCTGCATACTACCCAACTCTCCCGTAGCTGCTTCAATTTCTGATCTCATTTCTGTCATTTCTTTGTTCATCTCCCCCTGACTAACTATAAGAGACTGCCATTTCATTTCTATTCTCTTTTCTAGGTTCACTATATTTTCCTCTAACTTTTTGTTACTTTGCTCAACTTTACTTTTTATTCTGTTATCTAAGTTCGCTATACTTTCCTCTACCTTCTTATTGCTTTGCTCGACCTTCCTATTGTTTTCCTTAATTTCCCTGTTAGTTTCCTCTAACTTACTTTCTATCAACCTCCACAATAAACTAATAGAATCTCTATCTATCATCTCTTGACTGACTGAGGCTACAGCTTGCCTGTGTACCTGTTCCCGACTATCACGACCTACTTCTACCATTTGCATATCTGCCTCCTTCTCTGCTTCACAATTGTTTCCATTTATTTGGTGGCTACCCTCCATTCTATCTACAATTTTCCCACTTCTTGTTAGCATGCAAAACTGTTTACAGAAATATTATTGTGGTTCTTTACAACTCACTTTTAGAGCTTCCTATACTTAATGGGCGTATTTCCTGTGAAGATGTTCTGCTGAAATGTCTAGTAGATGATGCTCCGGTCTTTGATGACGAATGTTGGTACTCCAGGGTGCTGACTGGATGCTGGATGATGATGCTTGTAGCGTGGATGCTGAATAAAGATATCTTCGTAGTCCTTGGTTTATACCTGCCGTCTCGACTTTACACGTTGGGTGCCATCTATGAGACGGGTAGTTTTGTGTGTTGTGAAGGGAGGAATATGTACTGCCAAGATGTTGTCTCCGTTGCCCTCGGCTGTTGACTCTTCTTCAGGGGTGGTTATGCAGGTGGATTAATAAGTGTTTCTTAGCATTCGGACACTGACTTTATTCACTTTCTCTTACACCAGCTCCCTCACAGCTACACCCGTCTCATTCAAGTAGTTGAGTCTTTCTGTCCCGGAGTTCACTGCACCGACCCTTTTGTGGCCCTCCACTTTGTTCATAACGGTACCTCCCCTTGCTACGGTCAGTATGCCTGTCTTAGAAATACCTGTGCAGTGAGGGGTGACAAATGCCCCGCATCCTGTTTGTTCCCTTTCAATACCTGAATGAGGCGTTTGAAGACCGCATGGTCGCTATTTACATTTCACAAGTTTCCAAGTATAACTGCTTATCACTAACAATATTTAAACAATTATTATCCTAAAATATTTATCTATATACAAATTATGTTCTAACCTAATGTACAATATACATACTAATATGTACCGTTACACCCTTCTTGCGGCACACGAAACACTTTGGAGATGGGCGGGACTTCTTTGCTGTTGGTGGTATCCTTTTAGGATAATGTTTTCCTTGAAGTCTGAGGGGTGCAGGGGTTTTGGATTTTCAACCCCCAACGTGGTATTGTTCAATTAGGCTGCGAGCTATTTATAGTCGGAAGTCAAGGTCGGTCATTGTCCTGTGTGGGTTTAGAGAGCTCTCCAAATTACCAAACAATTGTATATGGTTATATCCAGTTGGTGCAAAAATACCTTTTTATACCACTTCTCCCTTCAGCTACAAGCAGGAAAGTATTTGTATGTATGTATGTATGTATGTATGTATGTATTTCAACAAAGTTTCTACTAAGTTACGAAACTCGCGTAAGCAAAAGTTGCAATGTTGATCTATTCCAATGACTCAAGAGACCACGCATACAGTAGCGCTTTATTACACACGCATAAGGCACACATACAATGGGTGTTTTTCTTTCCGAGAACTTATATTAGATGCGTTCGACACAGCAAAGTTGACTTTTCACCACATTGAAACAAAATTGTGCCATTTCAACGTTTTGTAAATACAACTCAACTTTGCTGATAACGTACATTTATACTGCAAATAACGAGTTTTATACCAGTTTTTGTTTCATTAAAATAACTTAATATTTACACAAAATACAGCTGTGTATATACGGCGCACTTTAAATGCCCTGCGCTGGATATTGGGTAACAGTTCTCGACTCGTGGACATTTTAAATGGCCATCGCTCAAGAGGTTAAATTATTCCCTGCTTTCATCAGTGTATTACAAAAATTGGATATTTCCAAGCCACTGAAATCATATTCGGTTTCAATTGCTTTTAATAGCGGTGTCCACCCGTTAGCTAATATTGTTTTCATCTCTTTCCAAGCTGCAACAAAGTTAAAGATGGCAGAACTAGCCTTCTCAATCAGACAAGTAGCAGAATGCCATGATTTAATCATCGCAGATCTCCTAAATTTCATTTAAATTTATTTTATAACCAACACAAAATTTAGTCTGTTAAATCCGAAGTCCTTAAATAGGGATCCGTTAAACCGAGATTTTACTGTACATATTAGACCATAAAATACCAAACTGCACTTTGAAAAAGTAAGCTGATTACAAAATCTTGCATCACATGTTGGAAAGTTCAGTCCATGTAAAGTTACATTCCTATATCACCAACATATAGTAGGTAAGAGAAAGTGTTGTATTTTATCCAAACATTTGATATCTCTTTTTCCTTTAATTTCTTTTCATCACAAGAGATTACCATGATTAAAATGTAGAATGCTGTTTTGGTATGTTGAAATTTTATTGTTTAATTTAAAGCAATTCATAGGCAAAATATATCTTGGATAAAGTAACAAGTATGAAGGATCACTTTTTATATGGATAATGTATGTGAATTAGTAAAGAAAGCCTTCTGAATGAATCATATCAGATCTTTATAATATCTGTTTTACCAGTTTACTAATGCTCTTGTAGTTTTAACTGCAAGTGTCCATGTTCATACTTACAGCTTAAGCTTCTCCCTATATCTTCCCATAATGTAAATGTACTGCATCATCAAATTATTGGTGCAATTTAGCTTCCACTTTTGCTAATTGATTATTCCCCAATTTTTACATATTCTTTCTTCTATGATCTGGTTCCAGTTTTACCCCATGTTCTAAGTAAAACCTACTGTTTCCATATATTAGATCAATCAATGATAATTGATTGTTCCACAGTGTGTAGGTAAACTTTAAAAGGTAGAATCAGAAGTGAAAAATTCAATGCCATAGTCAGGATTTGAACCACAGATCTTCCACTCTACATGCAGCTACTCTTAACCACTGAGCTGCCATGGCAACACGCCAGCACAGTCTTAACTTCTTAATTTTCCTGATAGGTCACAAGGGAGTCTCCTAATCGAGACACTTACCCCAATGGTGACTCCCAACATAAGTACTTCAGTCACAGGCTTTAAGGTTTTTAATTAATGTTTCCATATACTCGTATCAGGCCAATCAATGATGATTGTTGTAACAGACACAACCCGCGTGTACGTAAACTTTAAAATGTAAAATCAGAAATTCAAGCAATAGCTGTATTCTTCTGGTCTACTTGTGGCTGCTCTTAACCACTGAGCTATGATGGCAACTTGCCAGTCTATCAGGAAAATGTGAAACAGATGAAGAATTTAAGGATGTGTTAGCATTAGCTCAGTGGTTAAGAGCAGCTGCACATAGATGGAAGATATATGGTTCAAATCCTGGATATGGCATTGAATTTTTCATTTCTGATTCTACCTTTTAAAACATACTGTTTCTCAAAACGTTCATATCATTAGCCCATTCGCATCATTTGACAACTAGGGCTCGCATGCATCGTTTTGCCATATGAATCATATGACGAGCTCAGCTCGCCATGCTGCATTCTTCCATATAATTTAGGTTCCTTATCATAGATGTCATTTGTATATGTCTGGAATGAAATGCCGATACGTGATGTTTCTAATTCTGCTTAGCATGACATAACCACGTGTGTTTCAACCAGGGAAAAATAATTTTATCTTAGCATTATTTCACTTGCCTCAGTAGCCATCATGTACATGAAAAAAGTGCACACGGATAAACAAGGAGTGTTTGAGAAAACTGATACAAAGTGTATTAGAGAATGGTGATTTTTCTGAATATGAAACAGAGTCTAAAGAAGGTTCTAATGACAGTGATAATGAATCTAGTGAAGAAAGTAGCAAAGAAAATAATTATGAAGCCAATTATGACACGCCAGGCCCTTCAAAATATGTTCGCATTACAATGCAGAAAAATCAGTATGATTGGAATTGGACTAAAACTGACAACCCCATTTTCTACCCTTTTACTGCAAATAGTGGCATTTGTAAAGTCTCATTGAACAAGCATGCATCAGAGATGCCGTCTGCACTTTAAATTGTTTTGGAATACATGGAACCTTTGTTTGACAAAATATGTGACAAAACGAATGCCTATGCAACGAGGCAGTTGAACAATCCTGACAGAAATTGTTGAAAGACAATGAAAAATGGTTAAACACTATGGCAGATGAAATCAGGGCCTCTAGTGCTTTAGTTATTTTGATGTCTCAAGTGTGAAAATCGCATATTCAATTGCATTGGAGCAAAAACTGATGCCTTGACACCCCAGTTTTTCGTGAAACAATGAGTAGGGAGAAGATTCAAGCTGATTTCTCATTTCTTACATTTCACAAATGACACCAAAGAAAACCAATGTGATAAACTGAAAAAAAAAAATTAGATCTATAATACAGAATTTCTCTTCAAAATTTTCAGAAATATATCACCCTAGTAATTTTGCTTATTAAGTTTATCTATATAGATGTCATTCCTGAAAAAATGGATTTTACACATAACAGTCACAATTACTCTAAACCTTATTTTGCCCATAATTTCTCTATTAATGGGCCAATTTAAACAAACAAGCCAGGATATTAAAGGTCTTACCAAGAGCTTTAAGAAAACCTAAATAAAGTTGACTTAGCTATGCATAACAGTCACAATTAGTCGAAACCTTATTTTGGCCATAATGTCTGTTAATGGTCCAATTTCAACGAACAAGCCAGGGTATTAAAGGTCTTACCAAGAGCTTTAAGAATACCTAAATAAAGTTGACTTAGCTATGCATAACAGTCACAATTAGTCGAAACCTTATTTTGGCCATAATGTCTGTTAATGGTCCAATTTCAACGAACAAGCCAGGGTATTAAAGGTATCAAGAGCTTTCAGAAAACAGAAAGAAAATTGACTTAGCTATCTTAGTGTATAAGTAACAGTCACAATTAGTTGAAACCTTATTTTGGCCATAATTTCTCTGTTAATGGACCAATTTCAACAAACTAGCCAGGATATTAAAGATCTCGTCAAGAGCTTTTAGAAAACAGAAAGAAAATTGACTTAGCTATCTTAGTGTATACGTAACAGTTACAATTAGTTGAAACCTTATTTTGGCCATAATTTCTCTGTTAATGGGCCAATTTCAATAAATAAGCCAGGATATTAAAGGTCTCATCAAGAGCTTTCAGAAAACCTAAAGAAAGTTGACTTAGTTATCTCAACCTATGCGTAACAGTGACAATTAGTTGAAGCCTTATTTTAGCCATAATTTCTCTGTTAATGGGCCAATTTCAATAAATAAGCCAGGATATTAAAGGTCTCATCAAGAGCTTTCAGAAAACCTAAAGAAAGTTGACTTAGTTATCTTAACCTATGCGTAACAGTGACAATTAGTTGAAGCCTTATTTTAGCCATAATTTCTCTTGTTTATGGGCCAATTTCAACAAATAAGCCAGAATATTAAAGGTCTCATCATGGAAACAGCTCCAACATTTAGGATGAAAATTTAATATTTAGTTAACATTTTACTTTTCAAGTCTATCTAAAGTATTTTCTCTCAAAAAAAAAGAGAAAAGAACACAATTAAAAAAGGGAAAAGAAAAGTCTAGCGAAGCTCGGTCGCCCAGGTATTATCTATTAAAACGAAGGAAGCTTTAAAAAGAAAAATTGATATATCCACTAATAAACAGATGGTAGGGAAATTCGTGTGAATGTAACTCACAAGGTTCCTTTTTTTTTCCCCTAGCTATTTAATATGCTGGAAATATTTTTTTCTTGCTCCAAAGATGTCTGTTTTGCATTAAAAACAAAATTCTACAGATAATGGGCTGATTGGCAAGTTTGGTGATATAATGAACATGTGGCCAAAGTAAAAGAAAACTAATTGAAAGAGAGAAGTATGAGAGGTCAAACTTTCAACCTATCATGGTACTCTCGAAATGAATTTATTTCCTATGCAGTGAAACACTTTTGTAACCATTGTGAACCAAAGAGAAGTAATACCTATAGGGTTATCATGAAGTTGTGACCAAGATTCCCCCAGAGACGGGCATTCCGGTGGCAGCACTGGCTACCACGAGTGTACGGCTATAACGTTCTGCAAAATAAAAAATCTGATAGGTTCACGCACGTAATTCAGGAAAGGTAATGTAGATAAACAGGATGCCATTGCTATCTTGAGTGGTAGGCAAGGACACGGTGCAGAGGGACTGTCGGTGATGGATGTATGTATGCGTGCGCGCCTGTGTGCATGTATGCAACGGTATCTTTCGACGTAATTTTCACCCACTTACAGTGGTCTGATTGACTTGAAATTTTGCACACGTGTCAATTAGCGAAGGCAATATAGTACGAGGGGTGTTCAATAAAGACTGGCACTAATATTCATACAACAATGTATTGTAAAAAATCACTCATACAGACTGTTGCCCCCCTCAGAATACTTCTCCCCCAATACAATGTACTTGTCCCACCTCCTTTGCCATTCCTGGAAAACGTGCAGGAAGCCATTCTTTGAGAGTCTGTTCAGGGTTGCCTCTAAAGCGTTCACTGCTTTGGTCTCATTGTCGAACTGACGTCCTTTAAGTTCCTTTATGGCTCTCAGGTTAAGAAAAAAGTCACATGGAGCTAGGTCAAGATTATAAGGTGGAAGAGGTACCGTGGACATATGATTTTGTGCCAGGAATTCGATAACCGCATCAGCAACATGTGGCTCGGCATTGACGTGATGAAGCTTGCACTGCTGAATGAGATTCTTTAGCTTTTTGGGGATGTGATCCTTTACCAATTGCTTCAGAATAGTGTTATAGTAATCTGCAGTGTCTGTAGAGTGTCTTGGAACTGTGAGAATGCGGACTGTCCTCTGGTAATCAAAAACAGTAATGACTACGCCCTTATTGGGTGACTTCTGTACTCGTGATGATATTTGGAGGCGATTATCAAACATGTTCACTCTCACAGGCTGTCAACAATCAACTGACAGAGCTATCACTGTGTGATTTTCAGTGATTAGCGACTAGAATATGTAGTTCAATGACACATGGACAGATGTCGCAATCAGACACTTAATGAAAGGGAAAAAAAATCAGTGCCAGTCTTTATTGAACATCCCTCGTAGTATAACTTTGTCTTAAGATCCTGACCAGGATCATCAGGATAAGCAAAATTAGTTAGCTAAATTTATCAATGTAACGAAATTTTATTTTGCACACGTGTGAAGCACCTGTGACATAATTATATCATAACTTTATCCTAAGATCCTAACCAGGATTCGTCATATCGGACGAATGAATGAAATGAAATGGGTGAAATGATGCTCAAATGAGCCCGAGGTCCATGGAGCTTTAAGTTACCTGACATTCGTCTTCTCAGGGTAGGGAAAACCTCTGAAAAAAACTTTACCCGGATAACTTACCCTAAGCGAGATTCGAACTCGCGACCTCTTGAACGTGAGGCAGACACGCTAATCAGCACGCTACAGAGGCGGGCCTAACCAGGATCAAGATAAAAAGGGACTTAGCTAAATTTGTCAAAGTAACGTAATTTTCAGCTGTGTGAGTCGTCTGATTAACTTGAAAATTGGCACACATGTCAAGGATCGATGACAATATAACAATATCATGATTTTGTCGTAATGTCTTGACCAGGATCATCAGGATGAAAAAGTGACTTGACTAAATTTAACAATGTAACGTGTCATCTCAGTACAGTCGCCGCTGGTCCATAAATGGATTTATCCTCCATTTTAAAAAATGGCGAGCACTCCAACAGTTTCCGTCGCCTAGAGTAGTTGCTGCTCATGATTATAGGAATGTGACGCCCAACGATTCGTGAACTTTAGATGCGAGGCATAATAATACGGATACCGTGAATAGTGAACGGGACAGACCGAATGAATGGTACAAAATATTACCACATTATTCATCATAAGTGGGAAAGAGTAGCATGTAAGCCGTGCAGAAGATAACTTCGAGACACTGCACAAAATTGCGGAAGACTAAAACAATCTGAGATCACAAACATACAGGAAACGTAGCTGTGGTGCCTCGCTTCTTCCCACCATTGTACTCCGAAGCACCAGCAACATTTCAGCGAAGCAGGACGCTGATCACGAGATGTGCTGGTCCAGAATCAATACAGAAATCACCCTTGAGCAGGGCAGCCCAACGGAAAAGAGTAGTGATACTCCTCAACTGCAAGGTGACGCAAACGTTCCTCTCTGTCGAAGACGTCGCCTTTAAGACCTATAAGATTCGTGTTTGGTGTCCGGACTAGCTCTAGCAAGAGTTCCTAATCTGCAGAGTATGCGTGAGTTGTGGTAGGAATGGAACCAAACGAAGAATTAACCAACATTTAACTTTATTTGCAAATTTCCAGATTTGCAGGGAACTGCCGACGATATTTAAATAGAATGTAACTTTGTAACTTCAACTACAACGTTATAACACTTTAACTTTGTCACTCTTTAGCAACCGCTGAATTATGTATACGCGCTAGCTTACGTACAAGTCCCAAATTGCACGTGCGTTCTCTCGGCTCGATTCAAGAAGAGTGTGTGTTGCGTTGCATTTGTTTATGCGTGGGCGACACGAAGGAAGCAATTTCCATAGGCCAACTTTAGAGCATGTCATGGTAAGATAGGAATCAGCCCGCGGAATCATTAGAGCTTTGTACGTACAACAATTGTAACCTTATCACTCATTTAAATCTGCCTAGGCTTCCATTCTTGAGACTTTAATCTATTCAGCTTTATTACGTCTTCCCCTTAACTATTGACTGGAATCTCCTTTTGTTTCTTTCTATTATCAATTATATATATTGACATAATTTCGGTTTCAAAGGTAAAAATCTTACAAGCATCACTCAGGGGTTCGATGACGCTCAGCAGGAAGTATGAAATGTTGAAAAGGTAGCAAATCTATTGGTGTATTGGAAACTGTGTATGTAAATTTTTGAAAAATTACTTTTGATTGTCATAAAAGAAGCTAAATAATGGATTCATTGAGACATATGTTGTCAATTAGAACGTTACGAACGTTGGAAAATAGAACACAAAAAAATAAAATTATACGAATCCTTTCGAAGTGGTATTAAATCTCCTTTAGAGACTGTAGGATCGACTTGTACCAAAAAGCTCGAAAAGGAATAAATACAAAACAAGAATGAGTAAAGTACTCCTGAAAAGCTCATGTTACTTTCAAGTAATTGTGTTAAATATGTCCGAGGTTCGTGCATTCAACAAAGCTGCAAAGTAATCAAATTTATCCAAATCCTTTCCAAATTCAAGCAGAAGGCATAATCCATCGATTTGTGCTGACTTATCTGATATGAAGTTATGACTTATGAAACCTTAACAAATTTATTGATGTAACGTAACTGTTAAGGAAATTATTTCCAGATACCACAAAAGAATCCAAATAATGCGTCTGTTGAGATATGAGTATTCAATTGGAATGTTGCTAAGTTTGATGAACAAGAACATAGAAATATTTAAGTATCACAGAAAATCAAAGTATTCAACTTTTTCAAAACGTTGATAAATCGCCTTTAGAGATAATCGATTTATACCGAAAGTTTCAAAAACAGTAATAATTATGAATAAACTACAACGGGCGAGCGGAAACCCTGAATTTCTTAAAAGGGCGTGATGGCTAAAATGATTTGCTATTTATTTTTATATCTTTTCTTAAGTTTACTTACTTATTTTTTATATTAACGTCCTGCAACTAGTGTCATATAGACAACGTAAGAATGAAATTGACAGAATGATGCTCAAATGAGCCCGAGGTCCAGAACAGCTTATAATTACCTGACATTTGTCTTCTTAGGATGAGGAAAAACCTGGGGGGGGGGGGGGGACCTTTTGAAGTGAAACTTTTTATGGGAGGGCTTTAAAGTCTGATCCTCAACCTTTTTGTGCGACGAAAAGTGGTGGGGGTAAACATTGTGTCTGGTACAGTGGGAGCAGTGTCTCGCTTGCCTTTGGGTATCGGAGAACAGTGAGAGCCCAGGAGTAAGTACGAGTCGTACTTACTGTTTAGATTATGTCTTATTTTACAAGCTTTGGTGTAATGTCTTTAATGGTGCAGGTTAGTTTCCTATGTTGTTACTGGCGGAGGGATGTGTCCGATCTTGGATGTCTAGCCATTGCCCTACTGCTTACTTCGTCGGCCGCTTGTGGGACCGTCGAACAATGCAGTGCCAGTGACAGCAAACCGAGAGGAATAGGTGAAGGTGTGGTGGTGCCAAGTGTGAAGTACATTTGGAGGTTTAGGCGTTTGAAGGGATAACGGTAGTTAACCGCCAAGGGCGTCCTTAGGCAGGCGGTACGCTCTTCTCGCTTCCTTTCATTCTCGTTGTCCGTGGTTGCGTGTACTGCGTTCAGGTGGCGTGGCGATCACTGAGTACAGCTGCTGGTTGTCAACAGAGCATCCTTTGAAACATGTGTGTAACCAACGCATTTCGAGTATTGTTTAGTGTTCTGTTTATAATCTATTTTATTCAATATAATATACAATTTTGTAGTGAATATGCCTAAGTCAGGCGCAGAAAGAACAAGAGCGTGGCGTGAGAGAAAACTTCTTCAAAAGTGATTGATCAATAATTAAAATGTTTCCCTGTAATACAAAAGTTTCACTTCTATCGTGTGTCTTTACGAAACACCTTTTTTCGACTAACTCACTCTAACCGAGACTCGAACTCGGGACCTCTTGAATATTCCATAACGTTGTGACAAATTATAGCGTCAAAAAGGTCAATTAGCGAGGGTTTTACACCAGAACACGAAGGTAGCTCTGGCATTCCCGGGAGGTGCAGTGTATATTGGTAGATATAGTTTCATAGTAAATGTTCTAAAGATGGTGGCGTTTTATTTTTATTTTTTATCATAGACAGGTTGGCAATGGAACTCTTGATTTCTAGGGCGTTGATGGGTTTACGGATAAAGGATGACAAGGGCTCATGTATTATCAATCAATCTTCAAGTTTCCGCCCAAATTAACTTTATTGCAACAAAGTTAACAATATTACAACAAATCGTTTCACTCTTTACAAATATAGTTGTGATAAATTTCCGAAGCTACTTGGTCTAGCGTTTTGAATATTTGTCTTTGTAAGTCTTGCTTACCTACGCCAAACTAAAACATAGCGTTTCTATTTCTTAAGCTTTCTCAGCTTCTCTCGTAAAATATATTAGTCAACGTTTTACGTACAATGCTATGTAGCAAATACTCTTGAGCAATGCTTCTCGGAATATCTTTGGGCTATGCAATCCACGATTACGGGTTGCCGATACCGCAGCCCGTTATGCGTAATCGTTCAAATACAAGTCTACACTACACGACGATTTAATTAGTAGTGTATACGGTCTCTTAGTTACTCTTCCTAGTTACATGGCTAACAATTTATTGTTTCTCTTGCATTATCAATTGTCACTTTTTCTTAGGTACGATCGACGATGGCCATGTTTCCTTCCGCTGAATAACTTCGGATTTGATACTAGCGTTTACCAAATAGATACAATATTCATAAAGCAAGGAAGTTACAGACAGCCAGACAGACTCACAGACAGACAGCCAGAAAGTCAGCCAGCCAGGACGCCAGACAGCCAGAAAGGCAGCCAGCCTGACAGGCAGCCAGACACACAGACAGCCAGACAGAAAGCCAAACAATCAGACAACCAGACACACAGTCAGACAGACAGTTAGACAGCCAGACCGACAGCCAGACAGCCACACAGACAGCCAGAAAGTCAGCCAGACAGATAGGATGGAAGACAGCCAACCAGACAGGCAGAGAGACAGCCAGACAGAGAGACAAACAGACAGCCTCACAGCAAGACTGCCAGAGAGGCTGACCGAGAGCCAGACAGCCTGAAGCCAGACAGACAGCCAGACAGAGAGACAGCCAGCCAGACAGCTAGAATAACAGCCAGACAGATAGCCAGACAGACAGCCAGGTAGCTAGACAGTCATATAGACAGACAGCCAGACGACCGCCAGACGATCAAACAGACAGCCAGCCAGACACACAGAAAGCAAGACCGCCAGACACACGGACAGACAGCCAACCTACAGACAGACATCCAGGCAGCCAGACAGCTAGGCAGCCAGAGACCCAGACAGCCCAACAGAAAGACAGACAGCCAGACAGAGAGACAGCCAGACAGACAGCCTGACAGCAACACAGAAAGCCAGACAGACAGCCAAACAGACAGCCAGACAGAATGACAGTCAGACAGCAAGAATGCCAGACAGACAACAGTCAGGCAGCCGGTCAGACAGTCAGACAGACTCACAGACAGACCGCCAGAAAGACAGCCAGACAGCCAGAAAGGCAGGCAGCCTTAAGGACAGCTAGACACACTGACAGCCAGACAGCCAGCCAGACATACAGACAGCTAGCCAGACAGCCAAACAGACAACCAGACAGCCAGACACACAGTCAGACAGACAGCCAGACAGACAGCCATACAGCCACACAGATAGCTATACAGCCAGAAAGCCAGCCAGACTATAGGGAAGAAGACAGCCAGCCAGACAGCCAGACAAACAGGTAGACAGACAGTCACACAGCGAGATAGCCTGCCACACAGCGAGCGAAACAGACAGCTAGACAGGAAGACAGACAGAGCCACAGGCAGCCAGACAGCCAGAAAGCCAGGCGACCAGACAGCCCAACAGCCAGACAGACAGCCAGCTCGACAGCCAGACAGCCATACAGAGAGACAGCTACAGAGCCAGCTAGACAGGCAAACATCTTGAAGCCAGACAGCCAGACAGCCAGCCAGACAGAGGGACAGTCAGACAGACAGACAGCCAGTCAGACAACCAGACAGACTGGCAGGCAGACAGCCAGTCAGAAAGACTCACAGCCAGACAGACAGAAAGCAAGATAGATAGATAGATAGCCAGACAGACAGCCAGATAGCCAGATCATCAGACATGCAGACAGACAGCCAGACAGACTGACGCAGAGCTTGAAAGACAGAGAGCCAGACAGCCAGAGAGCCAGACAGCCATACGGCCAGACAGCCAGACAGCCAGGCAGACAGACAGCCAGACAAACAGCCAGACAGCCACACAGACTGCCAGAATGACAGCCAACAGACTTCCAGAATGACAGCCAGACAGATAGACAAACAGACTGACCAACAGCCAGACAGACAGCCAGAGAGCCACACAGGCAGTCAGCGAGCCAGCCAGACACACCGAGGGCCAGACACACAGACAGCCAGCCAGAAAATCAGACAACTAGACAGCCAGACAACTAGACAGCCAGGCACACAGCCAGACAGACTGACAGCCAGACCCACAGATAACCAGACAGACAACCAGAGAGCCACACAGACAACCATACAGTCAGACATCCAGTCAGACAGAATGACTGACAGCCAGACAGACAGCTAGCCAAACAGCCAGACAGCCAGACAGAGAGACAGCCAGAAAGACCGAAAGCCACAGAGCCATCCAGACAGTCAGACTTCCAGACAGCAAGACAGCCACAGAGACTAACCGACAGACAGACAGCCAGACACCGAGAGAGCCAGACAGACAGCTACACCAACAGTCAGAGAGTCAGCTACCCAGACAGGCAGCCAGACAAATAGTCAGACGGACAGCTAGTCAGCCATACAGACAGCCAGCCAGACAGACAGTAAGGCAGACAGCTAGACAGGCAGCCAGACAGCCATATAGCCAGAACACCAGACAATCAGTCAGACAGACAGCCAGCCAGGCACACAGACAGACAGACCGTCAGCCAGTCAGACAGCCACACAGCCAGACAGCCTGACAGACAGACGGTCACACAGCCTGACAGATAGCCACACAGACAGACACCCAGACAGCCCGCCAGACAGCCAGACAGACAGCCTGACAGCCAGGCAGCCAGACACAAGGACAGATAGTCAGACAGCCATCCAGACGGACAAACAGACAGACAGACAACCAGACAGCCAGACAATCAGACAGCCAGACAGACAGCCACACATCCAGACAGCCTGACTGACAGACGGCCAGAATGCCAGACAGATAGCCAGACAGCCAGACAGCCAGTCAGACAGCCAGACAAGCTGAAGCCAGACAGTCAGACAGGCAGACAGACAGCCAGACAGAGACACAAATAGACAGAGAGACAACCAGACAGACAGCAGGACAGCCAGTCAGACAGACAGCCAGAGACCCAGAGAAACATCCAGACAGTCAGTCAGCCAGACAGACAAGCAGCCACACGGGCTGACCGACAGCCATACAGCCAGAGAGCCAGACAGCTAGAAAGTCAGACAGGCAGACCGACAGCCAGACAGCCTTTCTGACAGCCAGAGAGCCAGACAGAAGGCCACATAGCCAGACAGCCTGATACACCGACGGCCAGACCGCCAGACAGAGACACAGTCACACAGAAAGACAGCCAGACAGATAGACAACCAGACAGGCGGACAGACAGACAGTCAGACAGTCAGCCAGAGAGCCAGTCAGACAGTCAGTCAGCCAGACACACAGCCAGACAGAGAGACAGCCACACAGGCTGACCGACTCCCAGACAGGCGGCCAGAAACACGACAGCCAGAGAGCCAGACAGCCAGACAGACAGTCAGCCAGACAGCGACAGACCCACACAGAGAGACAGCCAGACAGAGAGACAGCCGGACAGACAGCCAGACAGTCAGTCAGCCATACAGGAAGCCTGACAGCCACGTAGCCAGACAGTCAGACAGCCAGACAGTCACACAGGCAGACAGACATCCAGAGAGCCAGACAGCCATTCTGACAGCCAGACATACTGACCCAAAGGCGGACAGCCAGCCAGCCAGACAGCCAGACAGACAACTAGACAGACAGCAAGATAGTCAGACAGCCAGACAGATTGCCACACAGCCACAGAGACAGCCATAGAGCCAGACAGCCAGCCAGCCAGACAGCCAAACAGCGGGACAGCCAGACAGGCAGACAGAAAGACGGCCAGATAGCCATTCATACAGCCAGACAACCAACCATTCAGACAGCCAGACTGCCAGCCAGATAGTCAGACACGTATCCAGACAGCGAGCCAGACAGCCAGCCAGACAGTCAGAACTCCAGAAACAAAGCCAGGGAGACTAGCCGACAGCCAGACAGACAGCCAGATAGCCACACAGACAGGCACACAGCCAGACAGAAAGACAGCCAGACATCCAGAAAGCCAGGTGGACACACCAAGAGCCAGACACGCAGAGAGCCAGACAGCCGAACAGAAAGACAGACACACATACTGACCGACAACCAGACAGCCAGACAGTCAGGCAGCCCGACAGTCAGACAGGCAGCCAGACAGCCACACAGCCAAACAGCCAGACAGACAGCCAGACAGCCAGAGACGCAGAGAGCCGGACTGACAGACATCCAGCAAGCCAGACAACCAGGCTTTCAAACAGCCAGGCATCCAGACAGCCAGACAGGCAGCCCGTCAGCCAGCCAGAGGGACAGATAGACAGCCCGACAGCTAGTCAGACAGCCTGAAGCCAGAATGCCACAAAGAGAGACAGCCAGACAGAGAGACAGCCAGTCAGAGAGAATGACAGACAGACAGCCAGACAGACAGCCTGACTGACAGATAGCAAGACAGACAGTCAGACAGCTAGACCGCCAGCCAGACAGCCATAAAGTGAGACAGCCAGACAGTCAGTCAGACAGACAGCCAGCCAGCCAGACAGCCAAACAACCAGATAGACAGCCAGACAGCCAGAGAGTCAGACACCCAGCCAGACAGAGAGTCAGATAGCCAGACAGGCAGACAGTGAGACAGACAGACACACAGACAAGCAGCCAGACAAGCAAAAAGACAGCCAGACAGCCAGGCAGTCAGGAAGCTAGGCTGACTGACAGTCAGACAGCGAGAGAGACAGCCTGACAGCCAGAAATACAGCCAGACAGACAGCCAGCCAGACAGTCAGTCAGACAGCCAGACATACAGACGGACAGCCAGGCAGCCAGATAGCCAGGCTGCCAGACAGCCCGACAGCCAGATAGACAGCCAGACAGCCAGCTCGACAGCCAGACAGCCAGACAGAGAGTCAGAGAGCCAGACAGGCAGACAGGGAGACAGTGAGAGAGACAGACACACAGACAAGCAGCCAGACAAGCAACAAGACAGCCAGGCAGCCAGGAAGCTAGGCGGCCAGACAGCCCAACATCCAGACAGACTGCCAGACAGCCAGGTCAAAAGTCAGACAGCCAGACAGCCAGCAAGACAGAGAGACAGCCAGAGCAAGCCAAACAGCCGGAAGACAGAAAGACAGACAGCCAGACAGACAGCCAGACACGGAGGCAGCCCGACAGACAACCAGACAGTCAGACAGACAGCCAGGTAGACAGCCAGACACACAGCCAGCCTGACAGACAGCCAGACAACCAGACAGCCAGCCAGACAGCCAGACCGCCAGCCAGAAAGTCAGACGGTCAGCCTGAACGGAGGACAGACAGCCACAGAGATAGACAGCCAGACAGCCAGCCAGACAGCCATATCACCAGACATGCAGACAGACAGCCAGACAGACTGAGCGACAGCCCGACAGACAGAGAGCCAGTCAGCCGGAGAGCCACACAGCCAGACAGCCAGGAAACCAGACATACCGCCAGGCTGATAGACAGCTAGACAGACTGCCAGACAGCCAGACAGAGTGACCGATAGCCAGACACACAGCGAGGGAGCCACACAGGCAGAGAATCAGCCAGCCAGACACAACAAAAGCCATACACACAGACAGCCATATAGCCAGACACCCAGCCAGACACCCAGCCAGACAGACAGACAGAAAGCCACACAATCAGACAACCAGACACACAGCCCGACAGACTAACAGCCAGACAGACTAACAGCCAGACAGACTGACAGCCAGACTGTCAGACATCCAGACAGCCACACAGACAGCCATACAGCCACACACCCAGCCAGACAGACAGCCAGACAGTATGATCGACAGCCAGACAGATACACAGACAGACAGCCAAACAGCCCGCCAGACAGACAGTCAGACAGAGAGACAACCAGACAGACAGCCCCACAGCCATCCAGACAGCCAGCCAGATACCAAGAGAGCCAGACAGACAGCCAAACAGACAGCCAGCCAGACAGGCAACCAGACAGCCAGACAAGCAGCCAGACAGACAGCCAGACAGACAGGCAGACAGACCGCCAGAGAGCCTGCCAGACAGCGAGCCAGAAAGGCAGACAGCCAGCCAGACAGCCAGAGAGCCAAAGAGCCTGATGACAGAGAGACAGCTAGACAGCCTGACAGACAGATAGCCAAATAGAGAGCCTGCCAGGCAGGCAGCCAGAAAGCCAGACAGCCAAAGAGCCTGATGCCAGACAGACAGCCAGACTGAGATACAACCAGAAAGACAGCCAGACAGACAGCCTGACAGCCAGACAGCCAAATGGACAGCCAGACAGCCAGCCATACAGCCAGAGAGACAGACAGCCAGACAGTTAGGCAGCCAGGCAGCCAGCCACTCCGCCAGTCAGAAAGTCAGACCGACAGCCTGAAAGGAGGACAGACAGCCACAGAGACAGCCACCCAGACAGCCAGATCACCAGACATGCAGACAGACAGCCAGACAGCCAGACAGACTGAGCGACAGCCCAACAGACAGAGAGCCAGTCAGCCAGAGAGCCACACAGCCAGACAGCCAGGAAGCCAGACAGACCGCCAGGCTGATATACAGCCAAACAGACTGCCAGACAGCCAGACAGAGTGACCGATAACCAGACACACAGCCAGGGAACCACACAGGTAGACAGCCAGCCAGACACAACAAAAGCCAGACACACAGAGCGCCATACAGCCAGACACCCAGCCAGCCAGACAGACAGAAAGCCACACAATCAGATAACCAGACAGCCGGACAGCCTGACAGCCAGACAGACAGAGAGACAACCAGACAGCCACACAGACAGACATACAGCCACACAGCCAGACAGAGAGCCAGACAGAGAGACAGAGCCCCACAGCCTTCCAGACAGTCAGACAGGCAGCCACACAGACAACAACACAGCCAGAGAGACTGACCGACAGACAGCCAGCCAGATACCAAGAGAGCCAGACAGACACACAGACAGCCAGCCAGCCAGAGAGCCTCCCAGACGGCCAATCAGACAGCCAGCCAGCCAGACAGCCAGCCAGACAGCCAAAGAGCCTGATGCCAGACAGACAGCCAGAGAGAGATACAGCCAGCTAGGCAGAGAGACAGCCAGACAGACATCCTGACAGCCAAATAGACAGCCAGACAGCAAGACAGTCTGACAGACAGCCAAGAGACTCACAGCCAGAGAGCCAGACAGCCAGACAGCCTGAAAGACAGCCAGGCAGCCAGAGAGCCAGAAAGGTAACAGAAAGGCAGCCTGAAAGACAGCCAGACACACAGGTAGCCAGACACACAGACTGCCAGACAGAAAACCAGACAACCATACAACCAGACAGCCAGACACACAGGCAGAGAGACAGACAGTCAGATAGCCAGACAGACAGCCAGACAGAATGCCAGACAGCCAGACAGACTGCCAGAATGACAGACGGACAGACAGTAAGCCAAACACCTACACAGTCAGACAGACAGCCAGACATCCCGCCAGACAGCCAGAACTCCAGCCAGAAAGCCAGACACACAGACACAGCCAGGCAGCCAGACAGTCATACAGCCAGGCAGAAGTCCAGATAGCCACACACACAGCCCTACAGCCAGACACCCAGGCAGACATATAGCCAGACAGACTGACCGACAGCCATACAGACAGACAGCCCAACAGCTACACAGTCACACAGTCAGACAGACAGCCAGACAGCCAGGCTTTTGAGACAGCCAGACAGACAGCCAGACAGCAAGACTGCCAGAGAGACTGACCGACAGCCAGACAGCGTGAAGCCAGACAGACAGCCAGTCAGAGAGAATCCCAGACAGACAGCCAGACAGTCAGACAGACAAACAGACAGCCAGCTAGCCAGCTAGCCAGCTAGACAGGCAGGCAGCCAGACAGTCATATAGACAGACAGCCAGACGACAGCCAGAAATCAGACAGACAGCCACACAGCCAGCCAAACACACAGACAGCCACACCGCCAGACACACAGACAGATAGCCAACCACACAGACAGACAGCCAGACAGCCATATAGCCAGGCAGCTAGACAGCCAGGCAGCAGGAGAGCCAGACAGCCGAACAGAAAGGCAGACACTCAGACAGCCAGTCATACAGCCAGCCAGACAACCAGCCTGGATTCTGTCTGATTGTCTGGCTGTCTAGCTGTCTGACTGTCTGACTGTCTGGCTGTCTCTCTGGCGCTCTGGCTGTCTGCCTGTCTAGCTGTCTGTCAGTCTGGCTGTCTGTCTGGCTGTCTCTCTATCTAGCTGTCTGTCTGGCTTCAGGCTGTCTGGCTGGCTGTGTCGCGGGCGCTCTGGTTGTCTGTCTTTCTGTTGGGCTTTCTGGTTCTCTCGCTGCTTAGCTGTCTGACAGCCTGGATGTCTCTCTCTGTGGTTGGCTGTCTGTCTGTGTGTCTGGTGGTTTGGCTGTCTGTGTGTCAGGCTGGTGGTCTGACTGGCTGTCTGGCTGGCTGTCTGACCGTCTGGCGGTCGTCTGGCTGTCTGGCTGTCAGTGTGGCTATCTGTCTGGCTGCCTGGCTGTCTGACTTCCTGGCGGTCTGGTTGTCTGTGTGTCTGGATGTCGGTGTGTCTGACTGGCTGGCTGTCTGGCTGTCTGTCTGACTGTCGGTCGGGGATTCTGGCTTTCTGGCTCTTCTGGCTGTCTGTCTGGCTGTCTGTCTGGCTGTCTGTCTGACTGTCTAGCTGTCTGGCTTACTGTCTGACTGTCTGTCTGGCTGCCTGGTTTGGTTGTGTGGCTGTCTGGCTCTCTGGCTGTCTGGCTTTCTGTCTGTGTGTCGGTCCGTCTGTGTGGCTGTCTGTCTGCATGTCTGGTGGCCTGGCTGTCTGGCTGGCTCTCTGTCAGTTTGGCTCTGTCTTGCTTTCTGGCTGTCTGTCTGGCTGTCTGGCTTTCTGAATGTGTGGCTGACTCTCTGGCTTCCTGGCTGTCTGTCTGGCTATCTGTGTGGCTGTCTGACTGGCTGTCTGTGTGACTGGCTGTCGGTGTGTCTGGCTGGCTTTCTGGCTGTCTGACTGTGTGGCTGGCTCTGTCTTGCTTTCTGGTTGTCTGTCTGGTTGCCTGGCTGTCTGACATCCTGGCTGTATAGCTGTCTAGCTGCCTGTCTGCCTGTGCGGTTGGTTGTCTGACGACCTGGCTGTCTTTGTGTCTGAGCAGCTGTCTGACTGTCTGTCTGACTGTATGGCTGTCTGGCTATATGGCTGCCTGGCTGGCTGTCTGGCTGACTGGCTGTGTGTCTTGCTGTCTCACTGTCTGTCTGGCTGGCTGTGTGTCTGGCTTTCTGTCTGGCTGGCAGTCTGTGTGATTGGCCGTCTGTCAGCTGCCTGGCTGTCGTCCTTTCTGGCCGTCTGTCTGACTGTTCTCTGTCTGTCTGTCTCTCTGTCTGGCTGTCTGTCTAACTGGTTGTTTGGCGGTCCCGCTGTCTGTCTGTGTGACTGTATGTCTGTCTGGCTGTCTTTCTGGCTGTCAGACTGTCTGGCTGTCTGGCAGGTTCTGTGGCTAGCTGCCTGACTGTCTGCCTGGGTGTCTGGCTGTATAGCTGCCTGTCTGTATGTGTGGTTGGTGGTCTGTCTGTGTGTCTGACGGTCTGGTTGTCCTTCTGACTGTCTGGCTGTGTGGCTATATTGCTGTCTGGCAGGCTGTTTGGCTCTCTGGCTGCCTGTCTGGCTGTCTGCCTGGCTGTCTGTCTGGCTGGCTGTTGGTCGGTCTCTCTGGATGTCTGGCTGTCTTGCTGACTGTCTGGCTGTCTCTCTGTCAGGCTGTCTGGATGTCTGTCTGGCTGTCTGACTGCCTGTCTCTCTCTGTCTGTCTGACTGTCTTTCTAGCTGTCTGGCTGTCAGTCTCTCTGGCTGTCCTTCCTGCGGTCTGACTGTCTGTCTGGCTATTTCTTATCTGGCAGTATGACTGTCTGGCTGTCTGGCTGTCTGGATATCTGGCTGTCTGTCTGTCTCTCTTTCTGGCTGTCTCTCTGTCTGGCTGTCTGGTGTCTGGCTGACTGTCTGGGAAGCCCTCTGGCTGGCTGCCTGGTTGTCTGGCTGCCTGGCTGCCTGTCTGTCTCTCTGTCTGTATGTATGGCTGTCTGGCTATGTGGCTGTCTGTCAGTCCGGCTGTCCATCGGTCTGTATGGATGTCTTTCTGCCTGTCTGGCTACCTGTCTGGCTTTCGGTCAGTCTGTGTGACTGTCTGACTCTCTGTCTGTGTGACTGGCTGACTGTCTGTCTATCTATCGGGCTCTTTGGCTGCCTGTCTGGCTGTCTGTCTGTGTAGCTGTCCGTCTGTCTTGCTGTCTCACTCTCTGGGTGTCTTTCTGTCTGGCTGTCTGACTGTTGGGCTTCAGGCTGTCTGGCTGCCTGACTCTCTGCGTGTATGTATGGCTGTCTGTCTGGCTCTCTGTCTGGCTGTCTGTCTAGCAGTATGGCTGTCTGGCTGTCCGGATTAGTGGCTGTCTGACTCTCTGGCCTGTATGTATGGCTGTCTGTCTGGCTCACTGTCTGGCTGTCTGTTTAGCAGTATGGCTGTGTGGCTATCCGGCATAGTGTCTGTCTGCCTGGGTGACTGTCTGCCTAACTGTCTCTCTGTCTGGTTGTCTGGCAGTCTGTCTGACTGTCTGTCTAGATGTATGGCTGTCTGGCCGTCCGGCTTAGTGGCTGTCAGTCTGGCTTTAAGACAGTCTGTCTGGCTGCCTGCCTGGCTGTCTAGCTGTCTGGCTGTCTGAATGGCTACAGCCTGTCTTGCTGTCTTTCTGCCTGTGTGACTTTCGGGGTGTCTAGCTGTCTGGCATTCTGTCTGATTGTCTGACTGTCTGTCTCTCTGGCTGTGTGTCTGGCTGTCTAGCTGTATGGTTGTCTGGTTTTCTGTCTGGCTACCTGTGTGTCTGGCTGTCTTTCAGGCTGGTTTGCTGTTGCCTTTCTGGCTCTCTGGCTGCCTGACTGTCTTTTAGGGTGTCTGGCTGTCTGGCTCTCTGTCTTTCTGGCTCTCTGGCTCTATGGCTGTGAGTCTCCCTGGCTGTCTGTCAGACTGTCTTGCTGTCTGGCGGTCTATTTGGCTGTCTGGCTGTCAGGCTGTCTGTCTGTCTGGCTGTCTCTCTGGCTGTCTGGTTGCTGTATCTCTCTCTGGGTGTCTGTCTGGCATCAGGCTCTTTGGCTGTCTGGCAGGCTCTCTGGCTGTCTGTCTGGCTGTCTGTGTGGCTGTCTGTTTGGCTCTCTTGGTATCTAGCTGGCTGTCTGTCGGTCAGTCTCTCTGGCTGTGTTGCTGTCTGTGTGGCTGCCTGTCTGGCTGCCTCTCTGTCTGACTGTCAGTCTGGCTGTTTAGCTGTATGTCTGGCTCTCTTGGTATCTGGCTGGCTGTCTGTCGGTCAGTCTCTCTAGCTGTGTTGTTGTCTGTGTGGCTGTCTGGAAGGCTGTGGGGCTGTCTGTCTGTCTCTCTGTCTGACTGTCTCTCTGTCTGACTGTCTGTCTGTGTATCTGTCTGGCTGTCGGTCATACTGTCTGGCTGTGTGGCTGTATGCCTGTCTGTGTGGCTGGCTGTGTGTGTGGCTGTATGGCTGTCTGTGTGGCTGTCTGGCTGTCTGACTGTCTGGCTGTGTGTCTGGCTGCCTGGTTGTCTGATTGTGTGGCTTTCTGTCTGTCTGCCTGTCTGGGTGTCTGGCTGTATGGCTGTCTGTGTGTCTGGCTTTTGTTGTGTCTGGCTGGCTCTCTGCCTGTGTGGTTCCCTGGCGTGTGTCTGGCTATCGGTCACTCCGTCTGGCTGTCTGGCAGTCTGTCTGGCTGTCTATCAGCCTGGCGGTGTGTCTGGTTTCCTGGCTGTCCGGCTGTGTGGCTCTCTGGCTGCCTGGCTCTCTGTCTGTTGGGCTGTCGCTCAGTCTGTCTGGCTGTCTGTCTGCATGTCTGGTGATCTGGCTGTCTCGCTGGCTGTCTGTCCTCCTTTCCGGCTGTCTGTCTGACTTTCTGACTGGCGGTCTGGCTGTCTGTCTGCATGTCTGGTGATCCGGCTGTCTGGCTGTCTGTCTCTCTGGATGCCTGGCTGGCTGTGTGCGGCTGTCTATTTGGCTGTCTGGCTGTCAGGCTGTCTGTTTGTCTGGCTATGTGTCTGGCTGACTGACTGGCCCTCTGTCTTTCTATAATGCTGTCTGACTGTCTGTCTTACTGTCATTGTGTGTTTGGCTGTCTAGCTGTCTGTCCGGCTGTCTGTCTGGTTATCTCTCTGTCTGGGTATCTCACTGTCTGGCTGTCTGTCTGACTCTCTGGCTGTGTGGCTGTCTGTCTGACTCTCTGGCCCTCTGTCAGGCTGTCTGGCTGCCTGGTTGTCTGTCTGTCTGGCTGTCTGTCTGTCCGTCTGGCTATCGGTCTCTGCCTGTGTGTCTGGCTGGCTGGATGCGTGGCTGTCAAGATGTCTGTCTCTTTGGCTGTCTGGCTGTCAGGCTGTGTGGCTGTCTGTCAGGCGGCTGTCTGTCTCTCTTGCTGTCTGGCTGTCTATCGGTCTGTATGACTGTCTGTCTGGCTGTCCGGCCTTGTGGCTGTCTGCCTGTCTGACTGTCTGGCTCTCCGGCTGTCTGGCTGTCTGTCTGGCTTTCGATGAGTCTGTGTGACTTTCTGTCCGTCTGGCTCTGTGTCTAGCTGACTATCTGACTGTCTGTCAGTCTCACTGGCTGTCTGTCTGGCAGTCTGGCTGACTGTCTGTCTGGCTGTCTCTCTGTCTGGCAGTCTGACTGTCGGACTGGCTCCCTGGCTGGCTGTCTGTCTGAATGTCTGTCTGTCTTTCCGGATGTCTGTCTGGTTGTCCCTCTGTCTGGCTGTCTCTCTGTGTGACTGTGTCTCTGTCTGGCTTGCTGTCTGACTATCTGGCCGTCGGTCTGTTAGGCTGTCTGTCTGGGTGCCTGGCTGTCAGAATAGATGTCTGGCTGTCTGTCTGCCTGACTGACTTTCTGTCTGTCTGGCTGTCTGCCTGTATGGCTGTCTGGCTCTCTGACTGTCTGTCTGGCTGGGTGCCTGGCTCTATGGCTGTCTCTGAGGCTGTCTGGCAGTCTGTCTGGCTGACTATCTTGCAGTCTGTCTGGCTGTCTGTATGGCTGTATGGCTGGCTGGCTGTCCGGCTTTGGGTCAGTATGTCTGGCAGTCTGGCTATCAGAATGGCTGTCTGGCTCTCTGACTGTCTGTCTGCCTGTCTGACTTTCTGGCTGTCTGGCTATTTGGCTGGCTGTTTGGCTTTCTCCAAGTTTGGCTGGCTCTATGTCTGGCTGTCTGGCAGAATTTATGGCTGGCTATCTGTCTGGCTGGCTGTCTGCCTGGCTGTTTGGCTCAGTGTCTGGCAGGCGGGCTGTCTGTCTGGCTGTTGGGCTTTCTGGCTGTCTGTCTGGCTGTGTGGCTGACTTAGTGTCTGACTGTCTGACTGGCTGTCTGGCTGTCTGTCAGGTTGTCTCTCTGTCTCGCTGTCTCTGTGTGTGGCTCTGTCTCTGTCTGGCTGACTGTCTGTCTGGCTCTCTGGCTGTCTGGTTTCTGGCCGCCTGTCTGGGAGTCGGTCAGCCTGTATGGCTGTCTGTCTGGCTGGCTGGCTATGTGTCTGGCTGACTGACTGTCTGACTGGCTCTCTGGCTGTCTGCCTGAATGTCTGTCTGACTGTCTGTCTGGCTGTCTGTCTGGTTGTCTCTCTGCCTGGCTGTCTCTCTGTGTGACTGTGTCTCTGTCTGGCTGACTGTCTGGCTGTATGGCTGTCTGGCTATCTGTCTGGCCGGCGGTCTATCTGACTGTCTGGCTGTGTGGCTTTCTGTCTGGCTGTCTGGCTGTCAGAATGGCTGTCTGGCTGTTGGTCTGCCTGTCTGACTTTCTGGGTGTACGACTGTCTGCCTGCGTGGCTGGCTGGCTGTCTGTCTGACTGACTGTCTCGCTGTAGGGCTGTCTAGCTGGACGTCTAGCTGTCTGGCTGCCTGGCTGTCTGACTCTCTGGCTGTCTCTCTTTCTGGCTGTCTGCCAGTCTGGCTGTCTGGCTGTCTGTCTCTCTGGCTGCCTGCCTTTGTGGCTGTCTGTCAGTCGGGCTCTCTGTGTCTTTGGCTGTCTGTCAGTCTGTATGGTTGTCTTACTGCCTGACTGTCTGTCTGGTTGTCGGTCAGTCTGTGTGTCTGACTGTCTGTCGCTCTGGCTGGCTGTCGGGCTGTCTGTCTGGCTGTCTGGATGCCTGGCTGTTTGAGAGCCCGATTGTCTGGCTTCCTGGCTGTCAGGTTGTCTGTGGGCCTGGCTGTCTGGCTGTCTGGTTGTCGGTCAGTATGTGTGTCTGTCTGGCTGCTCCCCTGTCTGTCTGTCTGTCCGACTGTATGTCTGGCTGTTTATTGTCTGATTGTCTGGCTTTCTGTCTGACTGTCTGGCTGGTTGTCTGTGTGTCTGGCTCTCGGTGTGTCCGCCTGGATTTCTGTATGTCTAGCTGTCTTTCTGTCTGGCTGTGTGGCTGTTTGGCTGTCTGTCTGGCTGTCGGCTAGTCTCCCTGCCTTTGTTTCTGGAGTTCTGACTGTCTGGCTGGCTGTCTGTCTGGCTGTCTGTATTGGTGTCTGGCTCTCTGGCTTTCTGTCAGGCTGACTGGCTGTCTGGCTGACTGGGTGTCTCACTTTCTGGCTGTCTGACTGTGTGGCTGAGTGGGTTTCTGGCTGTCTGCCTCTCTGGCTGTCTGGCTGTCTGTCTGGATGCACGTCAGTCTGTCTGGCTGTGTCTCTGACTGACTGTCTGGCCCTCTGTCTGGCACTTTGACTGTCTGTCTGGCTGTCGGGTGGTCTGGCTGTCTTTCTGTCTGGCTGTGTGTCTGGCTTCAGGCTCTCTGGCTATTTGGCTGGCTGTTTGGCTTTCTCCTAGTTTGGCTGGCTCTATGTCTGGCTATCTGGCAGAATTTATGGCTGGCTATCTGTCTGGCTGGCTGTCTGCCTGGCTGTTTGGCTCAGTGTCTGGCAGGCGGGCTGTCTGTCTGGCTGTTGGGCTTTCTGGCTGTCTGTCTGGCTGTGTGGCTGTCTGACCGTCTGGCTGTTTGTCTGTCTGGCTGTCTGATTGTGTGGCTGTCTGACTGGTTGTGTGGCTTTCTGTCTGGCTGTGTGTCTGTTTGTCTGGCTGTGTTTGTGGCTGTCTGACTGGCTGTCTGACTTTCTGTCTGTCTGGATGTCTGGCTGTATGGATGTCTGCGTCGCTGTCTAGCTGTCTGTGTTTCTGACTGCCTGGCTGTCTGGCTTTCTGGCTGTTTGGCTTTCTGGCTGTCTGGCTGCCTGCCTGTCTGTGTGTCTAGCTGGCTGTGTGTATCTGGCTTTCAGGCTGTCTCTGTGTCTGTCTGGCTGTCTCGCTGTCTGTCTGTCTGTCTGTCTGTCTGTCTTGCAGTCTTTCTGGCTCTGTGTCTAGCTGTCTATCTGGCTGTCTGTCTGTCCCTTTGGCTGTCTGCCTGGCTGTCTGTGTGTCCGTCTGTCTGGCTGTCTGGCTGTCTGGCTTTCTGACTGTCTGGCTGTGTGTCTGGCTGCCAGTCAGTCTGTCTGGATGTATAGCTGTCTGGCTGTCCGTCTGGCTGGGGGTCAGTCTGTGTGGCTGTTTGATTGGCTGTCTGGCTGTCTGGTTCTCTGTCTGGCTGTGTGTCTTTCTGTCTGGCTCTCTGTCTGTCTGACTGTCTGGCTGTCTCATTGGCTGTCTTGCTGTCGGTCTATCTGGCTCTCTGGCTGTCTGACGGTCTGACTGTCTGGCTCTTTCTCTGTCTGGCTGCCTGGCTGCCTGGCTGTCCCGCTGTCTGTCTGCGTGTCTGGCTCTTTGCTTGGCTGTCTGTGTGCCTGGCTTCCTGGCTGTCTTTGTGTCTGGCTGCCTGGCTGTCAGTGTGTTTGGCTACCTAGATGCCTGGCTCTCTAGCTGTCTGGCTGTCTGGCTGCCTGGCTGTCTGGCTTCCTGGTCTTCTGGCTGTCAGGCTGTCTGGCTGTCTGTCTGAGTGTCTGGATGTCTGTCTGGCTGTCTGACTGTCTGGCCGTCTGTCTGGCTTTGTGGCTGTGTGTCTCGCTGTCTGGCTGTCTGGTTGTCTGTCTGTCCGTCTGGCTGGCTGGTCATCTGGTTGCCTGGGTGTGTGGCTGTTTGGCTGACTGGCTGTCATAGTGTCTGACTGTCTGACAGACCGGCGGTCTGGCTGTCTGTCTGTGTGCCTGTCTCTATGGCTGTCTGGCTGTTTGGCTGGCTGTCTGTGTGTCTTTCTGCCTGGCTGTCTGTCCGACCGTCTGGCTGTGTGCAAGTCTGTCTGGCCTTCTGTCTGGCTGTCTGACTGAATGTCTTGGCGTCTTTTTTTTATTGTCTGCCTTTCCGCCTGGCTGACTGGCTGTCTGTCTGTCTGACTGACTGGCTGTCGGTCAGGATATCTGTCTGGTCGGCTGTCTGGGTGTCTGCCTGGCTGTCCGTCTGGGTGGCTGGCTCTCGTTCAGTCTCTCTGGCTGTCTTGGCTGTCTGGCTGTCTTGCTTACTGTCTGGCTGTCTGCGTGGTTATCAGTCTGTGTGACTGTCTGTCTAGCTGTCTGGTTGTCTGATTGTCTGCCTTTCTGTCTGGCAGTCTGTGTGTCTGGCTGTCTGTGTGTGTGGCTGACTGTCTGGCTGCCTAGCTGTCGTCCTTTCTGACTGTCTGGCTGTCTGTTTGGCTGTCATTCTGGCTGTCTGACTGTGAGCCTCTATGGCTTCCGTCCGGCTGTCTGACTGTCTGTCTGGCTGCCTTGCTGTCTGGCTGTCTGTCTGGCTGTCTGTTTGGCTCTTTGGCTATCTCTCTGGCTTTCTAGCTGTCTATCTGTCCGGCTGTATCACTGGCTGTCTGACTGTTTGTCTGGCTGGCTGGCTGTTGGCTGTCTCCCTGTATTCTGGCTGTCTGTCTGGCTGTCTGTCCGTCTGTCCACCTGGCTGTCTATCTTTCTCTGTGTCTGGGTTTCTGTCTAGCAGCCCTTTTGGCTGTCTGGCTCTTAGTTTTCTGGTTGTCTATCTGTCTCTCTGTCTGGCTGTCTGGCTGGCTGTCAGGCTGTCTGTCCGGCTATGTGTCTGTCTCTCTGTCTGGCTGTTTTGCTGTATTTCTAGCTGTCTGTCTGACTGTCTGGTTGGCTCTCTGGCTGTCTAACTGCCTGTCTGCCTGTGTCGTTGGCTGTGTGTCTCTGTGTCTGAGGTCTGGCTGGCTGTCTGGTCGTCTGTCTGTCTGACTGTCCGTTGGTCCGTCTCTCTGGCTGTCTTGCTGTCTGACTGTCTTGCTTACTGTCTGGCTGTCGGTCTGGCTGTGTGGTTGTGTGTCTGTTTGACTCTCTGTCTGACTGTCTGAGTGACTGTCTGACTCTCTGTCTCTGTGTCTGGTTGTCTGACTTTCTGTCTGGTTGTCTGCCTCGTAGCCTTTGTGATTGGCTGTCTGTGTGTCTGGCTGTCTGTTAGGGTGCCTGGCTATCGTCCTTTCTGGCTCTTTGGCTGTGATGCTCTCTGGCTCTCTGTTCCGCTGTCTGACTTTTAATCTGTCTGGCCAGCTGTCTTTCTGTCTGGCTGTATGACTCTCTGGCTGTCTGTCTGGCAGTCAGGCTGTCTGTCTGACTGTCTGTATGACTGTCTCTCTGTCTGGCTGTGTGTCTGGTTTCAGGGTGTCTGGCAGTCTGGCCGGGTGTCTGGCTGTCTGGTAGGCTATCTGGCTGGCTGCCTGGCTGTCTGGCTGCCTGTCTGTCTGTCTGTGTGGCTGTCTGTCTGTGTGCCTGAGGCTCTGTCTGTCTGTGTGCCTGGCTGGCTGTCTGTCTGACTGACAGTATGGCTGTCTCACTTTATGGCTGTCTGGCTGGCGGTCTAGCTGTCTGGTTGCCTGGCTGTCTGACTGTCTGGCTGTCTGTCTCTCTAGCTGTCTGTCAGTCTGGCTGTCTGGCAATCTCTTTGACTGGCTGTCTCTCTGTCTGGCTGTCTCTCTGTGTGGCATTCTGTTTGGCTGTCTGGCTAGCTGTCGGGCTGTGGGGCTGTCTTGCTGTCCCTCTGGCTGGCTGACGGGCTCTCTGTCTGGCTGTCTGGATGCCTGCCTGTTTGAAAGCCTGGTTGTCTGGATTGCTGGCTGTCTGGCTGTCAGTCTGTCTGTCTCTCTGGCTGTCTGGCTGTGTGGCTGTCTGGCTGTCAGTCTGTCTGTCTCTCTGGCTGTCTGGCTGTGTGGCTGTTTGTCAGTCCGGCTCTCTGTCTCTGGCTGTCTGTCAGTCTGTATGGTTGTCTGTCTGTCGGTCTGTCTGGCAGCGTGGCTGTAAAGTTTATCTGGCTGTCTGGCTGTCTGGCTGTCTGTCTGGTTGTCGGTCAGTCTGTGTGTCTGTCTGTCTGGCTGTCGGGATGTCTGGCTTTCTGTCTGACCCTCTGGCTGGCTGTCAGGCTGTCAGGCTGTCTGTCTGGTTGTCTGGATGCCTGGCTGTTTGAAAACCTGATTGTCTGGCTTGCTGGCTGTCTGGCTGTCAGGCTGTCTGTCTCTCTGGCTGTCTGGCTGTGTGACTGTCTGTCAGTCCGGCTCTCTGTGTCTGTCTGTCAATCTGTATGGCTGTATGACTGACTGTCTGTCTGGCTGTCTGTGTGGCTGTCTGGCTGTCTTTCGGTCTGGCTGTGTGGCTGTCTGGCTGTCTCCCTGACTTTGTTTCTGGAGTTCTGACTGTTTGGGTGGCTGTCTGGCTGGCTGTCTGGATACGTGTCTGACTGTCTGGCTGGCTGTATGGCTGTGTGACTGTCTGGCTGAGTAACTGTCTGGCTGTCTGGCTCTCCGGCTATGTTGCTGTCTGGCTGCCTGTATGGCTGTCGGTCAGCCTGTGTGGCTGCCTGTCTGCTGTCTGGCTCTGTGTGTGTGGCTGACTGACTGTCTGACTGTCCGGCTGTCTGAATGGTTGTTTGGCTGGACGTCTGGCTGTCTGAATGGCTGCCTGGCCGTCTTTATGGATGCCTGTCTGGGTGTCCGGCTGTCTGGCTCTATGGCTGTCTCTGTGGCTGTCTGGCAGTCTGTCTGGCTGTCTGACTATCTTGCTGTCTGTCTGGCTGTCTGTGTGGCTGTATGGCTGGCTGGCTGTCCGGCTTTGGGTCAGTATGTCTGGCTGTCAGAATGGCTGTCTGGCTCTCTTGCTGTCTGTCTGCCTGTCTGACTTTCAGGTTGTCTGGGTGTTGGTCTGGCTGACTGTCTGCCTGTGTGGCTGTCTGGCTGTGTGGCTCTCCGGCTATGTGGCTGTCTGGCTGTCTGTATGGCTGTCGGTCAGCCTGTGTGGCTTCCTGTCTGTTGTCTGGCTCTGTGTGTGGCTGACTGACTGTCTGGCTGTCTGTGTGTCTGTCTCTCTGTCTCTCTGTCTCTCTATCTGGCTGTCTCTCTGTGTGGCTCTGTCTTTCTCTGGCTGTCTGGCATTCTGGCTGTCTGGTTTCTGGCCGCCTGTCTGGGAGGTGGTCAGCCTGTGTGGCTGTCTGTCTGGCTGTGTGTCTGGCTGACTGAATGTATGACTGTCTTACTGGCTCTCTGACTGTCTGTCTGACTGTATGTCCGGCTGTCTGTCTGGTTGTCTCTCTGTCTGGCTCCCTCTGTGTGACTGTGTCTCTATCTGGCTGACTGTCTGCCTGTCTGGCTGCCTGGCTATCTGTCCGGCTGTCTGGCCGTCGGTGTGTCAGGCTGTCTGGCTGTGTGGCTGTCACAATGGCTGTCTGGCTGTCGGTCTGACTTTCTTGTTGTCTGGCTGTCTGCCTATGTGGCTGTCTGGCTGTCTGTATGGCTGTCGGTCAGACTGTGTGGCTGCTTGTCTGTCTGGCTCAGTGTCTGGCTGGCTGACTGACTGTCTGGTTGTTTCTCTGGCTCTCTGGCTATCTGTCTGGCTGACTGTCTGCATCTCTGACTGTCTGACTTCAGCCTATCTGGCTGGATGTCTGACTGTCTGGCTATCTGTCTGGCTGTCTGGCCGTCTGTCTGGCTTTGTGGCTGTGTGTCTCGCTGTCTGGCTGTCTGGTTGTCTGTCTGTCCGTCTGGCTGGCTGTCTGGCTCTCTGTTCTTGTGTCTGGCTGCCTGGATGCCTGGCTGTCAGGCTGTCTGTCTGGCTGTCTGTCTCTCTGTCTGGCTTTGTCTCTGTTTGGCTGACTGTCTGCCTGTCTGACTGTCTGGCTTCAGCCTGTGTGGCTCTCTGGCTGGCTGTCTGTCTGACTGTCTGGCTATCTATCTGGTTGTCTGGCCGTCTGTCTGTCAGGCTGTCTGGCTGTGTGGCTGTCTGGCTGTCTGGTTGTCTGGCTGTCTGTCTGTGTATTTGTCCGTCTAGCTGTCTGGCTGTCTGTCTCTCTGTCCTTGTGTCTGGCTCCCTGGCTGTCAGGCTGTCTGTCTCTCTGGCTGTCTGGCGGCGTGGCTGTCTGTCAGTCCGGCTGTCTATCGGTCTGTATGGCCGTCTGTCTGCCTGTCTGGCTGCCTGTCTGACTTTCGGTCAGTCTTTGTGTCTAGCTGACTTACTGTCTGGCTGTCTGTCTGGCTCTCTGGCTGCCTGTCTGACTGTCTGTCTGTGCAGCTGTCCGTCTGTCTTGCTGTCTCTCTGTCTGGGTGTCTCTCTGTCTGTCAGACTGTCGGGCTTCAGGCTGTCTGGCTGTCTGACTCTTAGGCTGTATGTATGGCTGTCTGTCTGGCTCTCTGTCTAGCAGTATGGCTGTCTGGCTGTCCGGCATAGTGGCCGTCTCGCTGTCTGGCCCTCTCTGTCTGCCTGTCATGCTGTCTTGCTGTTTGGCTGTCTGGCTGTCTGACTGGCTGACTGCCTGCCTAACTGTCTCTCTCTGGCTGATTGGCTCTATGGCTGACTGTGTGGCTGTCTGGCGGTCTGTCTGGCTGTCTGTTTGACTGTCTGGCTGTCTGTCTGGCTGTGTGGCTGTCTGTCTTTCTGGTTGTCTGGCTGTCTGTCTGTGTGTTTGTCCGTCTAGCTGTCTGGCTGTCTGTCTCTCTGTCCTTGTGTCTGGCTCCCTGGCTGTCAGGCTGTCTGTCTCTCTGGCTGTCTGGCTGACTGTCTGGCGGTGTGGCTGTCTGTCAGTCCGGTTGTCTCTCGGTCTGTATGGCTGTCTGCCTGGCTGTCTGTCTGTCTTTCGGTGAGTCTTTGTGTCTGGCTGACTTACTGTCTGACTGTCTGTCTGGCTCTCTGGCTGCCTGTCTGACTGTCTGTCTCTCTGTCTGGGTGTCTCTCTGCCTGTCTGACTGTCGGGCTTCAGGCTGTCTGGCTGTCTGACTCTTAGGCTGTATGTATGGCTGTCTGTCTGGCTCTCTGTCTAGCAGTATGGCTGTCTGGCTGTCCGGCATAGTGGCTGTCTCGCTGTCTGGCCCTCTCTCTGTCTGTCTGTCATGCTGTCTTGCTGTTTGGCTGTCTGGCTGTCTGACTGGCTGACTGTCTGCCTAACTGTCTCTCTGTCTGGCTGATTGGCTCTATGGCTGTCTGTGTGGCTGTCCGGCGGTCTGTCTGGCTGTCTGTTTGACTGTCTGGCTGTCTGTCTGGCTCTGTGGCTGTCTGGTTGTCTGGCTGTCTGTCTGTGTGTTTGTCCGTCTAGCTTTCTGGCTGTCTGTCTCTCTGTCCTTGTGTCTGGCTCCCTGGCTGTCAGGCTGTCTGGCTGTCTGGCGGTGTGGCTGTCTGTCAGTCCGGCTGTCTATCGGTCTGTATGGCTGTCTGTCTGCCTGTCTGGCTGTCTGTCTGACTTTCGGTCAGTCTTTGTGTCTAGCTGACTTACTGTCTGGCTGTCTGTCTGGCTCTCTGGCTGCCTGTCTGACTGTCTGTCTGTGCAGCTGTCCGTCTGTCTTGCTGTCTCTCTGTCTGGGTGTCTCTCTGTCTGACTGTCGGGCTTCACGCTGTCTGGCTGTGTGACTCTTAGGCTGTATGTATGACTGTCTGTCTGGCTCTCTGTCTAGCAGTATGGCTGTCTGGCTGTCCGGCATAGTGCCTGTCTGGCTGTCTGGTCATATCTTTGTCTGCCTGTCATGCTGTCTTGCTGTTTGGCTGTCTGGCTGTCTGCCTGGCTGACTGTCTGCCTAACTGTGTCTCTGTCTGGCTGATTGGCTCTACGGCTGTCTGTGTGGCTGTCTGGCGGTCTGTCTGACTGTCTGGCTGTCTGTCTGGCTGTGTGGCTGTCTGTCCGTCCGGCTGAGTGGTTGTCTGGCTTTGGGACAGTCTGGCTGCCTGCCTGGCTGTCTAGCTCTCTGGCTTTTTGAATGGTTATCTGCCTCTCTGGCTGTCTTTCTGCCTGTGTGACTTTCTGGCTTTCTAGCTGTCTGGCTCTCTGGCTGTCAGAATATCTGACTGTGTGGCTCTCTGGCTGTGTGGCTGTCTGTCTGGCAGTCGGTCAGCCTGTGTGGCTGTCTAACTGTCTGTCTGGCTGTCTGTCTGTTTGGCTCTGTGTCTGGCTGACTGTCTGTCTGTCCCTCTGGCTCTCTGGCTGTCTGTCTGGCTGTCTGTCCGGATCTCTTTCTGGCTGTCTCTCTGTCTGTCCGTCTCTCTGTATGGCCGTCTCTCTGTCTGGCTCTCTCTCTGTCTGGCTGACAGTCTGGCTGTCTGACTGTATAGCTTCAGGCTGAATGGTTGTCGGACTGGTTGTGTGGCTGTCTCTCTGTCTGGCTCTCTCTCTGTCTGGCTGACAGTCTGGCTGTCTGACTGTCTAGCTTCAGGCTGTCTGGTTGTCCGACTGGCTGTGTGGCTGTCTGTCTGGCTGTCTGGCTATCTGTCTGTCTGTCTGGCTTTCTCGCTGTATGTCTGGCTGCTGGCTGTCTCTCTGTCCATCTGGCTGGCTGTCTGCCTCTCTGGCCGTATGGCTGTGTGACTGCCTGCCAGTCCGACTGTCTGTCTCTCTGGTTGTCTGGCTGTCTATCGGACTGTATGGCTGTCTGTCTGTCCGGCTGTCTAGGTGTGTGGCTGTCTGCCTGTAAGCTTTCTAGCTGACTTGTTGTCTGTTTGGCTTTTGGTCAGTCTGTGTGGCTGTCTGACTATCTGGCTGTCTGACTGTCTGTCGCTCTAGCTTTGTGTCTGACTGACTGACTGGATCTCTGTCTGTCTGGCTGTCTGCCTGTCTGTCTTACTGTCTGATTGTGTGTTTGGCTGTCTGGCTGCCTGTCCGGCTGTCTGGTTGACTCTCTGTCTGGCTGTCTGGCTGTCTGTCTGACTCTCTGGCTGTGTGGCTGTCTGTCTGACTCTCTGGCCATCTGTCTGTCATGCTGTCTGGCTGTGTGGCTGTTTGTCTGACTGTCTGGTTGTCTCTCTGTCTGGCTGTCTGTCCGTCTGGCTGCCTGTCTGGCTGTCTGTCTCTCTGTCTGTATGTCTGGCTGTAAAGATGTCTGTCGTGCTGGCTGTCTGGCTGTCTGGCTGTGTGGCTGTCTGTCAAGCGGCTGTCTGTCTCTCTGGCTGTGTGGCTGTCTATCGATCTGTATGACTGTCTGTCTGGCTTCTGGCCTTGTGGCTGTCTGCCTGTCTAACTGTCTGGCTCTCCGGCTGTCTGGCTGTCTGTATGGCTTCCGATGAGTCTGTGTGACTGTTTGTCCGTCTGGCTCTGTGTCTAGCTGACTATCTGACTTTCTGTCGGGCTCTGTGGCTGTCTGTCTGGTAGTCTGACTGACTGTCTGGCTCTCTCTTTGTCTGGCTGTCGCTCTGTCTGAGAGTCTGACTGTCTCACTGGCTCTCTCGCTGTCTGTCTAAATGTCTGTCTGACTGTCTGTCCCGTTGTCTGTCTGGTTGTCTCTCTGTCTGGCTGTCTCTCTGTGTGACTGTGTCTCTGTCTGGCTAATGGTTTGCCTGTATGTCTGTCTGGCTGTCTGGCCGTCGGTCTGTCAGGCTGTCTGGCTGTCTGGCTGTCAGAATGGCTTTCTGGCCGTCTGTCTGCCTGTCTGACTTCTGACTGTCTGGCTGTCTAGCTCTCTGGCTGTCTGTATGGCTGTCGGTCAGCCTGTGTGGCTGCTTGTCTGTCTGGCTCTGTGTCGGGCTGACTGACAGTCTCGATGTCTCTCTGGCTCTCTGGCTGTCTGTCTGGCTGTCTGTCGCTCTAGCTATGTGTCTGGCTGACTGACTGGCTCTCTGTGTGTCTGTCTGGCTGTCTGACTGTCTGTCTTACTGTCTGATTGTGTGTTTGGCTGTCTGGCTGCCTGTCCGGCTGTCTGTCTGGTTGTCTCTCTGTCGGGCTGTCTGGCTGTCTGTCTGACTCTCTGGCTGTGTGGCTGTCAGTCTGGCTCTCTGGCCATCTGTCTGTCATGCTGTCTGGCTGTGTGGCTGACTGTTGTGGTTGTCTCTCTGTCTGGCTGTCTGTCTGTCCGTCTGGCTGCCTGTCTGGCAGTGGGTCTCTCTGTCTGTGTGTCTGGCTGGCTGGATGCCTGGCTGTAAAGATGTCTGTCGTGCTGGCTGCCTGGCTATGTGGCTGTCTGTCAAGCGGCTGTCTGTCTCTCTGGCTGTGTGGCTGTCTATCGATCTGTATGACTGTCTGTCTGGCTGTCTGGCCTTGTGGCTGTCTGCCTGTCTGACTGTCTGGCTCTCCGGCTGTTTGACTGTGTGTCTGGCTTTCGATGAGTCTGTGTGACTGTCTGTCCGTCTGGCTCTGTGTCTAGCTGACTGACATTCTGTCAGGCTCTCTGGCTGTCTGTCTGGTAGTCTGGCTGACTGTCTGTCTGGTTGTCCGTCTGTATGGCTGTCTCTTTGTCTGACTGTCGCTCTGTCTGAGAGTCTGACTGTCTGACTGGCTCTCTCGCTGTCTGTCTGTCTAAATGTCCGTCTGTCTGACTGTCTGTCCCGCTGTCTGTCTGGTTGTCTCTCTGTCTGGCTGTCTCTCTGTGTGACTGTCTCTGTCTGGCTAATGGTTTGCCTATATGGCTGTCTGGCTGTCTGGCCGTCGGTCTGTCAGGCTGTCTGGCTGTAAGAATGGCTGTCTGGTCGTCTGTCTGCCTGTCTGACTTCTGGCTGTCTGGCTGTCTAGCTCTCTGGCTGTCTGTATGACTGTCGGTCAGCCTGTGTGGCTGCTTGTCTGTCTGGCTGACTGACTGTCTCGATGTTTCTCTGGCTCTCTGGCTGTCTGTCTGGCTGTCAGGCTGTCTGTCCGTCTGTCTGTCTGGTTGTCTTTCTGTCTGAGTCTGTCTGGCTGACTGTTTGCATATCTGACTTGTGACAAATCTGTCTGGCTGTCTGGCCGTCTGTCTGTGTGGCTGTCTGGCTGTCTGGCTGTCTCGTTGTCTGTCTGTCTTGCTGTCCGTCTGGCTGGCTGTCTGGCTGTCTGTCTCTCTTTCCTTGTGTATGGCTGCCTGGATGCCTGGCTGTCAGGCTCTCTGTCTCTCTGGGTGTCTGCCCGGCTCTCTGGATGTCTGGCCGGCTCTCTGGCTGTGTGGCTGTCTGTCAGTCCGGCTGTCTATCGGTCTGTATGGCTTCCTGTCTGGCTCTCGGTCAGTCTGTGTGGATGTCTGTATGTGTGTCTGGCTGACTGACTGTCTGGCTGTCTGGCTCCCTGGCTGCCTGTGTGGTTGTCTGTCTGTGTAGCTGTCCGCCTGTCTTGCTGTGTCTCTGGGTGTCTCACTGTCTGGCTGTCGGGCTTCAGGCTGTCTGACTGTCTGTCTGACTCTCTGGCTGTTTTTCTGGCTGTCTGTCTGTGTGTCTAGCTGTATGGCTGTGTGGCTGACCGGCATAGTGGCTGCCTGGCTGTCTGGCCGTCTCTCTCTCTCTGCCTGTCTGGCTGTCAGCCTGCTGACTGTCTGTCTAACTGTCTCTCTGTCTGGCTGCCTGGCTCTATGGCTGTCTGTGTGGCTGTCTGGCAGTCTGCCTGACTTTCTGGCGGTCTGTCTGGCTGTATGGCTGTCTGGCCATCCGGCTTAGTGGCTGTCTGTCTGGCTTTGGGACAGTCTGTCTGTCTGGCTGCCTGGCTGTCTAGCTGTCTGGCAGTCTGAATGGCTATCTGCCTGTTGGCTGTCTTTCTGCCTGTGTGGCTTTCTGGCTGTCTAACTGTCTGGCTGTCTGTCTGGCAGTCGGTCAGCCTGCGTGACTCTCTATCTGTCTGTCTGGCTGTCTTGGCTCTGTGTCTGGATGACTGACTGTTTGGCTGTCCCTTTGGATCTTTGGCTGTCTGTCTGTCTGGCTGCCTGTCTGGCTGTCTGTCCGGCTCTCTGTCTTGGTGTCTCTCTGTCTGTCAGTCTCTGTGTCTGGCCGTCTCCATGTCTGGCTGTTTCTCTGTCTGGCTGACAGTCTGGCCGTCTGACTGTCTAGCTTCAGGCTGTCTGGTTGTCTGACTGGCTGTCTGGATGTCTGTCTGACTGTTTGTCTGACTGTCTGTCTGATTGTCTGGCTGTCTGTCTGGCTGGCTGCCTGGCCGTCTGTCTGGCTTTCTGGCTGTATTTCTGGCTGTCTGGCTTTGTGGTTATTTGTCTGTCTGTCCTTCTGGCTGGCTGTCTGGCTATCTGTCTCTCTAACTGGGTGTCTGGCTGCCAGGATGCGTGGCTAGGAGGCTGCCTGCCTCTCTGGCTGTCTGGATGGCCGGCTGTGTGGCTGTCTGTTGGACTATATGGCTGGCTGTCTGTCTGGTTGTCTGGGTGTGTGGCTGTCTGCCTGTCTGGCTCTCCGGTTGTCTGGCTGTCTATCTGACTCTGTGTCCAGCTGACTTACTGTCTGACTGTCTGTCAGGCTCTCTGGCTGTCTGTCTGGCAGTATGGCTGACTGTTTGTCTGCCTGTCCGTGTGTCTGGCTGTCTCTCTGTCTGGCAATCTCTCTGTCTGGCAGTCTGACTATCTTGCTTCAGGCTCTCTGGCTTTCTGTCTGTGTGCCTGTCTGTATGTCTGTCTGGCTGTCAGGTCTTGTGGCTGTCTGGCTCTCTGGCTGTCTGGCTGTCTGTCTGACTTTCGGTCAGTCTGTGTGTCTGGCTGACTGACTGTCCGGCTGTCTCTCTGGCTGTCTGTCTCTCTGTCTGGTTGTCTCTCTGTCTGACTGTCCGAATGTCTGGCTTCCGGCTGTCTGGCTGTCTGGCTGTTGGGCTGTCTGGCTGCCTGACTGTCTGTCTGTGTGTCTGAATGGCGGGCTGCGTGGCTTTTTGTGTGTCTGTCGGGCCGTCTGTCTCACTGTCTGGCCGTCAGTATGTCTGGCGGTGTGTCTGATTGTCTGGCTTTCTGTCTGACTGTCTGGCTGACTGTCTGTGTGTCTGACTCTCGGTGTGTCTGCCTGGCTTACTGGCTGTCTGTCTGGCTGTGTGGCTGTCTGGCTGTTTGTCTGTCCGTCTGTCTGGCCCTCTGGCTGTCTGTCTGCCTGAGTGGCTGTCTGACTGTCTGGCTGTCTGACTATCTGTCTGAATCTCTGTCTGGCTGTCTGTTTGTCTGGCTGTGTCTGGCTGTCTGGCTGTCTATCTGTCTGGCTGTCTTTCTGTCCGTCTGTCTGGCTCTCTGACTGTCTGCCTGGCTGTCTGTCCGTCTGTCTGACTGTCTGGATGTCTGTCTGTTGGTCTGTCTGGCTGTATAGTAGTCTGGCTGTCTGGCTGTCTTTCTGGCTATGGGCCAGTCTGTCTGGCTGTTTGATTCGCTGTCTGGCTCTCTGGCTCTCTGTCTGGCTGTATGTCTGGCTTCTGGCTATTTGGCTGGCTAGCTGTTTGGCTTTCTCCTAGTTTGGCTGACTCTACGTCTGGCTGTCTGGCAGAATTTATGGCTGGCTATCTGGCTGGCTGTTTGGCTCAGTATCTGTCAGGCGGGCTGTCTGTCTGGCTGTTGGGCTGACTTGCTGTCTGTTTGTCTGGCTGTCTGTCTAGCTGTTTGTCTGGCTGTGTGGCTGTGTGGGTGTCTGACCGTCTGGCTGTTTGTCTGTCTGTATGATTGTGTGGCTGTCTGTCTGACTGTGTGGCTTTCTGTCTGGCTGTGTCTGTTTGTCTGACTGTCTTTGTGGCTGTCTGACTTTCTGTCTGTCTGGATGTCTAGCTGTATGGCTGTCTGCGTGGCTGTCTAGCTGTCTGTTTCTGGCTGCCTGGCTTTCTGGCTGTCTGGCTGCCTGTCTGTCTGTGTGTCTAGCTGGCTGTGTGTGTATCTGGCTTTCAGGCTGACTCTGTGTCTGTCTGGTTGTCTGAATGTTTGGCTGTCTTGCTTTCTGTCTGGGTGTCTTTCTGGCTCTGTGTCAGGCTGTCTTTCTGGCTGTCTGGCTGTCTGACTGTCTGGTTGTCTGGCTGTCTGGTTGCCTGGCTGTCTGGTTGTCCTTCTGGCTGGCTCTCTGGCTGTCTGTCTCTCTAACTGTGAGTCTGGCTGCCAGGATGCGTGGCTAGGAGGCTGCCTGCCTCTCTGGCTGTCTGGCTGGCCGGCTGTGTGACTGTGTGGTGTGTGTTGGACTGTATGGCTGGCTGTCTGTCTGGTTCTCGGTGTGTGGCTGTCTGCCTGTCTGGCTTTCTGGCTCTCTGGCTGTGTTGTTGTCTGTTTGGCTTTCGGTCAGCCTGTGGGGCTGTCTGGCTGTCTGTCTGTTTGGCTATGTGTCTGACTGACTGACTGGCTCTCTGTTTCTCTGTCTGACTGTTTGTATTGCTGTCTGGCTACCTGTCTGGTTGTCTGGCTGTCTCTCTGTCTGGCTATCTGTCTAACTGTCTGGCTGTTTGGCTGTCTGTCTGGCTGTCTGGCCATCTCTATGTCAAGCTCTCTGGCTGTGTGGCTGTCTGTCTGGCTGTCTGGTTGTCTCTCTGTCTGGCTGTCTGTCTTTCCGTCTGGCTGCCTCTGTGGCTGTTGGATCTCTCTGTCTGTGTGTGTGGAAGGCTGGATGCCTGGCTGCCAAGCTGTCTGTCTCTCTGGCTGTCTGGCTGTGTGGCCGTCTGTCAGGCGGCTGTCTGTCTCTCTGGCCTTCTGGCTGTATATCGGTCTGTATGACTGTCTGCCAGGCTGTCTGGGCTTGTGGCTGTCTGCTTGTCTGGCTCTCCGACTGTCTGGCTGTCTGTCTGGCTCTGTGTCTAGCTGACTTACTGTCTGAGTGTCTGTCAGGCTCTCTGGCTGTCTGTCTGGCAGTCTGGCTGACTGTATGTCTGCCTGTCCGTCTGTCTGGCTGTCTCTCTGTCTGGCAATCTCTCTGTCTGGCAGTCTGACTGTCTTGCTTCAGGCTCTCTGGCCTTCTGTCTGTGTGCCTGTCTGTATGTCTGTCTGGCTGTCAGGTCTTGTGGCTGTCTGGCTGTCTGGCTGTCTGGCTGTCTGGCCATCTGGCTGTCTGGTTGTCTGACTTTCGGTCAGTCTGTGTGTCTGGCTGACTGACTGTCCGGCTGTCTCTCTGGCTGGCTGTCTGTCTGGCTGTCTGTCTCTCTGTCTGGTTGTCTCTCTGTCTGGCTGTCCGAATGTCTGGCTTCAGGCTGTCTGGCTGTCTGGCTGTTGGGCTGCCTGACTGTCTGTCTGTGTGTCTGGATGGCGGGCTGCGTGGCTTTCTGTGTGGCTGTCGGGCCGTCTGTCTGTCCGTCTGACTGTCTAGCCGTCAGTTTGTCTGGCGGTGTGTCTGTCTGGCTTTCTGTCTGGCTGTCTGGCTGACTCTCTGTGTGTCTGGCTCTCGGCGTGTCTGCCTGGCTTACTGGCTGTCTGTCTGGCTGTGTGGCTGTCTGGCTGTCTGTCTGTCCGTCTGTCTGGCCCTCTGGCTGTCTGTCTGGGTGCCTGAGTGGCTGTCTCACTGTCTGGCTGTCTGGCTATCTGTCTGACTCTCTGTCTGGCTGTTTGTCTGGCTGTGTGTCTGGCTGTCTGGCTGTCTTTCTGTCCGTCTGTCTGGCTCTCTGACTGTCTGCAAGGCTGTCTTCTGGCTGTCTGACTGTCTGGATGTCGGTCTGTTGGTCTATCTGGCTGTATACTGGTCTGGCTGTCTGGCTGTCTTTCTGGCTATGGGTCAGTCTGTCTGGCTGTTTGATTGGCTGTCTGGCTCTCTGGCTCTCTGTGTGGCTGTGTGTCTCGCTTCAGGCTCTCTGGCTATTTGGCTGGCCAGCTGTTTGGCTTTCTCCTAGTTTGGCTGACTCTATGTCTGGCTGTCTGGCAGAATTTATGGCTGGCTATCTGGCTGTCTGCCTGGCTGTTTGGCTCAGTATCTGTCAGGCGGGCTGTCTGTCTGGCTGTTGGGCTGACTTGCTGTCTGGGTGTCTGGCTGTCTGGCGTTTGTCTGGCTGTGTGGCTGTGTGGGTGTCTGACCGTCTGGCTGTTTGTCTGTCTGTCTGGCTGTCTGATTGTGTGGCTGTCTGTCTGACTGTGTGGCTTTCTGTCTGGCTGTGTCTGTTTGTCTAGCTGTCTTTGTGGCTGTCTGACTGGCTGTCTGACTTTCTGTCTGTCTGGATGTCTGGCTGTATGGCTGTCTGCGTGGCTGTCTAGCTGTCTGTGTTTCTGGCTGCCTGGCTTTCTGGCTGTTTGGCTACCTATCTGTCTGTGTATCTAGCTGGCTGTGTGTGTATCTGGCTTTCAGGCTGTCTCTGTGTCTGTCTGTCTGTCTGAATGTTTGGCTGTCTGGCTGTCTGTCTTGCTGTCTTTCTGGCTCTGTGTCTGGCTGTCTGACTGTTTGGTTGTGTGGCTGTCTGGTTGCCTGAGTGTCTGGCTGTTTGGCTGTTTGGCTGTCTGGCTGTCTGACTATCTGATTGTCTGGGTGTCTGGCTTTCTGTCTGTCTGTCTGCGTGTCTGTATGGCTGTTTGGCAGTTTGACTAGGTGTGTGTGTCTTTCTGGCTGGCTTTCTGTCTGTGCGTCTGTATGGCTGTGTATATCTGTTTGGCTGTCTGGCTGTCTGTCTGTCTGGCTATCTCTATTGGTGTCTGGCTGTCTGGCTTTCTGTCTGGCTGACTTGCTGTCTGGCTGTCTGTCTGACTGACTGGCTGTCTCACTTTCTGCCTGTCTGACTGTGTGGTTGTGTGTGTTTCTGGCTGTCTGCCTCTCTGGCTGTCTGGCTGTCTGGCTGTCCGTTTGGATGCACGTGAGTCTCTCTGGCTCTCTGTCTGGCTGTGTCTCTGACTGACTGTCTGGCCCTCCGTCTGGCCCTCCGTCTGGCACTCTGACTGTCTGTCTGGCTGTCTGGCTGTCTTTCTGTCTGCCTGTGTGTCTGGCTTCAGGCTCTCTGGCTATTTGGCTGGCTGGCTGTTTGGCTTTCTCCTAGTTTTGCTGTCTCTATGTCTGGCTGTCTGGCAGAATTTATGGCTGGCTATCTGGCTGTCTGGCTGGCTGTTTGCCTGGCTGTTTGGCTCAGTGTCTGGCAGGCGGGCCGTCTGGCTGTCTGATTGTGTGGGTGTCTGTCTGACTGTGTGGCTTTCTGTATGGCTGTGTGTCTGTTTGTCTGGCTGGCTTTGTGGCTGTCTGTCTGGGTGTATGTCTGTCCTGCTGTCTTTCTGGCTCTGTGTCTGGCTGTCCCTTTGGTTGTCTGTCTGGCTGTCTGTGTGTCCGTCTGTCTGGCTGTCTGGCTTTCTGACTGTCTGACTGTGTGTCTGGCTGCGTGTCGGTTTGTCTGGCTGTATAGCTGTCTGGCTGTCCGTCTGGCTGGGGGTCAGTCTGTCTGGCTGTTTGATTGGCTGTCTGCCTGTCTGGCTCTCTGTCTGACTGTGTGTCATACTGTCTGGCTCTCTATCTGTCTGACTGTCTGGCTGTCTCATTGGCTGTCTTGCTGTCGGTCTATCTGGCTCTCTGGCTGTCTGGCTGTCTGACGGTCTGACTGTCTGACTCTTTCTCTGTCTGGCTGTCTGGCTGCCTGGCTGTCACGCTGTCTGTCTGTGTGTCTGGCTCTTTGTTTGGCTGTCTGTTTGTCTGGCTTCCTGACTGTCTTTGTGTCTGGCTGCCTGGCTGTCAGTGTGTTTGGCTACCTAGATCTCTGGCTGTCTAGCTGTCTGGCTGTCTGGCTGCCTGGCTGTCTGGCTTCCTGGTTTTCTGGGTCTCAGGCTGTCTGGCTGTGTGTCTGTGTGACTGTCTGGATGTCTGTCTGGCTGTCTGGCTGTCTGTCAGTCTGGCTGTTTGTCTGGTTGTGTAGCTGTGTGGGTGTCTGACCGTCTGGTTGTCTGGCTCTCTGATTGTGTGGCTGTCTGTCTGACTGTGTGGCTTTCTGTCTGGCTGTGTGTCTGTTTGTCTGGCTGTCTTTGTGGCTGTCTGGCTGCCTGTCTGGGTGTCTGTCTGTCCTGCTGTTTTTCTGGCTCTGTGTCTGGCTGTCTTTCTGGCTGTCCCTTTGGCTGTCTGTCTGGCTGTCTGTGTGTCCGTCTGTCTGGCTGTCTGGCTTTCTGACTGTCTGACTGTGTGTCTGGCTGCGTGTCGGTCTGTCTGGCTGTATAGCTGTCTGGCTGCCCGTCTGGCTGAGGGTCAGTCTGTTTGGCTGTTTGATTGGCTGTCTGCCTGTCTGGCTCTCTGTCTGACTGTGTGTCTTGCTGTCTGGCTCTCTATCTGTCTGACTGTCTGGCTGTCTCATTGGCTGTCTTGCTGTCGGTCTATCTGGCTCTCTGGCTGTCTGACGGTCTGACTGACTCTTTCTCTGTCTGGCTGTCTCGCTGTCTGTCTGTGTGTCTGGCTCTTTGTTTGGCTGTCTGTGTGACTGGCTTCCTGACTGTCTTTGTGTCTGGCTGCCTGGCTGTCAGTGTGTTTGGCTACCTAGATCTCTGGCTGTCTAGCTGTCTGGCTGTCTGGCTGCCTGGCTCTCTGGCTTCCTGGTTTTCTGGGTCTCAGGCTGTCTGGCTGTCTGTCTGTGTGACTGTCTGGATGTCTGTCTGGCTGTCTGGCTGTCTGTCAGTCTGGCTGTTTGTCTGGCTGTGTAGCTGTGTGGGTGTCTGACCGTCTGGTGGTCTGGCGCTCTGATTGTGTGGCTGTCTGTCTGACTGTGTGACTTTCTGTCTGGCTGTGTGTCTGTTTGTCTGGCTGTTTTTGTGGCTGTCTGGCTGCCTGTCTGGGTGTCTGTCTGTCCTGCTGTTTTTCTGGCTCTGTGTCTGGCTGTCTTTCTGGGTGTCCCTTTGGCTGTCTGTGTGTCCGTCTGTCTGGCTGTCTGGCTTTCTGACTGTCTGACTGTGTGTCTGGCTGCGTGTCGGTCTGTCTGGCTGTATAGCTGTCTGGCTGAGGGTCAGTCTGTCTGGCTGTTTGATTGGCTGTCTGCCTGTCTGGCTCTCTGTCTGACTGTGTGTCTTGCTGTCTGGCTCTCTATCTGTCTGACTGTCTGGCTGTCTTATTGGCTGTCTTGCACTCGGTCTATCTGGCTCTCTGGCTGTCTGACGGTCTGACTGTCTGACTCTTTCTCTGTCCGGATGTCTGGCTGCCTGGCTGTCTCGCTGTCTGTCTGTGTGTCTGGCTTCCTGACTGTCTTTGTGTCTGGCTGCCTAGCTGTCAGTGTGTTTGACTACCTAGATGGCAGGCTCTCTAGCTGTCTGGCTGTATGGCTGCCTGGCTGTCTGGCTTCCTGGTTTTCTGGGTCTCAGGCTGTGTGGCTGTCTGTCTGTGTGACTGTCTGGATGTCTGTCTGGCTGTCTGGCTGTTGGACCATCTGGTTGCCTGGGTGTGTGGCTGTTTGGCTGACTGGCTGTCTGACAGATTGGCGGTCTGGCTTTCTGTCTGGCTGTCTGTCTGTGTGCCTGTCTGTATGGCTGTCTGGCTGTTTGGCTGGCTGTCTGTGTGTCTTTCTGCCTGGCTGTCTGTCTGTCCGACCGTCTCTGTGTGCATACCTGTCTGGCCTTCTGTCTGGCTGTCTGACTGACTGTCTTGGCGTCTGCCTGTCTGATTTTCCGTCTGGCTGACTGGTTGTCTGTCTGTCTGACTGACTGGCTGTCGGTCAGGATATCTGTCTGGTTGGCTGTCTGGCTGTCTGCCTGGCTGTCCATCTGGGTAGCTGGCTGACTCTCGTTCAGTCTCTCTGGCTGTCTTGGCTATCTGGCTGTCTTGCTTACTGTCTGGCTGTCTGTGTGATTATGTCTGTCTGATTGTCTCTCTGTTTGGCTGTCTGTCTGGCTGTCTGGTTGACTTTCAGTCTTTCTGGCTAGCTGTCTTGCTGTCTGGCTGTATGACTCTCTGGCTGTCTGTCTGGCTGTCAGGCTGTCTGTCTGGCTGTCTGACTGTCTCTCTGTCTGGCTGTCTGGCTGTGTGTCTGGTTTCAGGCTGTCTGGCAGTCTGGCCGGCTGTCTGGCTGTCTGGCTGGCTGCCTGCCTGTCTGGCTGCCTATCTGTCTGGCTGCCTGGCTGTCTGGCTGCCTGTCTGTCTGTGAGGCTGTCTGTCTGTGTGCCTGAGGCTCTGTCTGTCTGTGTGCCTGGCTGGCTGTCTTTCTGACTGACTGTCTGGCTGTCTCGGTTTATGGCTGTCTGGCTGGTGGTCTAGCTGTCTGGCTGCCTGGCTGTCTGGCTGTCTGTCTCTCTAGCTGTCTGTCAGTCTGGCTGTTTGTCTGGCTGGCTGTCTGGCAATCTCTTTGACTGGGTGTGTCTCTGTCTGACTGTCTCTCTGTGTGGCATTCTGTTTAGCTGTCTGGCTAGCTGTCGGGCTGTGGGGCTGTCTGGCTGTCCCTCTGGCTGGCTGACGGGCTCTCTGTCTGGCTGTCTGGATGCCTGCCTGTTTGAAAGCCTGGTTGTCTGGCTGTCAGGCTGTCTGTCTCTCTGCCTGTGTGGCTGTCTGTCAGTCCGGCTCTCTGTGTCTCTGGCTGTCTGTCAGTCTGTATGTTTGTCTGTCTGTCTGGCTGTAAGTTTATCTGGCTGTCTGGCTATCTGACGGTCTGGCTGTCTGTCTGGTTGTCGGTCAGTCTGTGTGTCTGTCTGTCTGGCTGTCGGGATGTCTGGCTTTCTGTCTGTCCCTCTGGCTGGCTGTCAGGCTGTCTGTCTGGCTGTCTGGATGCCTGGCTGTTTGAAAACCTGATTGTCTGGCTTGCTGGCTGTCTGGCTGTCAGGCTGTCTGTCTCTCTGGCTGTCTGGCTGTGTGGCTGTCTGTCAGTCCGGCTCTCTGTGTCTGTCTGTCAATCTGTATGGCTGTATGTCTGGCTGTCTGACTGTGTGGCTGTCTGGCTGTCTTTCTGCCTGGCTTTGTGGCTGTCTGGCTGTGTCCCTGGCTTTGTTTCTGGAGTTCTGACTGTTTGGGTGGCTGTCTGGCTGGCTGTCTGGATACGTGTCTGACTGTCTGGCTGTGTGGCTGTCTGGCTCTCCGGCTATGTGGCTGTCTGGCTGCCTGTATGGCTGTCGGTCAGCCTGTGTGGCTACCTGTCTGCTGTCTGGCTCTGTGTGAGGCTGACTGGCTGTCTAACTGTCCGGTTGTCTGAATGGTTGTCTGGCTGGACGTCTGGCTGTCTGAATGGCTGCCTGGCCGTCTTTCTGGAGGCCTGTCTGGGTGTCCGGCTGTTTGGCTGTATGGCTGTCTATCTGGCTGGCTGCCTGGCTCTATGGCTGTCTCTGTGGCTGTCTGACGGGCTGTCTGACTATCTTGCTGTCTGTCTTGCTGTCTGTGTGGCTGTATGGCTGGCTGGCTGTCCGGCTATGGGTCAGTATGTCTGGCTGTCTGATTGTCAAAATGGCTGTTGGCTCTCATGCTGTCTGTCTGCCTGTCTGACTTTCTGGTTGTCTGGTTGTTGGTCTGGCTGGCTGTCTGCCTGTGTGGCGTTCTGGCTGTCTGACTGTCTGGCTGTGTGGCTCTCTGGCTATGTCGCTGTCTGGCTTTCTGTCTGCTGTCTGGCTCTGTGTGTGGCTGACTGACTGTCTGGCTGTTTGTGTGTCTGTCTCTCTGTCTGGCTGTCTCTCTGTGTGGCTCTGTCTCTCTCTGGCTGACTGTCTGTCTGGCTGTCTGGCTTTCTTGCTGTCTGGCATTCTGGCTGTCTGGTTTCTGGCCACCTGTCTGGAAGGCGGTCAGTCTGTGTGGCTGTCTGTCTGGCTGTGTATCTGGCTGACTGACTGTCTGACTGGCTCTCTGGCTGTCTGTCTGACTGTATGTCCGGCTGTCTGTCTGGTTGTCTCTCTGTGTGACTGTGTCACTGTCTGGCTGAATGTCTGCCTGTCTGGCTGTCTGGCTATCTGTCCGGCTGTCTGGCCGTCGGTGTGTCAGGCTGTCTGGCTGTGTGGCTGTCACAATGGCTGTCTGGCTGTCGGTCTGCCTGTCTAACTTTCTGGTTGTCTGGCTGTCTGCCTATGTGGCTGTCTGGCTGTCTGGCCCTCTGGCTGTCTGTATGGCTGTCGGTCAGCCTGTGTGGCTGCTTGTCTGTCTGACTCTGTGTCTGGCTGGCTGACTGTCTTTCCGGCTGTCTGTCTGGTTGCCTCTCTCTCTGGCTGTCTGACTGTCTTTCCGGCTGTCTGTCTGGTTGCCTCTCTGTCTGGCTGTGTCTCTGTCTGGCTGACTGTCTGCCTGTCTGACTGTCTGGCTTCAGCCTATCTGCCTGTCTGGCTGGATGCCTGGATGCCTGGCTGTCTGTCTGGCTGTCTGCCTGGCTGTCTGTTTGTCTCTCTGTCTGGCTGTGTCTCTGTCTGGCTGACTGTCTACCTGTCTGACTTTCTGGCTTCAGCCTGTCTGGCTGTCTGGGTGGGTGGCTGTCTGGCTGTCTGGCCGTCTGTTTGTCAGGCTGTCTGGCTGTGTGGCTGTCTGGGTGTGTGGCTGTCTGGCTGTCTGGTTATCTGCCTGTCTGTCTGTGTGTTTGTGCGTCTGGCTGTCTGGCTGTCTGTCTCTCTGTCCTTGTGTCTGGCTGCCTGGCTGTAAGGCTGTGTGTCTCTCTGGCTGTCTGACTGGCTGTCTGGCGGTGTGGCTGTCTGTCAGTCCGGCTGTCTATCGGTCTGCATTGCTGTCTGTCAGCCTGTCTGGCTGTCTGTCTGACTTTCGGTCAGTCTGTGTGTCTTGCTGACTTACTGTCTGGCTCTCTGGCTGCCTGTCTGCCTGTATGTCTGTGTAGCTGTCCGTCTGTCCTGCTGTCTCTCTGTCTGACTGTCGGGCTTCAGGCTGTCTGGCTGTCTGACTCTTAGGCTGTATGTATTGCGCTCTATCTGGCTCTCTGTCTAGCAGTATGGCTGTCTGGCTGACCGGCATAGTGGCTGTCTGGCTGTCTGGCCGACTCTCTGTCTGCCTGTCATGCTGTCTTGCTGTTTGGCTGTCTGCCTGGCTGACTGTCTCCCTAAATCGCTCTCTGTCTGGCTGATTGGTTCTATGGCTGTCTGTGTGGCTGTCTGGCAGTCTGTCTGACTGTCTGACTGTTTGGCTGTCTGGCTGTCTGGCCGTCCGGCTTAGTGGCTGTCTTCCTGGCTTTGGGACAGTCTGGCTGCCTGCCTGGCTGTCTAGCTCTCTGACTTTCTGAATGGCTATCTGCCTCTCTGGCTGTCTTTCTGCCTGTGTGGCTTTCTGACTGTCTAGCTGTCTGGCTCTCTGACTGTCAGAATGTCTGACTGTGTGGCTCTCTGGCTGTGTGGCTGTCTGTCTGGCAGTCGGTCAGCCTGTGTGGCTGTCTAACTGTCTGTCTGGCTGTCTGTCTGTCTGTCCCTCTGGCTCTCTGGCTGTCTGTCTGGCTGTCTGTCCGGATCTCTGTCTCGCTGTCTCTCTGTCTGTCCGTCTCTCTGTCTGGCCGTCTCTCTGTCTGGCTCGCTCTTTGTCTGGGTGACAGTCTGGCTGTCTGACTGTCTAGCTACAGGCTGTCTGGTTGTCCGACTGGCTGTGTGACTGTCTGTCTGGCTGTCTGGCTATCTGTATGTCTGGCAGCCTGCCCGTCTGTCTGTCTTTCTCGCTGTATGTCTGGCTGGCAGTCGGTCAGCCTGTGTGGCTGTCTAACTGTCTGTCTGGCTGTCTGTCTGTTTGGCTCTGTGTCTGGCTGACTGTCTGTCTGTCCATCTGGCTGGCTGTCTGCCTCTCTGGCCGTTTGGCTGTGTGACTGCCTGTCAGTCCGACTGTCTGTCTCTCTGGTTGTCTGGCTGTCTATCGGACTGTATGGCTGTCTGTCTGTCCGGCTGTCTAGGTGTGTGGCTGTCTGCCTGTAAGCTTTTTAGCTGACCTGTTGTCTGTTTGGCTTTTGGTCAGTCTGTGTGGCTGTCTGACTGCCTAGCTGTCTGTCGCTCTAGCTATGTGTCTGGTTGACTGACTGGCTCTCTGTCTTACTGTCTGATTGTGTGTTTGGCTGTCTCGCTACCTGTCCGGCTGTCTGGTTGTCTCTCTGTCTGGCTGTCTGTCTGACTCTCTGGCTGTGTGGCTGACTGTCTGGCTCTCTGGCCATCTGTCTGTAATGCTGTTTGGCTGTGTGGCTGTTTGTCTGACTGTCTGGTTGTCTCTCTGTCTGGCTACCTGTCTATCTGTGCGTCTGGCTGCCTGTCTGCCTGTCGGTCTCTCTATCTGTGTGTCTGGCTGGCTGGATGCCTGGCTGTAAAGATGTATGTCGTGCTGGCTGCCTGGTTATCTGGCTGTTTGGCTGTCTGTCAAGCGGCTGTCTGTCTCTCTGGCTGTCTATCGATCTGTATGCCTGTCTGTCTGACTGTCTGGCCTTGTGGCTGTCTGCCTGTCTGACTGTCTGGCTCTCCGGCTGTCTGGCTATCTGTCTGGCTTTCGATGAGTCTGTGTGACTGTCTGTCCGTCAGGCTCTGTGTCTAGCTGACTATCTGACTTTCTGTCAGGCTCTCTGGCTGTCTGTCTGGTAGTCTGGCTGACTGTCTGTCTGGTTGTCCGTCTGTCTGGCTGTCTCTTTGTCTGGCTGTCTCTCTGTCTGAGAGTCTGACTGTCTGACTGGCTCTCTCGCTGTCTGTCTGTCTAAATGTCCGTGTGTCTGACTATCTGTCCCGCTGTCTGTCTGGTTGTCTCCCTGTCTGGCTGTCTCTCTGTGTTACTGTGTCTCTGTCTGGCTAATGGTCTGACTTTCGGTCTGACTGTCAGAATGGCTGTCTAGCTCTCTGGCTGTCTGTATGGCTGTCGGTCAGCCTGTGTGGCTGCTTGTCTGCCTAGCTCTGTGTCTGGCTGACTGACTATCTCGATGTCTCTCTGGATGTCTGTCTGGCTGTCAGGCTGTCTGTCCGCCTGTCTGTCTGGGTCTCTGTCTGGCTGACTGTTTGCCTGTCTGATTGTGTGGCTTCAATCTGTCTGGCCGTCTGTCTGTCAGGCTGTCTGGCTGTGTGACTGTCTAGCTTCAGGCTGTCTGGTTGTCTGGCTGGCTGTCTGGCTGTCTGTCTGACTGTCTGTCTGACTGCCTGGCTGTCTGCCTGGCTTTCTGGCTGTATTTCTGGCTGTCTGGCTTTGTGGTTGTTTGTCTGTCTGGCTGTCAGTCTGTCCTTCTGGCTGTCTGTCTGGCTATGTCTCTCCAACTGTGTGTCTGGCTAGGAGGCTGCCTGTCTCTCTGGCTGTCTAGCTTGCCGGCTGGGTGGCTGTGTGGCTGTCTGTGGACTGTATGGCTATCTGTCTGGTTGTCTGGGTGTGTGGCTGTCTGCCTGTCTGACTTTCTGGCTCTCTGGCTGTCTTGTTGTCTGTTTGGCTTTTGGTCAGTCTGTGTGGCTGTCTGACTGTCTGTCTGTCTGTTTGGCTATGTGTCTGGCTGACTGATTGGCTCTCTGTCTGTCTGACTGTCTGTCTTACTGTCTGACTTTTTGTCTGGCTGTCTGGCTGCCTGTGTGGCTGTCTCTCTGTGTGGCTGTCTGTCTGACTGTCTGGCTGTTTGGCTGTCTGTCTGGCTGGCCATCTCTCTGTCAAGCTGTCTGCCTGTGTGGTTGTCTGTCTGGCTGTCTGGTTGTCTCTCTGTCTGGCTGTCTGTCTTTCCATCAAGCTGCCTCTCTGCCTGTCGGTCTCTCTATCTGTGTGTGTGGCTGGCTGGATGCCTGGCTGCCAAGCTGTCTGTCTCACTCGCTGTCTGGCTATCTGGCTGTCTGGCTGTGTGGCCGTCTGTCAGGCCGCTGGCTGTCTCTCTCGCCGTCTGGCTGTCTATCGGTCTGTATGACTGTCTGCCAGGCTGTCTGGACTTGTGGCTGTCTGCCTGTCTGACTGTATGACTCTCCGGCTGTCTGGCAGTCTGTCTAGCTCTGTGTCTAGCTGACTGACTGTCTGACTGTCTCTCAGGCTCTCTGGCTGTCTCTCTGGCAGTCTGGCTGACTGTCTGTCTGCCTGTTCGTCTGTCTGGCTGTCTCTCTGTCTGGCAATCTCTCTGTCTGGCAGTCTGACTGTCTTGCTTCAGGCTGTCTGGCTTTCTGTCTGTGTGCCTGTCTGTATGGGTGCCTGGCTGTTCGGCTGGCTGTCTGTGTGTCTTTCTGCCTGGCTGTCTGTCTGTCCGACCGTCTGGCTGCGTGCATATCTGTCTGGCTTTCTGTGTGACTGTCTGTCTTGGCGTCTGACTGTCTGGCTTTCCGTCTGGCTAACTGGCTGTCTGTCTGACTGACTGGCTGTCTGTCTGACTACGGGCTGTCTGGCTCTGTGGCTGTCTAGCTGTCTGGTTCTCTGGCTGTCTGGCTATCCGGCTGGATGCCGGTCAGTCTGTTTGGCTGTCTGTCTAGCTGCGTCTCTGGCTGACAGACTATCTGGCCGTCTGTCTGGCACTCTGTCTGTCTGGCGGTCTGGCTGTCTGTCTGGCAGTCTGTCTGGCTCTCTCTCTGTCTGGCTCTCTACCTGGTTGTCTGTCTGTCTGGCTTCAGGGTCTCTGGCTATCTGGCTTCCTGGCTATTTGGCTTTCTCCTAGTCTGGCCATCTCTCTGTCTGGCTGTCTGGCAGACTGTCTGGCTGGCTGTCTGGCAATGTGACTGGCTGTCTAATTGACTGTCCGGCTGGCTGCCTGGGTGTCTGTCCGGCTGGCTGTTCGGCTGACTGTCTAGCTGGCTGCTCCTCTGACTATCTATCAGGCGGGTTGTCTGTCTAGCTCTTGGGCTGTCTGGCTGTGTGGCTATGTGGCTGTCTGACCGTCTGTCTGTTTGTCTGTCTGTCTGATTGTGTGCCTCTCTGTCTGTCTGTGTGGCTCTCTGTCTGGTTGTCGGTCTGTTTGTCTGGCTGTATGAGTTTATGGCTGTGTGTGTGGCTGTCTATCTGGCTGTCTGGCTCTCTGTCTGTGTTTCTGGCTGCCTGGCTGCCTGGCTTTCTGGCTCTCTGGCTGGCTGTCTGTCTGGGGATCTGACTGGCTGTCTAGCTGACTGTGTGGCTGGCAGTCTGTCTGGCTGTCTGTCTGGCTGTTTGACTGACTTTCTGGCAGGCGGGTTGTCTGTCTAGCTCTTGGGCTGTCTGTCTGTTTGGATGTCTGGCTGTCTGTCTGGCTGTGTGGCTGACTGTCTGTGTGGCTCTCTGTGTGGTTGTCGATCTGTTTGTCTGGCTGTCTGACCGTCTGGCTGTATTTCTGGCTGTCTGTCTGGCTGGCCGTCTGCCTGCCTGTCTGGGTGGCTGTCTGGCTGCCTGGCCGTCTGTCTGATTCCTGGCTGTATTTCTGACTGTCTGGCTTTCTGGTTGTTTGTCTGTCTGTATGGCTGTCTGGCTCTCTGGCTGTCTGGCTGTCTGTCTGGCTGGCCGTTTGCCTGCCTGTCTGGCTGTCTAGCTGGCTGCCTGGCCGTCTTTCTGGAGGCCTGTCTGGGTGTCCGGCTGTTTGGCTGTATGGCTGTCTATCTGGCTGGCTGCCTGGCTCTATGGCTGTCTCTGTGGCTGTCTGACGGGCTGTCTGACTATCTTGCTGTCTGTCTTGCTGTCTGTGTGGCTGTATGGCTGGCTGGCTGTCCGGCTATGGGTCAGTATGTCTGGCTGTCTGATTGTCAAAATGGCTGTTGGCTCTCATGCTGTCTGTCTGCCTGTCTGACTTTCTGGTTGTCTGGTTGTTGGTCTGGCTGGCTGTCTGCCTGTGTGGCGTTCTGGCTGTCTGACTGTCTGGCTGTGTGGCTCTCTGGCTATGTCGCTGTCTGGCTTTCTGTCTGCTGTCTGGCTCTGTGTGTGGCTGACTGACTGTCTGGCTGTTTGTGTGTCTGTCTCTCTGTCTGGCTGTCTCTCTGTGTGGCTGTCTCTCTCTGGCTGACTGTCTCTCTTGCTGTCTGGCTGTGTGGCTGTCTGACAGGCGGCTACCTGGCTGTCTGGCTGTCTGGCTGTCTGTCTGGCTGTCTATCGGTCTGTATGACTGTCTGCCAGGCTGTCTGGGCTTGTGGCTGTCTGCCTGTCTGACTGTCTGGCTCTCCGGCTGTCTGGCTGTCTGTCTGGCTCTGTGTCTAGCTGATTTACTGTCTGACTGTCTGTCAGGCTCTCTGGCTGTCTGACTGGCAGTCTGGCTTACTGTCTGCTTGGCTGTCCGTCTGTCTGTCTTTCCCTTTGTCTGGCAATCTCTCTCTCTGGCACTCTGACTGTCTGGTTTCAGGCTGTCTGGCTGTCTGTCTGGCTGTCTATCTGGTTCTATGACTATCTGGCTGTCTGGCTTAGTGGTTGTCTGGCTGTCTGTCTGGCTTTGGGTCTGTCTGGCAGTTTTGCTGGCTTTCTGGCAGTCTTGCTGGCTTTCTGGCTGTCTGGTTCTCTGGCCGTCTGTGTGCCTGTCTGGCTGTTTGGCTGTCTGGCTGGCTGTCTGCCTATCTGTCTGTCTGGATGTCTGTGTTGCTGTCTGGCAGTCTGTCTGGCTGGCTTTGGGACACTCTGGCTGGCTGGCTCTCTAGCTGTCTGGATGTCTAAATGGCTGCCTGGCTGTCTGTCTACCTGTCTAGCGTTCTGGCTGTCTGGCTATCTTTCAGTCTGTGTGGCTGTCTGTCTGTCAAGCTGTCTGTCTGGCTCTGTGTCTGACTGCCTGACTGTCTAGCTGTCTCTCTGGCGCTCTGGTCCTCTGTCTGGCTGCCTAGCTGTCTGACTGACTGGCTGTCTGTCAGGCTGTCTGTCGGTCTTGCTGTCTGTCTGGCTGTATAGCTGTCTGGCTGTCTGGCTCTCGTTCTGGTTTTCTGGCTGTCTGTCTGGCTGTCTGCCTGTCTGTCTGTCTGTCCGTCTGGCTGCTTGTATGGCTGTCTGTCTGGCTGTCTCACTTTCTCGCTGTCTGTCTGACTGTCTGTCTGGATGTCTGTCTGGCTCAATGGCTGTCTGGCTGACCGGCTTAGTGGCTGTATGGCTGTCTGTCTTGCTCTGGGTCAGTCTCTCTGGCAGTCTGGCTGGCTGTCTTGCGGTCTGAATAGCTGTCTGGCTGTTTGGCCACCTGTCTATCTGGCTCTCTGGCTGTATGGCTGTCTGTGTGGCTATTGAGCAGTCTGTTAGCTGTCGGACTGTCTGGCTTTCTGACAGTGTGGCTGTATGGCTGTGTGTCTGTCTGGCTTTGGGTCAGTCTGTCTGGCTGTGTGGCTGGCTGTCTGGCTGTGTGAATGACTGTCTGGCTGTGTGAAGGACTGTCTGGCTGTCTATCTGTGTCTGTCTGGCTGCGTGACTATCTGACTGTCTGGCTCTCTGGCTGTCTGGTTTCTGGCCGCCTGTCTGTCAGTCGGTCAGAGTGTGTGGCTGTCTGTCTGTCTGTCTGGCTCTGTGTCTGGCTGACTGTCTGGCTGACTGTCTGGCTATCTCTCTGGCTCTCTGACTGTCTGTCTGGCTGTCTGACTGTCTGTCTGTCTCGCTGTCTGTCCGGCTGTCTCTCTGTCTGGTTCTGTCTGTGTCTGGCTGTCTCTCTGTCTGACTTTCTCTCTGTCTGTCTGACTGACTCTGTGGCTGTCTTGCTGTGTGTCTGGCCATCTGTCTGTCAGGCTGTGTGGTTGTCTGTCTGTCTGGCTGTCTGTCTGGCTCTCTGTATCTGTGTGTGTCTGGCTGCCTGGATGCCTGGCTGTGAGGCTGTCTGTGTTCTTGGTTGTCTGTCTGGCTGACTGGCTGTGTGGCTGTCTGTCAGTCCAGCTGTTTGTCTCACTGCCTGTCTGGCTGTGTATCGCTCTGTCTGGCTCTCTGGTCTTGTGGCCCTCTGGCTGTCTGGCTGTCTGGCTCTCTGGCTGTCTGTCTGACTGACTTTCGGTCAGTCTGTGTGGTTGTCTGGCTATCTGTCTGGCTGTCGATCTGGCTGTGTGTCTGACTGACTGACTGTCCCGCTGTCTCTGGCTGTCTGTCTGGCTGTCTCTCTGTCTGGCTGTCCGAATGTCTGGCTTCAGGCTGTCTGGCTGTCTGGCTTTGAGCTGTCTGTCTTCCTGGCTGCCTGGCAGTCTGGCTGCCTGACTGTCTCTCTGTGTGTCTGGATGTCGGGCTGTGTGGCTGTCGGGCCGTCTATCTGTCTGTCTGTCTGACTGTCTGGCCGTCAGATTGTCTGGCGGAGTGTCTGATTGTCTAGCTGTCTGGCTATCTGTCTGTGTGTCTGACTCTCGGTGTGTCTGCCTGGCTTACTGGCTGTCAGGCTGGCTGTGTAGCTCTCTGGCTGTCTGCATGTCTGGCTCTCCTTCTGGCTCTCTGGCTGTCTGTATGTCTGTCTGGCTGTCTTCTGGCTGTCTATCTGGCTGCCTGAGTGGCTGCCTGACTGTCTGGGTGTCTGTCTGACGGTCTGTCTGGTTGTCTGTTTGTATGGCTGTCTGTCTGGCTGTCTGGCTGTCTATCTGTCTAGCTGTCTGTCTGTCCGTCTGTCTCGCCCTCTGGCTGTCTGCCTGGCTGTCTGTCCGGCTGTCTGACTGTGTGGCTGTCTGTCTGACTGCCAGTTCCTCTGTCTGGCTGTATAGTAGTCTGGCTGTCTGGTTGTCTGTCTGGCTATGGGTCAGTCTGTCTGTCTGTTTGATTGGCTGTCTGGCTAACTGTGTGTCTGATTGTCAGGTTCTCTGTCTGTCTGGATGGACGCCCTCTGTCTGGCACTCTGACTGTCTGTCTGGCTGTCTGGCGGTCTGGCTGTCTCTCTGGCTGTCTCTCTTTCTGGCTCTCTGTCTGGCTGTATGTGTGGCTTCAGCCTCTCTGACTGGCTGGCTGTTTAGCTCAGTGCCTGGCAGGCGGGCTGTCTGTCTGGCTGTTGGGTTGTCTGGCTGTGTGGCTGTGTGGAGTCTGGCGGTCTGGGTGTCTGACTGTCCGTCTGTCTGACTGTATGTCTGGTTGTGTGGCTGTCTGATGATCTGGCTGAATGTCTGTCTGATTGTGTGGCTGTCTGACCGTCTGGCTGTCTTTGTGGCTGTCTGACTGGCTGTCTGGCTTCGTGCCTGTCTGGCTGTCTGGATGTCTGCGTGGCTGTCTAGCTGTCTGTGTTTCTGGCTGCCTGGCAGTCTGGCTTTCTGGCTGCCTGGCTGGCTGGCTTCCTGGCCACCTGTCAGTCTGTGTCTAGCTGGCTGTCTGTGTGTCTGGCATTCAGGCTGTCTCTGTGTCTGTCTGGCTGTCTGAATGTTTGCCTGTCTGGCTGTCTGTCTGGCTGTCTGACTTGCTGTCTTTCTGGCTCTGTGTCTGACTGTCTTTCTGGCTGTCTGTCTGGCTGTCCCTTTAGCTGTCTGTCTGTCTCTGTGTCCGTCTGTGTGTCTCATTGGCTGTCTGTCTGGCTGTCTTGTGGCTGTCTGTCTGGCTGTCTGGATTTCTCACTGTCTGGCTGTGTCTCTGGCTGCCTGTCGGTCTGTCTGTCTGTATAGCTGTCTGTCTGGCTGTCCGTCTGGCTAGGGGTCAGTCTGTCTGGCTGTTTGATTGGTTGTCTGGCTGTCTGGCTCTCTGTCTGACTGTGTATCTGGCTTTCTGGCTCTCTGTCTGTCTGGCTGTCTCATTGGCTGTCTTGCTGTCGGTCTATCTGGCTCTCTGACTGTCTGGCTGTCTGACGGTCTGACTGTATGGCTGTCTGTCCGGTTCGGTCTGGGTGGCTCAGTTGGTTAGACGCTGGCCTACTGATCCCAAGGTCGCGGGTTCAAACCCGCCCCAGGTCGGTGGTTTTTAAGTGTGCTGAAAAACGACAGCTCCATGTCAGTAGATTTACTGGCATGTAAAAGAACTCCTGCGGGACAAAAGTCCGGCACACCGGCGACGCTGATGTGATCCTGGCAATTGACAGCGCCGTTAAACAACAAAATATTTCAATATTTATTTGTCTGTCCGGCTCTCTGTCTGGCTGTCTCTCTGTCTGCCCGTCTCTGTGTCTGGCCGTCTCTCTGTCTGGCTGTTTCTCTGTCTGGTTGACAGTCTGGCTGTCTGACTGTCTAGCTTCAGGCTGTCTGGTTGTCTGGCTGGCTGTCTGAATGTCTGTTTGACTGTCTGGCTGTCTGGCTGTCTGTCTGGCTGGCTGCCTGGCCGTCTGTCTGGCTTTCTGGCTGTATTTCTGGCTGTCTGGCTTTCTGGTTGTTTGTCTGTCTGGCTGTCTGTCCTTCTGGCTGGCTGTCTGGCTATCTGTCTCTCTAACTGTGTGTCTGGCTGCCAGGATGCGTGGCTAGGAGGATGCTTGCCTCTCTGGCTGCCTGGCTCCCTGGCTGTCTCGCTGTCAATCTGAGTGTGTGGCTCTTTGCTTGGCTGTCTGTGTGTCTGGCTTCCTAGTTGTCTTTGTGTCTGGCTGCCTGGCTGTCAGTGTGTTTGGCTGCCTAAATGCCTGGCTCTCTGGCTGTCTGGCTCTCTGGCTGTCTGGCTGTCTGTCTGGATGCCCGTCAGTTTGCCTGGCTCTCTGTCTGGCTGTCTGTCTAGCTGTGTCTCTGACTGACTGACTGTCTGGCCCTTTGTCTGGCACTCTGACTATCTGTCTGGCTATCTGGCGGTCTGGCTGTCTCTCTGGCTATCTGACTGACTGGCTGTTTGGCTTTCTCCTAGTTTGGCCCTCTCTATGTCTGGCTGTCTGGCAGAATTTCTGGTTGGCTATCTGGCTGTCTGGCTGGCTGACTGGCTGGCTGTTTATCTCAGTGCCTGGCAGGTGGGCTGTCTGTCTGGCTGTTGGGCTGTCTGACTGTGTGGCTGTGTGGATGTCTGGCTGTCTGTGTGTCTGGCTGTCCGTCTGTCTGGCTGTATGTCTGGCTGTGTGGCTATCTGACCGTCTGGGTGAATGTCTGATTGTGTGGCTGTCTGTCTGGCTGTGTGTATGTCAGTTTGGCTGTGCTTCTGTTTGTCTGGCTGTATGACCGTCTGGCTGCCTTTGTGGCTGTCTGACTAGCTGTCTGGCTTTCTGCCTGTCTGGCTGTATGTCTGTCTGCGTGGCTGCCTAGCTGCCTGTGTTTCTGGCTGCCTGGCTGCCTGGCTGCCTGGCTCCCTGGCCGCCTGTCAGTCTGTGTGTCTAGCTGGCTGTCTATGTATCTGGCTTTCAGGCTGCCTCTGTGTCCGTCCGATCTTATTAAGGCTAACAGGAGCAGTAAATACAACACCCACAATGGCACTGTTAGTCTCTACAGCAATATGGCCCATTGATCTATTGGTAAAATTAAAGGGAGCAAAATTCTGGCTAAAGAAAGGAAATTTAGAAAAAGTTTATAAAATTAGTGGTGTAAGAACAGATAAAATTTGGGAAGTAAAAATGCTTTGAAAAATAAATGGCAAAATGAATGGTCGGAATGTGCTGTAGGTAGAAGAGTTTATGGATTTTTCCAGAATATTAGAGAAAGATTAAAATTAAATTTCATTCAACCAACAAAAGGATTCATTCATTATATAACTGGACATGGACCATATAAAACATATTGGAAAAAAATAAAAAAAACGAATTCTGATATATGTAATATCTGTCAAGTACAAGATAACCCGGAGCATGCGATCTTTGAATGCGAAAGGTATGAAACTATGAATGTAGAAGAAAGGCATCAATTAGGAGGATATTATATAAATGATATAATTAGAAATCCAAATTTAATTGAAAAACTACAGTTTTTAACCAATTATGTTAGTAAAAAAGCTTGGGAAACTGAAAACATCGAGGTAGAATGGATTGAAAATGAACAAATTGAAATAGATGAGATAAGAAGATCTTCTAGATTACGAGACAGGCAGAGAAGAGGAAACGTAGCAATAGAAGGCATCGAAGAAGAAGGAGGAGTAGGCCAACAAAGAGAACAGATAGAAATTGAACAATAAATAGAGAGAAATGATTTAAATCAAGTAAATAGAAGAAGATATTTTGTAGTCTTAACGGGTAAGCAAGAATGGGCAGAAAGAAGAAGGATAAGATCAAGAAGAAGAGAGGGAGAAGCATATGCCGACTATCGTAGGAGACTGCAAGAGGAATGAGGCGGAAGTAATGTGTGAGAGAACTTTGCTGTTGCAGGAGAAGGAGGAGTCCAGCCAGGGGAAGATGTAAATGAACTTATTTATACAAATGTAAATAAATTTTTAATATATAGTGCTGGTTACCAGTATGGTATTTTGCTTATAAGATAGCTGGAAGTTTTTTTTTTAACCAGTTGTCCAGTCGCTGGAAACCAGTGGCATAGAGTTAGGTTTATTTAAATTAATGTTTTCTTTTTTAGAATAGTGTAGATGTCTTAGTTATTTTCTTGTTAGTAGAATTAGATTTGCTGGAAACCAGTAACTTTAGGAAATTTTTATGTTTTTGTTGTAGTTTTCTTTTGTTTTGTAGTTAGAAATTCTGAAACATAAATTATAATGATGATTGTATATAAATAATTTTGGTTAAATAAATAGAAAATTTGAATAAATGCCCCGGTATAGTTGTCAAGGTGCCGGGGTATAATATTCAGATTTTATTTTATTTTATTTTTGTCCGTCTGGCTGTCTGAATGTTTGTGTGGCTGTCTGTCTGTCTGTCTGTCTGACTTGTTCTCTTTCTGGCTCTGTGTCTGGCTGCCTTTCTGGCTGTCTGTCTGCTGTCTGTCTGGCTGTCTGGCTGTCCCTTTAGCTGTCTGTCTCTGTGTCTGTCTGGCTCTTTGGCTGTCTGTCTGGCTGTCTGGCTTTTTCACTGTCTGGCTGTGTGTCTGGCTGCCTGTCGGTCTGTCTGGCTGTATAAATGTCTGGCTGTCCGTCTGGCTGGGGGTCAGTCTGTCTGGCTGTCTCATTGGCTGTCTTACTGTCGGTCTATCTGGCTCTCTGGCTGTCTGACTGTCTGACTCTTTCTTTGTCTGGCTGCCTGGCTGCCTGGCTGTCTCGCTGTCTGTCTAGTGTGTGGCTCTTTGCTTGGCTGTCTGTGTGTCTTGCTTCCTGGCTGTCTTTGTGTCTGGCTGTCTGGCTGTCAGTGTCTTTGACTGCCTAGATGCCTGGCTCTCTGGCTGCCTGGCTGTCTGGCTGTCTGGCTGCCCGGCTGTCTGGCGGTCTGGCTGTCTGGCTTCATGGCCTTCTGGCTGTCAGGCTGCCTGTCTGGCCATCTGGTTGCCTGAGTGTGTGGCTGTGCGGCTGACTGGCTTGATATTGTCTGGCTGTCTGACAGCCTAGCGTTTTGGCTTTCTGTCTGTATGGCAATCTGGCTGTCTGGCTGTCTATCTGTGGGGCTGTCTGGATCTCTGTCTGCCTGTCTGACTGTCTGGCTATCTGGCCATCTGGTTGCCTGGGTGTGTGGCTGTGTGGCTGACTGGCTCTCTGACAGCCTGGCGGTCTGGCTTTCTGTCTGTGTGCCTGTCTGGCTCTCTGGCTGTCTGGCTATCCGGCTGGATGTCTGTCTAACTGTGTCTCTGGCTGACAGACTATCTGGCCGTCTGTCTGGCACTCTGGCTGTCTGTCTGTCTGGCTGTCCGTCTGGCAGTCTGTCTGGCTCTCTCTCTGTCTGGCTCTCTACCTCGTTGGCTGTCTGTCTGGCTTCAGGGTCTCTGGCTATCTGGCTTGCTGGCTATTTGGCTTTCTACTAGTCTGGCTGTCTCTCTGGCTGCCTGTCTGGCTGTCTGGTTGGCTGTCTGGCGATGTGACTGGCTGTCTAGCTGACTGTCTGGCTGGCTGGCTGTCTGGCTGGCTGTTCCGCTGACTGTCTGGCTGGCTGTTCGGCTGACTGTCTGACAGGCGGGTTGTCTGTCTAGCTGTTGGGCTGTCTGTCTGTGTGGATGTCTGGCTGTCTGTCTGGCTGTGTGGCTGTGTGGCTGTCTGACTGTCTGGCTGTTTGTCTGTCTGGCTGTCTCATTGTGTGCCTGGCTGTCTGGCTGTGTGGCTCTCTGTCTGGTTGTCGGTCTGTTTGTCTGGCTGTCTGACCGTCTGGCTGTATTTCTGGCTGTCTGGTTTTCTGTCTGTCTGGCTGCATGAGTGTATGGCTGTCTGTGTGGCTGTCTATCTGGCTGTCTGGCTCTCTATCTGTGTTTCTGGCTGCCTGGCTTTCTGGCTGTCTGGCTGTCTGGCTGGCTGTCTGGCTGGCTGTCTGGCGATCTGACTGGCTGTCTAACTGACTGTGTGGCTGGCTGCCTGGCTGTTTGGCTGACTGTCTTGCAGGCGGGTTGTCTGTCTAGCTTTTGGGCTGTCTGTCTGTGTGGATGTCTGGCTGTCTGTCTGGCTGTGTGGCTGTCTGACCGTCTGGCTGTTTGTCTGTCTGGCTGTCTGGCTGTGTGCCTGTGTGTCTGGCTGTGTGGCTGTCTGTCTGGTTGTCGCTCTGTTTGTCTGGCTGTCTGACCGTCTCACTATTTCTGGCTGTCTGACGGCTGTCTGGCTTTCTGTCAGTCTGGCTGTATGAGTGTAGGGCTGTCTGTGTGGCTGTCTACTGTCTGTCTGGCTCTCTGTCTGTGTTTCTGGCTGTCTGGCTTTCTGGCTGTCTGGCTGCCTAGCTCCCTGGCCGCCTGGCTGTCGGTCTGTGTGTCTAGTTGGCTATATGTGTATCTGGCTTTGAGAGTGTATTTGTGTCTGTCTGTCTGTCTGAATGTTTTGCTGTCTGGCTGTCTGTCTAGGTGTCATTCTGTATTGCTGTATTTCTGGCTCTCTGTCTGGCTGTCTTTCTGGCTCTCTCTCTGTCTGGCTGTCCCTCTCGCTGTCTGTCTGGCTGTCTCTTTGTCTGGTTGTTTGGTTGACTGACTGGCTGTCTGGCAGACTATCTGGCTGGCTGTGTATCTAGCTTTCAGGGTGTCTTTGTGTCTGTCTGGCTGTCTGAATGTTTTGCCTTGTGGCTGTTTGTCTGGGTGTCTGTCTGTATTGCTGTCTTTCTGGACTCTGTCTGGCTGTGTTTCTGGCTCTCTGTCTGGCTGTACCTCTCGCCGTCTGTCTGTCTGGCTTCAGGCTGCCTGGCTGTCTCTTTGTCTGGCTGTTTGGGTGACTGACTGGCTCTCTGGCAGACTATCTGGCTGGCTGTCTGTATGGCTGTCAGAGCGTTGCGCTCTCTGGTTGCCTGGCTGTCTGCCTGGCTGTCTGCCTGCCTAGCTGCCTTGCTGTCTGTCTGACCGTCTGCCTATCTGCCTATCTGTGTGGCTGTCTGGCTGTCAGGCTGTCTGGCTACCATTCTGGCTATCTGGCTGCCATTCTGGCTGTCTGGCTGTCTTGCTGTTTGGATTTCTGGTTGCCTGGCCGTCTGTCTTAGTGTCTGGCTGTCTATCTGGCAGAGTGTGGCTGACTTTCTGGCTGTCTGTGTGCCTGTCTGGCTGTCTGCTGGCTGTCTGCCTTTTTGGCTCTCTGTCTGTCGGCCTGTCTGACTGTCTGGATTTCTGTGTGTCTGGCTGTCTATCTGTGTATCTGGCTGTCTTACAGGCTGTGTGTGACTTGCTAACTGGCTGTCTTACTGTCGGTCTGTGTGTCTGGCTATCTGTGTATCTGTGTTTCAGGGCTCTGGCTGTCTGAATTACTGCCTGTCTGACTTTCTGTCTGGCTGTATGGCTTTCTGTCTGTCTGTGTGGCTTTCAGGCTGTCTGGCTACCTGTCTGGCTGCCTGGATGTCTGGCTGCCTGGCTGCCTGGCTGTCTGGCTGTCTGGCTGCCTGACTGTCTCACTGTCGGTCTGTGTGTCTGGCTATCTGTGTATCTGTGTTTCAGGGCTCTGGGTGTGTGTCTGGCTGTCTGAATTACTGCCTGTCTGACTTTCTCTCTGGCTGTCCGGCTTTCTGTCTGTCTGTCTGTCTGTCTGTCTGTGTGGCTTTCTGGTTGTCTGGCTATCTGTCTGGCTGCCTGGCTATATTGCTGGCTACTGGCTGTCGGTCTGACCGTCTGTCTGGCTCTCTGCCTGTCTGGCGTTCGCCTTTCTGGTTGGCTGTCTGGCTGTCTGTCTGTAAGGCTATCTGTAGAGCTTTCTCTCTTTCTGGCTGTCTGTCTGGCAGTCTGTTTGTCTGGCTCTCTGCCTGGATGTCTAACTTTCTGCCATTATGGCTATCTAGCTGTCTGTCTCGCCTTCTGGCTGGCTGTCTGGCTGGCTGTCTGGCTGTCTGGTTTCTCTCTGTAAGGTTGTCTGGCTGTCTGACAGTCTGTCTGGCTGTCTTGCTCTCTGGCTGCCTGACTGACTGGCCCTCTGTCTGGCTGTCTGGCGATCTTTCTGGCTGTCTGTATGGCTGTCTCTCCGGCTGTTTGACTGTCTGGCTGTCTGGCTGAACGTCTGTCTGGCTGTCTAGCGGTCCGACTGGCTGCCTGGCTGTCGTTCGGGCTGTCTGTCTGTATGTGTGCCAGTCTGTCTCTCTGGCAGCCTGGCTGGCTGTCTGTACGTCTGGCTATCTCACTGTCTGTGTGTCTGGCTGTCTGTCAGTCTGACTGTCTGGCTAACTGCATACCTGTCTGGCTGTCAGGCGGTCTGGCTGTCTGTCTGGCTCACTGGGTGTCTTGGAGTCTGGCTAGCTGTCTGACTTGCTTCAGGCTGTGTGGCTGTCTGGCTGTCTGTCAGGCTGTCTGGGTGTCTGGCCGTCTGTCTGACACACTCTCTGTCTGTGTGGCTGTCTGTCTGTCTGGCTGTCTTACTGGCTGTCCACCTAGCTGTCTGTCTGTCTGTCTATCTGGCTGTCTGGCTGCCTCGCTGCCTGGCTGTCTGTGTGCCTGTCTGCCTGGCTGTCTGTCTGCCTAGCTGTCTGACTTTCTGACTGTCTGGCTGCCTGGCTGTCGGTCTGTGTGTCTGGCTGTCTGTGTATCTGTGTTTCAAGCTGTCTGTGTGGCTGTCTGAATGTCTTGCCCTTTGCGATTCTGTTTTGCTGTCTGGATGTCTGACTGTCCTGTCTGTGTGGCTCTCTGGTTGTCTGGCTTACGATCTGGCTGCCTGGCTATCGGTCTGACTGTCTATCTGGCTGTCTGGCTGTCTGCCTGGCTGTCTGACTGTCTATCTGGCTGTCTGGCTGTCTGTCTGGCTGCCTGGCTGTCTGTCTGACTGTCTGGCTCTCTATCTGGCAGTCTGGCTCTCTGTCTGTCTTCCTGGCTGTCTAACTTTCTGGCTGTCTGGCTCACTGTCTGACTGTCATTCTGGTCGTCTGGCTGGCTGTCTGGCTGTCTGTCTGGATGTCTTACTGTCTGGATGCCTGACTGATTGGCTGGCTGTCTGTGTGGCTGTCTGGTTGTCTGTCTGGATGTCTGGCTATCTTTCTGGCTATCTGGCTATCTGTCTGACTGTCTGGCTGGCTGTCTAGGCGTCTGTTCTTCTGGCTGTCCTTGTGACTGTCTGACTTTCTGGCTGTCTGTCGGACTGAATGTCTGTCTGGCTGTCTGCCTGGCATTCTGGCTGTCTGACTGTCTGTATGGCTTTCTAGATATTTTGCTGTCTTTCTGGCTGTCTGGCTTTCTGGCTGTCTGGCTTTATGGCTGTCTGGCTTTATGGCTGTCTGGCTTTTTGGCTGATTCTCTGGCTCTTTCTCTGTCTGGCTGTCTGAGTACTTGTGTGTCCGGCTGTTTGTCTGGATTTCTGTCTGTCTGGGTCTGTGTCTGTCTGACTGTCCGTCTTTCCTTCTGTCTGGCTGTCTGGCTGTCTGTCTTTATGACTGTCTGACTGCCTGGCTGTCTATCTGGCAGTCTGGCGCTCTGGCTATCTGTGTGGCCATCTGGCTGTCAGACTATCTGGCTGTCTGGCTGGCTCTCTGGCTGTTTGTCTGGCGGGCTGTCTGGCTGTGCGACTCGATGTCTTGCTGCCTGGCTGTCTATATGGCTGACTGTCTTGTTTCTGGCTGTCTGGTTGTCTCTCCGTAAGGCTCTCTGGGTTTCTGCCTTCTGTCTGTCTGGCTGTCTTGCTGCATGGCTTCCTGAGTGACTGTCTGTCTGGTTATCTGGCTGGCTGTCTAGGCGTCTGTCTGTCTGTCTGAATGTCCTTGTGGCGGTCTGGCTTGTAGCCTGGTGATCTGGCTGTCTGTCTCGCTGCCTGGCTGGCCGGCTCTCTGGCTGTCTGGCTGGCTGTCTGTCTGGCTTTCTGGCTGTCTGGCTGGCTGTCTGTCTCTCTCGCTGTCTGGGTATCTGGCTCTCTGTGTGACTGGCTGTCTGGCTGTCTGTCTGGCTGTATGTCTGGCGGTCTGTCTGGCTGTTTATCTGGCTGCCTGGCTGCCTGAATGTCTGGCTGTCTGTCTGTCTCTCTCGCTGTCTGGGTATCTGGCTCTCTGTGAGTCTGGATGTCTGGCTGGCTGGCTGTGTTTCTGGCTGTCGGGCTGTCTGTATGTCCGGCTGCCTGTCTTTCTGTCTGGCTGTCTGCTAATCTCTATGGCTGTTTGGCTGTCTGTCTGGTTCTCAGGCTGTCTGTATGGCTATGTGGATGTCTGTGTCGCTTACTGTCTTGCTGTCTGTCTGGCTTTGTGGCTGTCTGGCTGTCTGGCAGTCTGTCTGTCTAACTGACTGACTGGCATTCTGCCTGTCTGTCTGGCTGTCTCACTGTGTGACTGTCTGTCTGCCTGTCTGACTGTCTGGCTTGCTGTCTTTGTGGTCGTCTGTCTGGCTGTCTGGGTGTGTGGCAGGTTGGCTGTCTGTCTGGGTGTATGGGTGTCTGGCTGTCTGGCTCTCTGGCTGTCTGTTTTTCTGTCTTTGTGTCCGTCTGTCTGGGTGTGTGGCAGGTTGCCTATCTGTCTGGGTGTATGGGTGTCTGGTTGTCCGTCTGTCTGTGTGGCTGTCTGACTGCTTGGCCATTTGTCTGTCTGGCTATCTCTCTACCTGGCTGCCTGGCTGTCTGTCTGTGTGTCTGGCTCTTTCGCTGGCTGTCTGTGTGTCTTGCTGTCTGTGTGTCTGGCTGCCTGGATGCCTGCCTGTGTGGCTGTCTGCCAGTCCGGCTGTCTGCACTGTGTGTAAGGCTGTCTATCAGTCTATCTGGCTGTGTGTCTGTCTGACTGTGTGACTCTCTGGGTGTCTGGCTCTCTGGCGGTCTGGCTGACGGACTGTCTGTCTGTCTGGCTTTCTGTGATGCTGTCTGGCTATTTGGCGTTCCTTCTGACGTTCTGGGTGTCTGTCTGGCTGTCCTGTCTGTCTGTCTGATTCTGTGTGGTTGCCAATCTGGCTGTCTGGCTGTCTTTGTGGCTGTCTGGCTGTCTGTCTGGGTGTCTGGCTGGCTGTCTGCCAGTCTGGCTATCTGGCTGGCTGTCTGGCAGTCTGACTGTCTGGATGGCTGCCTGGCTGTGTGGCTGTCTGTCTGTGTGGCTCTCTGACTGTCTTTCTGTGTCTGTGTTGCTGTCTGGCTGTGTGTGTGTCTGGCTGTCTTTCTGGGTGTCACCTGGCTGTCTATCGGTCTGCCTGACTGTCTTGCTGTCTGGCTCTGTATCAGTCTCTCTGTCAGTCTGTGTCGCTGTCTGGCTGCCTGGCTGTCATGCTAGCTGTCTGTCGGTCTGGGTTTCTGACTGTCTGTCTGTCTGGCTTTCTGTGTTGCTGTCTGGGTTTTTGGCTGTCTGACTGTCGGTCTGACTGTGAGGCTGTCTGACTGTCTTTCTAGCTGTCTGCCTGGCTGCGTGGCTGTCTGATTGTCTGGATTTGTGTCTGTGTGGTGATCTGGGTGTCGGGCTGGCCGTCTATCTGTGTGTCTGGCGGGATGTCTGGCTGTCTTTCTGTCAGTCTGACTGTCTGGCTGTCGTCTGGCTGTCTGGCTGTATTGCTATCTGGCGACCTGTCTGGCTGTCTGGTGGTCTGCCTGGCTGTGTGGCTGACGGTGTGCCTATCTGTCTGGCTCTCTGTCTGATTCTCCGTCTGTCCGTGTGGCTGTCCGTCTGTCTACCTCTGTGGCTATCTAGCTGTCTGAATGTCTGGCTGTTTGTCTGGCTGACTGGCTGTCTGGCATTCTGTCTGTCTGGCTTCAGGCTCTGGCTGTCTGGCAGTGTGACTTTCTCGCGTTCTGTCTGTCTGGCTCTCTGTCTTGCTGGCTGTCGGGCAGTCTAGCTGTGTGTCTGGCTATCTGTATGGCTGTCTGTCTGTCGGTCTACCTGACTGTCTTGCTTTCTGGCTGTCTATCAGTCTCTCTGTCAGTCCGTGTGGTTGTCTGGCTGCCTGGCTGTCCTGCTGGATGTTTTTCGGTCTGGCTGGCTGTCTGTCTGACTGTCTGGCCTTTTCTGGCTGTCTATCTAGCTGTCTGTCTGTCTGCCGGTGTGGCGGCCTGGCTGTCTGCCTGCCTGGCTGCATGACTGCCTGGCTTCCTGGCTTTCTGGTTGCCTGGCTGTCTGTCTGTGTGTCTGGCTGGATGTCTGGCTGTCTTTCTGTCTGCCTGACTGTCTGGCAGTCTTGCTATCTGGTGATCTGTTAGGCTGTCTCTCTGGCTGTCTGTCTGGTTGTCTGGCTGACGGTCTGGCTGTCTGTCTGGCTTTCCGCCTGATTGTCCGTCTGTGTGTGTGGCTGTCCGTCTGTCTGACTGTCTGTCTGGCTATCTGGCTGTCTGGTTGTCTGGCTGACTGGCTGGCTGTCTGAAATTCTGTCTGTCTGGCTTCAGGCTCTCTGGCTGTCTGGCTGTGTGACTTTCTGGCGTTCTGGTTGTCTGTCTGGCAGTCTGGTTGGCTGTCGGGCAGTCTAGCTGTCTGTCTATCTGTCTTTCTGTGCCTGTGTTGCTGTCTGACTGTCTGTCTGGCTGGCTGTCGGTCTGCCTGACTGTCTAGCTGTCTATCAGTCTCTCTGTCAGTCTGTGTGGCTGTCTGCCTGGGTGTTTTGCTGACTGTCTGTCGGTCTGGCGGTCTGTCTGTCTGTCAAGCTGTCCGACTGTCTGGTTGTCTGGCTCTCTGGGTGACTGTCTGGCTGTCTGTATGGCTCTCTGGTGGTCTGGCTCTCTGGGTGTCTGGCTGGCTGTCTGGCTGGCTTTCTGGCTGTCTGGCTGGCTTTCTAGCTGTCTGACTGGCTGTCTATCTGTCCAGTTGGGTGTCTGGCTGTTTGGCTATCTGCCTGGCTGTCCGCCTGGCTGTCTCTCTGTCTTGCTGTCTGTCTGGCTTCCTTTCTGGCTGTCTGGCTTTCTGTCTGGCTGTCAGTCTGACTGTCTGTCTGGCTCTCTGGCTGTCTGCCTTTCTGTCTGGGTGTTTGGCTGTCTGAGTGTGTCTGGCTGTGTGACTGTCTGTCTGGCTTTGTACCTGTCTGTCTGGTTGTCTTGCTGTCTGGCTGTCCTCCTGTCTGGCTATCTGGATGTCTAGCTCTCTGTCTGTCTGGGCCTCTGGGTGTCGGGCTGGCTGGTTGTCTGTATGTGAGTCATGCTGTTTGAGTGTCTAGCTCTCTGGCTGTCTGACGTCCCTTCTGGCTTTCTGGCTTTCAGGCTGTCTGGCTCTCTGTCTGGCTAGCTGGTTTTCTGGCTGTCTGTCTGGCTGTCTGTCAGGCTCTCCATCAGGCTGTCTGTTTTTCTGGCTCTCTGGCTGGCTGGCTGGCTGGCTTTCTGGTTGTCTGGCTGTCTGCCTGTCTAGCTTTAGGGCTGTCTGGCTGTCTGGCGTCCCTTCTGGCTTTCTGGCTGCCTGACTGTCTGGCGGTATGGCTGTCTGTCTGGCTGTCTGTCTGGCGGGCTGACTGGCTGTCTGTCTGTCTGGCTGTCTAAGTTTCTGGCTGTTTGTCAGGCTCTCCGTCTTTCTGGCTCTCTGACTGTGTCTCTCCTTGCCTGTGTGTCTGTGTCGGTCTGTGTGTGTCTGTGTCTGTCTATCTGTGTGTGTCTGTCTATGTCTGTGTGTGTCTGTCTGTTTGTGTGTTTATGTCGCTGAGTCTGTCTGTGTCTCTGTGTGCGTCTCTCTATGTCTCTGCGTCTTTGTGGGCCTGTCTTTCTGTGTGTGTCTGCCTGTGTCTGTCTGTCTCTATGTCTTTGTCGGTCTGTGTCTGTATGTGTGTGTCTGTGATGTGTGTGTCTGTGTATGTCTGTCTGTGTCTCTATCTGTCTTTGTCTTTTTGTGGTGTCTTTGACTGTCTGTGTGTATCAGTCAATGTGTGTCTGTCTGACTTTGTACATCTGTGTCTGCCTGTGTGTGTGTCTGGCTCTGTGTGTCTGTCTGTATGTGTCTCTCTGTCTCTGTGTGTTTCTGTCTCTCTGTCTGTGTGTGTCTGTATGTGTGTCTCTGTGTCCGCGTCTCTTTGTGTCTGTGTCTGTCAGTGTGTCTGTGTATTCTGTGTGTGTCTGTGACTGTCTCTCTGTGTCTGTGTCCGTCTGTCTGTGTGTGTCGGTCTGTGTCTGTGTGTGTCTGCGTCTGTGTGTGTCTGTATCTGTCTGTTGGTGTCTGTGACTGTCTGTCTGTGAGTGTCAGTATGTGTGTGTCTCTCTGTGTCTGTCTCTGTGTGTCAATCTGTCTGTGTTTGTCTGTCTGTGTGTGTCGCTGTCTGTCTGTATGTTTTTGTCTGTCTATATGTGTCTGCCTGTGTCTCTGTGTCGGTCTGTGTCTTTGTGTCTGTGTTTTTGTCTGTCTGTGCGTGTCTGTGCGTCTGTGTCTGTCTGTGTATGTCTAACTGGGTCTTTCTGTGTGTGCCTGTGTATGTCTGTGTGTGAGTGTCTCTCTGTGTCTGCTTGTGTCTAGCTATGTGATCCTGTGTGCGTCTGTTTGTGTGCGTATGTGTGTCCATGTCTGTCTGTGTGTGTTTGTGACATTCTGTGTGTGTCTGTATGTGTGTGTCCGTCTGTGTCTCTGTGTCTCCGTGTCTGTCTGTGTCTGCGTCTCCATGTCTTTGTGTCTGTGCCTCTATGTCTGTCTTTCTCTGTGTTTCTGTGTCTGTCTGTGGGTGTCGATGTTTGTGTCTATGAATGTTTGTCTGTGGCTGTGTGAGTCTGTCTATGTGTGTCTGTTTGTGTCTGTGTGTGACTGTGTCTGTCCGTGTTGGTCTGTCTGTGTGCTGCTGTGTCTGTCTGAGTGTGTCGGTCTGTGTGTCTCTGTGTGTGTCTGTGTCTCTGTCAGTCTGTATCTCTGTGTTATCTGTGACCCTGTGTCTGTGTGTCTTTGCGTCTGTGTCTGTGTATGTCTGTGTGTGTCTGTCTGCGTGTGTCTTTGACTGTCTGTCTGTGGCTGTGTGAGTCCGTCTCTGTGAGTCTGTCTGTGAGTGTCTGCCTATGTGTGTCTGTGTCCGTCGGTGTCTGTCTGTGTGTGTCTGTGTCTGTCTATGTGTGTCTGTCTGTGTGTGTCTCTGTGTGTGTGCCTGTCTGTGTCTCTGAGTCTGTCTATGTCTCTGTGTCTGTGTTTCTTGGCGTCTGTGTTCGTGTGTGTCTGTGTCTTTCTGTATCTGTATCTGTCTAAGTGTGTCTGTCTGTGTCTGTGTGCCTGTCTGTGGGTGTCTCTGTGTGGGTCTGTGTGTCTGTGTCTGCCTGTGACTATGTGCGTCTGTCTGTGTGTGTCTGTCTGTGTGTGTCTCTGTGTGTGCCTGTCTGTGTCTCTTAGTCTGTGTGCGTCTCTGTGTCTGTATTTATTTGGGTCTGTGTCTGTCTTTCTGTATCTGTGTCTGCCTGTATGCCTCTGTATCTGTCTGTGTGTCTGTATCTGTCTGTGTGTCTGTATCTGTCTAAGTGTGTCTGTCTGTGTCTGTGTGCCTGTATGTGGGTGTATCTCTGTGTTGGTCTGTGTCTGTCTGTGTGTGTCTGTCTCTGACTGTCAGTGTCTGTGAGTGTCTGTCTGTGTGTGTCTGTTTGTATGTGTCTGTGTTTGTCTGTGTGTGGCTTTTCGTGTGCGTCTGTGTGTCTGTCTATGTGTGTCTGTGTGTCTGCCTTTGTCTGTGTCTATCTCTTTGTGTCTGTGTCTGTCTGTGACGGTCTGGGTGTGTGTCTGTGACTGTCTGTGTCTGTGTATATCTGTCTGTGTGTGTCTTTGTCTGTCTGTGTGTGTCTTTGTCTGTCTGTGTGTGTCTGTCCGTTTCTGCGTGTGTCTGTCTGTGTCTCTGTGTGTATCTGTCTGTGTCTGTGTGTCTTTGCGTCTTTGTTCGTCTGTGTGTGTCTGTCTGTATGTCTGTGTGTTTGTGTCTGTCTCGGTGTGTCTGTGTGTGTCTGTGTAGTGTGTGTCTGTGCCAGTCTGTGTGTGTCTGTCAGTCTCTGTGTTTTGTTTCTGTCTGTGGGTGTCTGTGTCTGCCTTATTCGGTCTGTGTGTGTCCTTGACTGTCTGTGTCTGTGTGTCTTTGTTCATCTGTGTGTGTCTGTCTGTATGTCTGTGTGTCTGTGTGTTTGTGTCTGTCTCGGTGTGTCTGTGTGTGTCTGTGTAGTGTGTGTCTGTGCCAGTCTGTGTGTGTCTGTCAGTCTCTGTGTTTTGTTTCTGTCTGTGGGTGTCTGTGTCTGCCTTATTCGGTCTGTGTGTGTCCTTGACTGTCTGTGTCTGTCTGTTTGTATGGCTGTGTCTGTATGTCTGTGTGTGACTATGTGTGTCTGTCTGTGTCTGTCTTTCTGTCTGTGTCTATCTGTGAGTGTCTGTATGTGTCTGTGTCTTTCTGTGTGTGTTTATGTCTGTCTGCGTGTGTCTGTGTGTGTCCGTCTGTCTATGTCTATCTGTGTGTGGCTGTCCGTCTGTGTGTGTCTGTCTGTGTATCTGTATCTATCTGTGTCTTTCTGTGTTTGTCTGCGACTGTCTCTATGTGTCTGGGTCTGTCTGTGTGTTTCTGTGTCTGTCTTTGTGTGTTTGTGAGTCTGACTGTGTATGTCAGTCTGTGTGTGTCTGTGTGTGTCTTTGATAGTCTGTGTGTGTCTGTAACTGTTTTTCTGGGTCTGTGTGTGTCGGTCTGTTTGTGTCTGTCCGTGTGTGTCTGTCTGTGTGTGTCTGTTTGTGTGTGTCTGTGTGTGTCTGTCTGTGTGTGGCTGTGTGTGTCTCTCGGTGTGTGTCGGTCTGTCTGTGTGTCTGTGTCTCTGTGCCTGTGTCTGTGCCTGTGTGTCTTTCTGTGTCTGTGTGTGTCCGTCTGTGTGTCTGTCTATGTGTGTCTGTGTGTCCGTCTATGTGTGTCTGTGTGTGTCTGTGTGTCAGCCTGTGTGTCCGTCTATGTGTGTCTGTGTGTGTCTTTCTGTGTCTGTGTGTCAGTCTGTGTGTGTCTGTGTGTCTATCTGTGTGTGTCTGTGAAATAGTCTGTGTCTGTCTGTGTGTGTCTGTGTCTCTGTATGTGTGTCTGTGCCTCTGTGTCTTGTATCTGTGTCTGTCTGTGTGTGTCTATAACGGTCTGTCTGTGTATCTGTCTGTGTCTATCTGTGTGTGTCTGTCTGTGTGTGTCTGTGTCTCTCTGTGTCTCTGTGTGTGTCTTTGTCTGTGTCTGTCTTTGTGTGTCTGAACTGTCTGTTTGTGTTCGTGTGTGTCTGTGTGTGTATGTTTGTGTCTGTGTGTGTCCGTGACTGTCAGTGTGTGTCTGTGACTGTCTGTGTGTGACTGTGTGTGTATCTGTGTGTGTCTGTCTATATGCGTCTGTCTGTGTCTGTCTTTGTGTGTCTGTCTGTGGGTATCTTTGTCGGTCTGCGTTTGTCTGCTGTGTGTGAGTGTCTGTCTGTGACTGTGTCTGTGTGGGTCTATGACTGTCTGTCATTGTCTGTGACCGTCTGTGTATGTCTGTCGGTGTGTCAGTCTGTGTCTGTCTGTCTCTGGGTGTCTGTCTGTGTGTGTCTATCTGTGTGTGTCTGTCTGTGTATGTGTGCCCATGTCTGTGTGTGTCCGTGTGTGTCTGTGTGTGTTTCTGGGTATCTGTTGGTGTGTATCTGTGTGTGTCTGTGTCTGTCTTTATCTGTGTGTGTCTGTCTGTGTGTCGCGGTTTGTGTGTGTCTGTCTGTGCGTGTCTGTCTGTGTGTGTCTGTGACATAGTCTGTGTCTGTGTGTGTCTTTCTGTGTGTGTCTGTGTCTCTGTGTGTCTTTCTGTTTGTGTCTGCGTCTGTCGGTGTGTATCTGTGTGTGTCTGTCTTTGTCTGTCTATGTGTCTGTGTCTGTCTGTATCTCTGTGTGTGTCTGTGTCTCTGTCTCTGTGTGTGCACATGTGCATGGTTAGGTGGGTGCGTGTTTGAAGGCAATCAAGTCTCACTTTTTTTACTTAATTTATTTTACACCATCGAACCACCAGTGCAAACTTGGTGAAGTTAGTAATAGAACTGACTTAAATTGTTGTGCATTCAAATTTAAATGACTTATCGAACTTGTCACTATACCTAGCTGGTGACGGAGTATATATTTTCACTGCACTATTATGAAGATTGAGTAATGCAAATCAACTAACTCTGGCTTGTCAACAACTCACATGCAAAAATAAATTATTACAACTGTATGTTATTTCAGTAAAAACACAGAGAAACCATTTACTATCTCGTGTCACTTTAAGTACTTATATGAAGAATATTTAAATGGTACTCCTGGAGGACATGTTGGTAGGAGGAGGTACAAAACTATTTTTTGTGATCTTGAACTACAAAAACCAAATGTGGCCGCATACCAGACATGTGATAGACTTAAGCTGAAGATAGATATCTGAAGGTGAAAGATATTGAGTTTGAGAGTAACAAATGCACTAAGAAAAGGCTGACTTGGCAAGTCACTCTTAAGAAATGATGCTACAAGGAAGCCATAACATTCCACTTACAAGATTGCTTGCCAACGCCAGTAGTCAGTAGCTTCATTGCCTTCTATAAAAACAGCTATGCAGCTGAAAGTTACCATTCCCTGCACTAATGACAAGCAAGCACAAAATATAACCCTTATGAAGGACTAATGAGTAGGAACTTGTCTTTACAATTAATTTAAACTTCATCTAGATGGAAAAAATAGCTTATGTATTCTGATTCCTACCAAGAACAAAACAAAAACAGTCACATTGCCATAATGTGTATGGTTACACTTCAGGAACACCCAATCTCTCAATCGACTGACCACTAATTCCTAATATTAGGTCATACACACATGGGGAGTGGTGGAGATTATGCAATAATAGAAAAAAAAAGAAATGTTCCTATTTATCATCCCCGCTACTGATTGCAACTTGTTGGTTTATCAGGAAGGAACAAGCCATTTGTGGTCAGTGAAACGTCTAAAGAGGACCTTTATGACTTTTCAGCATTGTTGGGAAAAGAACTCATGCTATGAAAGGTTGACATAACTGGAGAAAAGATTGTTTCGAGGGGCTTGCAGTGGCTGTTTTCCTTCAGGCAATTATTTCTCAAGTACAAGTTGAGGAACAATGATTTCAGATTTGTCAGTTTTCTCAGAAAAAGAAATAAAGCTGCAGGTATGAAACCTTTAAGAAGTATTCTGGTCCAAATGCAGTAAACCTAGCGAAAATAGGGCTTGCTGGGTCTACTTTCATTTATCTGGCCACATTCTGGGAATTCTAGAGCTTTGAAAACATCTGAAAGTGTTCTTAGTACATTTCCAAATACTGATACCAATGACAATGTTGAGTGAAGAATGTCTTCTTATTGTTTACTATATTTTGGATGGTGAAAACAATTTCATGAAAATTTAAAGTATGTCATTAAAGTCCTTAATAAGATGTATTTGTTTCTTGACTTAGTGTTAGGTTATATTTTGCCAAGTTCATTAAATTTAACAACCTTTTATAAAAGGTTAAAAAATATAATATTTACTATGCGGTTATAAGGTGTTATTTGCAAGTACTACAGTGATATTGGGGTCCTCGCCTTAGTGTGATGGTAGCGGTTCTGTTTAACAAGTGAGAGACCGAAGTTTGATTCCCACTGGGAGACCTGGCACGGAGTGCACTCAGCCTTGTTAGGTCCCTGAGAGGGCAATTGAGGAACTTCTTGATTGAAAATTTGTGGCCCTGGTTGTGTAGACTGCATAACCGGCCGGGAGGGACTGGGGCACTGACCACCAGTACTGCACCACACTCATGATGCCTGTGGTAGTTAGAGATGGATTAGATTAGATTAGATTGCGTTCTGTAGGTTCAATAATGGCCAGGCAGACCTTGAACATAGAACATGTCAAAAGCATTTACAATTAAATGCATAAAAAACATGCAAAACATGTACAGGTTTCAAGTTTTGCTGTTGAAGTACGAGATGAAGATAATACTTCTAGTGCATTGACACTTACATAGTTATTATACATGTACAAAATCATGTTACTTGGCTTTTACAGACTGTGTCATTGCTTCAATGTTTGCATTTTTGCTTGTATGAAAAAGCAGTCCAAATTTATAGCTAAGTAAGATGGTGGACGCAGCAGCTAGGCGGCAAGGGCTGTTGTGTTTTGGGTTGTTGTTGTTATTGTTATTATTATTATTGTTGCTGGTATTATTATTGTAAGATTTGAAGCTTTCACGGCGAACGTTAGTGATCAATTCTTCACAGATGATCAGCCGTGTTAAGTATGTGAAGGTCGAGCTTTCGGCCATTGTATACTCCATGGCCATCTTCAGGACTAAAAAGATCACATACTTAACATGGCTGATCACCCGTGAAGAATTGATCATTATTATTATTGTTATTCTTATTATTATGGTTATTATCATCATCGTTGTCATCGTCATCATCATTATCATCATTATTATTGTTGTTATTGTTATTACCACAGTTATATGTCTTGTTTCATTATCTTTGTCCTACTTCAGTCTGTCAATTTCTCAAGTTCTGTTAAATATGAATACTATATATAGTGGTATTTTATTCCCATGGGAACTACAAGATCTGATTACATGTTTAAAAACACAATTTCATTGTATATTCCAGTGGCAAACAACAAAACTTTCACTGAAACTATTAATATAACATTTGTGTGGAAGTGGATATGTGAAAATGTACTGTGAAAAGTCATGTAAGTCACATATCCATCCTCCAACCCTTCAAATAATCCTTATATAAGGGATAAAGATTTACAGGAATCAAAGTAACCTGATGTGTATAATTGCAGTATTAACCAACCAATAATTTTTTGCAAAATATGTAAAGTTTTGGCACATAAGGTATTTGGGAAATGGATTTTAATCTTTAATTTAGTTTTTCTCATTATGAGGATTTTTGACTTACCCAGTAGAGATCATACAGAAGTTTTTCTGAATGAGAAAAAAGACTTCAGGAACTATTCCCATAAAGTTCAAGGAATATATTTTGTTTGGTGTGCAATTAGCTGAAATATATGGTAAATGAATCTAAAATTAACAGCAATTTTTAGGTTAGTTTTGAAGAGGGGGCTTTTTCTTGAAAAAGCATCTTTGCATCTTGGATCACAAGTTAAATACTATGTTTGGTATTTATTGATTATTTCATTTTAAAGTTCACCCACCCACCCACACAACGCACATGCACACACAAACCTTTATCTAAAAATGGTTTTCTGTTTTTGATACAGAGGGCCTCAAATCATGTGTCTGGTGAAATCCTAGCCCACTTAGGTAAGTGATAGAGAAAGAATAAAGCTAAACAAACGAGGTTTGCAATTGTAAGTAAAAGATTTTTTTATTTCTTTTATTAATTGTGTTTTTTATTTTTCAGTAAATGGATAAAGGGATGTATTGAGGATCATCAAAAGGGGATAAAGCATTCAAACTACAGCATTGTAAGTATATGGAATGAGAATTTATTCCTCGGAATTGATTTTACACAATTCAAGAACTTTTTTTATGGAATTATCTGAATATCATCAAAACATCACAAGTTATCTGATAAAACTGTCAGGTTTTAAACAACTGAAAAATAAGGCAAAGACAGATATGCCTATTCTGGTTTAGTATTAAAGACAGCAGATAGCATAATCTATACAACCAATTGTAAAAGCTCATTATGCTTTTGAATTCATGAATCTATACAACATTTGACATATTTCTTAAAAATAGGTACTTTAACAAACATAAAAACAGAGACAGGGAGAAAAGAAATTAGGTGGGAGAAATACAAAAAAATAAAGTACATGGCACAATATAAGCAAGAAATTCCTTGGATTTGATTACAAGACCAATTTTTTCTTTGTCACTTGAGCACTGATGTTACACGAATGACTAAAAAATAAAATTCAGAACACAGTATTATTATTATTATCATTATTATTATTACTTTTTTTACATTGGCAAGATTGTAATAGAAACATAAGTTCTGTACAATAATATAATATGGCAATACTGATTCTCAACTGCTTTCCATTTAGCTAACTGATGCATTAGTATATACACAATATTTATGGCAAGTTTGACAGGATTTTTCTAACAAACAAAAAAAGTGTTGCTAAATCTACTTATAATTATCCCATTTTATACCCAGGAGCATTTTAGAGCCCCAATATACAATATGTTGTGTTAAATGACAACTTCCTAAACCCACGACTGCAACAACACTTTCCATGCATTGCTTCTTAATTTATGAAAACATAATTTTTAAAAAATAACAACACTCACAAAAAGAATTAATTATCCTGGAAGAAAGTGGTTTTCAAATGATTGTGGGTGAAATATATGTCTTTGCCGCCATCACAGGATAGAATCTGGCAATGCATGACAGGTATAAACAGGTATAATTTGAAACCGTAGTCGCCTATTAAATTCTTTCTCATTATCAAGATCCCCCCAGCACAACAAAATCTGATCAACATCAGAGGCCAGCAGTCTTAATCGCAGCTGCTTTTCTTTGCAAACGTCACAGTGAAATAATGAAAGAAACAATTAGTTCACATTCTTTTTATGTTCTTTCAAGCATCTATATTTATTTTCAAATCTGACATGTCAGGTTCATGAGAAGAATATTAACACGACTCACAATCACAACAGCAACGTTGAATATCACTCGCACACTTTTTGTATACACAGAAATCAATGCAACTGTTTCAGGTAAGGAAATAATTAATATCTAGAAAAAAAATTTTGATATACATAATGTCACTTTTCCATGCTCACTAAAGTTGGCACAATTGAACATGCTGCTATTAAATTTCATAGTCATATCAACGATGATGGTCCCTCATTGTTAGATTAAACTCGTTGTATATTACTTGTTCTATTGTTACAGTTCTGTTTACATTTTTTGATACTCAGGCTTCTTTTACATTTGGAATTGTTTGCTGTTTATAGATATTCCTTAAAAGTAGCAAGAGGTACTTAGCATATGCTGTAGTTCAGAAGGAAAGAACAAATCACAACTTCCATAAAAATGAACTAGTTCAAACCAGTCTGAAAAGGATTCTTAAGTAATTTGTTTTTCTCCATTGATATTGTTGAAAGGTAAATGCAGAACATCACACTGACAATTTGGCTACAAAAAGATTATGCAATATTAGTGAATGTTAGAAATTACAGGAAATAAATTGAGGAATAATTTGACATCCACAGCTAATGTAAGTGAAGAACACTGACATATATTTGTAAATGAGACATTATCTTCTGTTTCTGTATTCCATTTATTACCTGATGTTGAACTGATAAGCAAAACAGTCACTTGCACGTATTCCCTTCCTGGAAGAGGAGAAAGTCATTGTTATGGACTGCAATGCAGTGTGTTATCAGCACAGCATAGTAAGTAATTTATAAATAGATATGTATATTTAATAACATACTTTGCATTTATGTTGTTCATACAAAAGAATATTTCAAAGTGATTTCATCTTCTCTCTATGAGCCATGGCAACTTAGAATTCGGTATTAGGTCATTGCTATTACTGGTAAGCATGAGCGTCGGCAGACTTTTTTTCCAAGGGGGGAGGGGCGCCACATGTTGGAAGTTTGCAATCAGATATTATTAATTCATTATTTTGTCAAAATTTATATTTGTTGCAGATAACCGTATTGATTTGTGCTAAATCACAATTGTTCTTAATTAAAATAATAGTTTAATAGTCAGTAATTGATTGCACATTAAGTTCACCAACTTTCAAGGGGGGCCGTGGCCCCCCCTTGCCCCCTGTTCACAACACCCATGCTGGTAAGCATAATATAATGAGCCAATTATGCATAGTTACAACTTGAGAGGTGGAATCAGGACTGAAAAATTGTACGCTTCACGCGTAGCTGCTCTAACCACTAAGCTACCATGGCCAACTCACCAGTATGACGTTAAATTCCCCAACCAATTTGTACACCAGAAGTAAGTTGGTTGGCATAAAAAAATTAACAGTTACAACTGTTTATAGTGACAGAGTTGCATAAGTTTATTTGCATAAAAATACCAAAAAACGTGGGAAATTATTATGAAGCAATGATACCAATTTAAGAGGGAGGAGCATTAAATATGAATGTTTTTAATGCAGTTGTAAAACTACTAAAATTAAAATGCATAGTCAGAGAGTAAGAGATTTGTTTCATGATAACATAAAGCAGATCTTATTGGTAAGCACAGAGCTCGTTCATTTACAGACAGCTTTGTGGCATTCACATTGAACAAATTTGAATGCTGTTTTTACATATGATCAGATTTTCATTATTTCATTTGTGTTCAAATATGTCGCTTATTGCTTCTGTGTGTCTATTACCATCTAACCATCTAATTACCCATAATTAGTTACATTAGTAAACTGTGTCAACTTTTAAGATATAGTATTTGAATTAGTAGCATAAACCTGAATTCGTATTTCATTAAAAAGGTGTCAAACAACAACAATAATGCAATATTAAGGTTGTAATAAATACTCGAGTGCTTTCAGGTTCTGGTCAGGGAGGATGACCCTGTCAGGATTTTAAACTTAAACCTTAGTTTCCTTTGTCCAGTGTAAAAATCAGACTTTCTGATGAGGGGGAATCTTAAGTTTGTGTTACATTTATGGCAATAGTGATAGTAGCATTGGTGTGTTATATACATAAAACATAGCAGCAGCAGCAATAGGCATATTACTGCCTTTAGAAGCACTATGATTTTGTATTTCTGAACAGTATAGACATATAACTCCCAAAATTGTGTGATGAAAGTCAGGGGCGATTTGTTTTCCATTTTTCAAATTTAGTTTTGTATAACATTCCCCGATTAATGTAACGCACTTTCTCTCACTATTTGCACTCAACACATGTCACTTCCGATGCTGCAGTTTCTACCTGAAAAGCTGTAATATTACCACTACTTGAAGTTGAAGCTTGAGATTCAAACTGGAATACTTCACTGTCACTACTTTGCTTTCTTGTCACAAATTTATCCATGCTGACGAATGATAGAACGATTTGCAAGAAACAACTGAATACTGCAAGCTCCAGTCGTCATTATTGGAATTGTGACCCTGAATGCCAACTGAACTACTGAACCCAAGAATTGTTTGTTAACTTACTTGCGATATGATACTTTTGCTTACTCACAGCTCACACTCATACTATGTACAGTCTGTATCAAAAGTGTTCTGTATCTTCTTGTATTTTCAAAGTACAGTAATAGTAAATACTTTCAGTAAAAAGAAAAGATACTTCCCAAGCAGGGAAGGAATTCTTCCTTGACGAGCCAGGAAAATTGTTTAATGAGAGGGGAAAATCCCCCCTCCCCCTCCTCCCCTCCCATTAATTCAAATCCTGCCTTTGTCTGTCAACTTGTTTTGTAAAATAACAGAGGTTTGTAAGTTAAAAGTAAATGAACTTTGTATGATAGGAAAATGTTATAATCATAAATTTGTGAATATTGATAATGACAGAATTGAAAAGTAGATGGTGAGTGGCTCCAACGACTTTAATGAGCAACATTACATTCTTAAACTGCTACTTATTAACTCAGGATAGCTTTGTGCCCATCCAGGATTCCCTAAAATATGCTGGCAGCTCTGATGGTGGAGTGGCGTAAACAACACGATCAGCAAGTTGCATAAAAAAAGGAGATAGCATATAGACAACGCTCTTTATTTTCTCGCACTGGGTAGTAGCTTGTTGAAATTGAAAACATGCATCAATACTAAAAATATTGATAAAAAAGTATTTTGTGATGAATGAGGGTTTTCAGCACATATGCAATCTTAGACGAAATGCACTCAGATCCAATATAACTTCGTCAGATGATTCTATAATGAAGAACAGAATAGAAATACAATACTTCCTGGCATAAAACTATAATTCTATACACACATCAATTGACAATAATCATAACACAATAGTTTTTATTTACTTGTATCCGAGGATGTCATAGTAAGAAAAAAATTAAGAGGAAATCATGCACTGAAGGCAATAATAGCGGCTATTCACTAACTGTTTATAGATCTTAGATTCAACGTTGAATGATTAGTGTTGTAGATCAGTCTTGCAGCTCGTTTCAGAGGCAAATAAACACTTTAGTGCTAACAAAACCTTTAAGTGCATTCTTGCAACCCAGCATTAAACTTTTCCAAATTATGTGAGCTTAGGCTTTTAGCTTTTCCAAATTATTTTCTATTATATGCAGGAAAATCTAGATGATGTACACTTTTCTATTTTGGAACTTGTTGTTGTTAGCTAAGGCTGGGTTTCTGACAATGAAGCCATTAATCCTCTTGCTCTCCAATATTTTTCATTGATGGTTGGGAAACTATGTAGAGTGGCCAGACATTTGAAGGTGGTCTTGGTCCATTTCCTCTTGCAGATCACACAGAGGACAGAAAATTTTGGAACTTAGATATTCTTTTCTTTTGAATCTCACCATCTCTTGTATTATAATTATTATCTACTAAGATTACTATCTGACTGCCTCCGTAGTGCAGTTGGTAGTGCGCTTGCCTCTGGCGCGGAGGACCCGGGTTTGATCCCCGGTACCAGCATGGGGATTTTATCCCCTCTGGGAGGTCTGGCACGGGGTGCACTCAGCCTCGTTAGGTCCCAGGGGGGCCAATTGAGGAGCTACTTGATAGAGAAGTAGTGGAGAAGACCGCATAACCGGCTGGGAGGGCTCGGGGCGCTGACCACGTCCCACCCTCCAATACTGCACCTCACCAATGATGCCTGTAGTGGGCAGAGGGGGGGGGGACACAGCGGCTGGGCGGTAGGCCTTGGCCCCTTGTGGGCTGTCGCACCGGGGTAAAAAAAAAAAAAAAAAGATTACTATCTGCTTGCTTTGAAAGTGTATTCCCCAGTATCAGGAATTAATGTAGAGAGAACATTTTGATGAACAGTGCTGGTCAGTTACTGCTGTCTGAAAATGGACATGACATAATTCAGCTACAATCCTATTGGGAGGTAAACTTCACACCTATGTCAGTGAATCTGCTGCTGTGTTTTTTGACTGATGAAACAGTTTTATTGTGTAAGGTTTGTGAAAAGACTTCATCTAGAAAAAATGAATTGTATAACTAACACGTGTCAATAATAAAGCAAGAGTCTGTTTTTGCTTCAAAGAGTGGTGGCAAGCAAATAAGACAACCTCCAACAGACATTGCCACATTTATTAAAAGTCACACTGAAAAGAGTTTGTAAATCATTCCTTGATGTCAACAGGGTGTAATACAAGAACATTTACTTAAATAGCTTGTCAAACGAAATAAAAATTTGGTTTTTAAATCAAGCACTGCTTATTACTTATTAAGTATATTGTAGGCCAAGCAAAAGGCGTGCACTTGCATTCACAAGATCGCATGTTCAAATTCCCAGAGCTGACTAACCTAACCAAAGTATTTTTATAGCTTTTCTTTGGTTGCTTGGTGAATGCTGGGTTAGATAATTTGATCCATGGATTGCCCTATCTTCTATTTCATTTCTTTCTTCTTTACTGTCATACCAGACATTGAGCTGATTAGCCATGATGAATACGCTATGATCCAAGGTTTGTCTACTTCTAAACTGGTTACCGAACCAAGTCATGGCTTGTAAGCCCTTGAGGGCATAAGTCCCAGTTTTACATTTTTATTGCCTTTTTGGAACTGTCTATTTGGATTGTTATAAATACTTAAATATCTAGGACCAGTCATGTCAACGTTTGTGTTACGAAGTTGGCTTGAATGCACTGGGAGCATGGGGCAGCAGTGGAGAAGGGCTGTTGGACTGCCGTGCAACAATGTGGTTGTAATATTGTCATTGAAAACTTTACCTCTTCACATATGTATTTAAGCTTTCATGGCCGGTATCTTGACTATTTGAAATGTTTAGTTCTTCCGAGCTAGTAGGCCGTGGTCTAGAAGGCATGGTAGATACCAACGTTTTGCCAAGTACTCATTCAAACTCTGACCAGTGCAGACGGAGGATCGTGTTACCCTGATGATGCCAAGCGCAGTACTTGGCGAAACGTTGGTATCTACCACGGCCTACAAGCCTGGAAGAACTAAACATTTACTTCTTCATTTTCTACTTTCCATGTAAATCTGCTAGTTCATTAAAATCGGCAAGGCATATACATAAACTATTACGCAGAATATCATCACTGATCCGAGGACTATGCTGATTTTCAACAACTCCATAATGAAAAATACTTGCTTGCACATGTAAGTGCTGCTGAACATAGCTATTATTTTCGCAGCATTGTCAATAAGATTTTGAAAGTGTGAATCAAGAAGGCCTATGTAGAGCTGTTGCATTTTACACAAGTCGACGGTCACATTTCAACTCGATTAGCTCCATTTGAATTGTTAGATCTTAAATCTCGTTAACTTTTGCTCAATGGGGCATGTCAGAAATACAAAATGTTTGCTTACAATTTTTATATATGGACATAATGAGTGTCAAATGAATTCTGCTCTTTGCAAGCTGAATAAAAAATATTTAATATTTGAAACAGAAGATATAGTAAGTTTTGACAGAGCCATGGTTGTGTATACCTGAGTTCAGTGCAACAATTCCTACCCCTAGGTATAGCGTCGCTCACGCGGTCAAGGGAGTTTGTCGTACAGTCACTTGGCACACTGAAGGTCGAAGAGTATGCTACCATTGCATTTGGAGCACTCTTGTCACCAGTAGCGTCTGTTGACATGACTGGTCTAGGCTGTAGTTTTAATAGTTCATAGACATTCTTTTAAGTAGACAACTTTAACAGTTTGCTACTACACTTAACATTCGCTTTAAATTACTAATCACAGAATTAAATGGAAGAAGCTCAAATTCATAGAAATATTTTAATTTTCTGTTTGTCCCAGTTGTGTTGAGTATCCAATAGAAAACACAGAGAAATATTATATAGTGGCGATATATTTGAAACTGCAGAATTGGAACACAAACATGTGTTATGTTGCTGTGCTTAAAACTATTAGTCAGAACTGATAATGAATTTTACTTACAGCTTCTGTGTCATTTTCTCTTTAAGTTCTTCACAAAAGTAGGCCAAGTTCTGTTATCAGTTTTGAATCTAAGTTTTAAATATTATGAAAGCAATTTCACTGTTTAAGGTGCTATTTATAAAATAAGTTTTGTTCTAAGATTTGAGAGGTAGAACTGGAACTTAAAAATTCAATGCCACAACTGGGATTTGAACTACAGACCTTCTGCTTACCGGGCGGCTGCTCTACCACTGAGCTATTGTGACAAACTGCCAGAATGGCATTAAATTCTCAAACCAGTTCGTATTTCTCCTGGTAAACCACAAAGGCAGTCTCACATCAGAGACAAATTACCTCTTAAACTTTGCCCACACACGGCTCGTGTGTTTAAAAATACCAACAGTAAGTTTATTGGCATAAATAAATAATAATTAGGTTTTGTTCTACCTTAGTGCACCAAGAAGAATGGACAGGAATGGGATGTCTTAGCATTAGTTACAATACAGCTTCTCATAGACAAATGAAGACTTGTATAAAAATCCAACCATGCACGTCAAAGCTTCGATACAGTGTCAAATCTTTGTAGGTATAACATTTAATGTCTTGACATTAAGTTGATACTTGCAACTGGGAAACTGGGCAACTATCTAATGTTGTTGTTGTTAGCTAATGCTGGATTTCTGACAATGAAGTCATTAATCCCCCTCAGGGGTCTCCGTCTAGGGGATATGTGAATAGCGACCACAAGGTACCCAAGCTGAGCAGAACATTACTTCCACTTACTGGTGTTTTGCTCCTCACTGTAACTTTTCTATCTGACCTTACCTTGGTCATCTCCTGTTCTCTTCCGACGCCGATGATATTAGGGTTCCCGAGGGCTAGGGAGTCTTTATTTTTCCAACCTCTCCATTTCTCTAATTTCTCTATAAAATCTTAACCCCTAACATGCTGACCTGTCATGGCATGTAATATGTCCTCTTATTGGTAATCAGAGGATATGGTCGGTGAATTTATTTTGATAATTCTCCCGGTCAGGTCGGTGAGACCTGTAAACCAACGACAGGTGTGGTCCTCCAGACATTCTGGGGGTTGTGAGAGAGCGATGTGACCGGCAAAACATAAACATATGGTGCTCTCTAAAAAACGGTTACTATTACTGCTATTGCTCTCTTTTTTTATGAAATATGACTCGAGGGGTAAAATGTTCCGGAGTTAAAATAGTCCCCCATTCGGATCTCCGGGCGGGGACTATTTCTCGAGAACCAAAACATTATACTAATAGAAGATCTAACATCAGACTTCTACAATGGAATGCGGGTGGTCTCACACAAACTATCTAATGTTGTTGTATTTAAAACACTGAATGAAATGGGATTTTAGTATATAAAATATTGCACTACACCTTAGAAAGAAAAATCTTCTAAAAATTACATGTAGGTGTGTAATGCCAAAAGTTAGGTGAGAAACATACAACTATGTGTTTGTAGGTTATCATTCCGAAGTTTATTTTATTTAAAATAGGTGCATGAAAGATTGAAAATCAGATCAAACCAGCTTACTAGTTTATCCTAATTTCTGTGTTATCTCTCTTTCATTAAAAAGCTCTGTTTTATCCTTTCTTTCTATATTACAGCATTAGCTTTAGAATGTTTCTGGAGTTTTAGTTTTGTGATTGTTAACATGTTCTTGAAATTCAACAATATTAATGTCTCTGAAAGTGTTCCTAGTATCCTGAATGTTTATTCCCTTACGACAGGTTCTCTTACTTGAACTTCGTTATATCAAAAAATGTGGTTTTTTAGAGATTTGTTGTTGCACACTTCTAATTTACTTAGTTTGTGTCCTGCAATATATTTCTTCCTGCAAGTTGCAAACTTATCATTTAAGAGTTCTGAAAGACTTAATTATTCTTTGCATAATTAGTAATAAACTTGTACTTGGTTTATCTTAATGTGTTGCATTAAGGGACTTTAACTAAAGTATTTCACTAGAAACCAAAACGTTTGCTTTCTTTTGGAAACTGATGATTTTGAACCATAATCTGCAGTTCATTTCCAAAGAATGGCTTCATTCCATTGGTTTCGTGCCATTTTTAAACATGTGGCTCATGGCATTATTTGAACATATTGTGGTATTTGCTCTTGTAATACCATGGTTTCTGCTGTAAATAAAATGGCAGGTAGTTTGAAGCTGTGCTCAGTTGTATGGCCAGGAGTGACGTAGGGTGGTAGCAGGTGGCTGCGTTGGTAAGGTAGCGGGATCATCGGAGCTGGCAGCTACGGCTGCTGCGCCCCGTCTCAGCCAGCCTCACTTCTTCAAGTCACCTATATCCTTGGGTTTTGTGTCCATTCCACCACCCCCTCCAGATTGCTGCGATGACGTTACTGATATGTGAGCCCCACCATTGTTCCCTGACGGATACATCTTGTCCAGGTGTTTTAATGACTCTGTCAGGAAATTCTGGAACAACAATTTCAAATAGGAATTAACATATAAATATGGTTTTAAGCACAAGACTCCTTTTATTTTGTTTGTTGCTCTCTAGCCTATTTAAATTTCAATGAAAATTGAACACATGGGAACAAATCTTTATTTTAAAAAATAGAAACCGAGTATTTAATTTCGACATTCCTCAGAGAGACATTTTCAGTAAGTTCATTGAACCGCCACCAGAAGAAACACCAGAAGAAGCATCACCATCTGCACCACGAAACACCATGGAAACCCAGTTATTGTCCGGTTGATAATGGAGGAAAGTTAACCTTCAAAATGCGTCCCGGAAAAATATGTTGTAAGTGTTGTTCAGTGTTATTAATTAACTCACCTTTTAAATTAAATGAATAGTAATGTTATTTCTTATGTTAATTTCCTTTTTTAGAGCTGCTTACATAGAAACACTTCAAAAATGTTCTTTTGAGAAACAAAATAATTTTCAAGAATTTATTTATATTTCTTCTACACACCTTTAAAAAGTTGTTGTATATATTTATTGTTATACCATTTCCATTAGAGGATTAAGAACTCTTACACATAAAGTTGTGAGTGCCTTAACAGATCACATTCCCTAGCCCATCTTAAAAGTCCAACAAAATCTGTACCATAACGACAAAGTAGGTTAGAAACTTAAATGGTATATAATGAAATATATTTATACTTTAATAATTTTGTAACAAATATACTGAGTTATTAATTAGCACTTCTAGTGTTAGACATGAAAGCATCAAATCTTATAAAATCTTGTAAAATTCTAATGAATAGCATACTTTACATAGATTCTAAGCTTTCACGGCGAAAAATATTAATTGGCACTTCGAGTTACCAGCCGTGTAATATGTATAAAATTGTTTGACATTTCAGCCATAATAAACTCCATGGCCATCATCAGGAATGAATAATTAATAAATAAATGAGCATCTCAACTCGTGGCCCCGACTGGGAACTGCATCCAACTGGTGTTTGTTTCTTATACAGAAATAGTCAGATTATCATTTCACTGGTTCCAGACAAGTCTATTCTATTTTAGCGAAAAAGATTGAAGCAACAGTTCTAATGTGCTGCCATCTAACAGCAGCCCACCTCGATAGCATGATGGTTAGCGTGTCTGCCTCACGTTCAAGAGGTCGCGAGTTCGAATCTCGCTTAGGGTAAGTTATCCGGGTAAGGTTTTTTCCGAGGTTTTCCCTTATCCTGAGAAGACGAATGTCGGGTAACTTAAATCTCCATGTACCTCGGCCTCATTTGAGCATCATTTCACCCATTTTATTTCATTCATTCGTCCGATATGACGCAATGTTGGAGGACGTTAATTCAAAAAAAAAAAAAAAAAATCTAACAGCAGTTTTAATGATAGCTATTACACAGCTTTTATAGGGAAAAGATTTACCTAAAGAGGAATATCTCAGTTTGCAATTTTGGAGTTTGGGTCACTATTGTTAACCACAGTTCAATTGAGGCAGTTGATGTAAAAATCACACATATGGCAAAAAAGGATATTGAGAAAAGCAATATGAATATTTGTTTCTAATTATTTGTTTTCTCTTTATTTTACATTAATAGTGCGAGAAATATAAGTACTGAAGTTGTAATACTGAACGAGGTTAACGATCTTGTAAGTGGATACCATAAACATCAATTCTATTACATTTTCATAAGTGTTATGCTGATACATTTATTCGTTTATGAGGTACAATAATTTTGAATCCAAATCTATAATTTTGAGTGGCCAATACAATAATTTTACTTTTTGGTTGGTATGACTGCTTACTCTATTCAGATGTTAGTCGCTATGGAAATTGTTTTTATGATGTATGTTATAGTATGTTCCAGTTATCTTATATGTTATGTTAAATAAATGTTAAATAGATATTAAATTATCTTCCTTTCATAGAAGTTTGAAAACAGTGTTGTTGTTATTAATTTAATTTAAAAGGTGAGTTAATTAATAACACTGAACAACACTTACAACATATTTTTTTTTCGGGACACGTTTCGAAGCTTAACTTTCCTCCATTATCAACCGGACAATAACTGGGTTTCCATGGTGTTTCATGGTGCAGATGGTGATACTTCTTCCGGTGGCGGTTCAATGAACTTACTGAAAATGTCTGTCTGAGGAATGTCGAAATTAAATACTCGGTTTCTATTTTTTAAAATAAAGATTTGTTCCCATGTGGACAGTTCTTGTTTTCCGGTTATAAAGCTAGAACCAAAACTTCTCAAACACATAACCGGAAAACAAGAACTGTCCACATGGGAACAAACCTTTATTTTAAAAAATAGAAACCGAGTATTTAATTTCGACATTCCTCAGAGAGACATTTTCAGTAAGTTCATTGAACCGCCACCAGAAGAAACACCAGAAGCATCACCATCTGCACCATTAAACACCATGGAAACCCAGTTATTGTCTGGTTGATAATGGAGGAAAGTTAACCTTCGAAACACGTCCCGGAAAAATATGTTGTAAGTGTTGTTCAGTGTTATTAATTAACTCACCATTTAAATTCAATTAAAATATATTAAATTATCTATCATTTAAAACTACAGTGGTATTACTGAACTAATAATTTTAGTGTGGCGTATAATGTTATGTGGAGTTGTTTCTGGTATGCCAGTCGTGGAGTTAAGAAAACACAGATGCTAGATGAAGGTTACTGACCTGTATGGCTGTAAGGGCAGCAACAATTGCTGGGCTACCAAAACCATGGGATATGAGAGAGAAGTGTGTGAGGTGCCGCTGAATGCTGGGATCCAGTATGTGCTGTGGCCGTGTATTGCACAAAGGGGATCTGTCTTGATTCAACAGGTCCATCAGCTCTTTGGTTATTTGTCTGCAACAACATACACATAATTACTGTAGCCACAATGCATGTTCTTTCTTTGTATTTTCAATAATATGATTTGTACATCACATCTGCAAAGACTGTGAATAGTGTTTGATGATGCATACTCCACGAAGAAATGCAAATTTGAAATTTTTAAAACAAGAATGCAGGTTTTGCTCTTAAGGGACACTGGGAATGAAATTTGAAAGTTCCACATTTCGTGATAGATTTTTCTGAAATTTTTACTGTGTTTGTATTTATATAAGAATAGGAGGTACACCAAATTTCATTAAAATTGGATAATTCGTTTATGATATATAAATTATTTAATGAATTTAATAGGCACATTTTCAAAATAGAGCTCTCATCTATTGACTATTCAAAATCCATTTATATTGGCAGAACTGATACTCTAAAACATGGGTAACAATTGTATGAAGAGATATTTCAAATACATTTGCTGATTATGCTGTACATATTTTTTTAATAACAAAGAAAATTTAATCTTAAAAATTATTGATTTTTTTCATACAAAAAAAATGTTTTTGGAATTCATGTTAATGATAACATCAATATTGAATCATAGTTTTGTTTAGCTACTATTTATGAATACTTTTGGAAATTTTCATTGAATTTGAAGCAAAACTCAGGTGCGACCTTCTTTTGGAATGTGCAGAAATGTAGTTTTGAGAAAAACAGGCTTTTATATAGGAGCATCCTGTGTACGTTAAGGGAAGAGCACTATTTGAAAGGGCCGTAATGACCACATGGATTGGGGGATATGAAAAATTTTAGTTGATAAAATGCACAGGTGTTCCAGGAACATTTTAAGCTAAAAAAACAATTTTCGACTTTTTGACAATTTTGACCAAAATTTCACTCCCAGTGTCCCTGTGTGGCATTAATTTATAATTTTTCCCCTTCAGCTAATATTTAATACAATCTCTGCAATCGATATAAAAATGCATGATGTGGGTATGTACACAAAACAAATTTAATAATATGCACTGTTTGGGGCCATTTCTCAGTTCATATCATCTTGCAAGAGATGAGACATGATTTCTGGCCAGCTTTGCAATAGGGGGCTAGAGGCGTGGCACTGTAATAAGGATAAAAACGGAGGGAGAGTGGAAAGGATGGATACACTTGGCCGTGCAGGAAAACATGATTAATCTCCAAATTTTTAATGCCTATTATAGCACTAAAGGTTACAAATGTTTAAAAGAAAGGTAGAACTGGAACTCAAAAATTCAATGTCACAGAGGAGAGTCCGTGGTTCAAATCCCAGCTGTGACATTGAATTTTTGGGTTCCGGTTCTACCTTTCAGACATTGCCCACATGCGGCTTGTGTGTTTAAAAACACCAACAGTAAGTTTGTTGGCATAAGTAAATAATAGTTACAAATGTTGCTTGAAATAAGCAGCATTTATTGAGTTAAACAATTCTGTGTTATAAGAAAAGCTTTCACTTCATCCTTAAAATCACAAAATGTGTGAAACTTTACAGTAAATATAATAAAAGTTCAATCCTTCTACAAATTCTCCCTATATTTGTACTCAAATTAAAATTCATATTGAAATAATTTTAAAGATGTTTATCTATTACATTATATTATTTTACAGTCTCTGCTTTCAAATGAAAGGCTTTCTTCTAATACATATACAATAAATCGCCTTTATTGGGTGGCATTAAAATTTAATTACATTTCTGTGAGTTTGCACAGTTTCTGAAAGTTGTCAAACTGTGTTCCAGCTTGTCATAGGCCAGTAATCTGGCCATGTATAGTTTCCGATGTATACAACATGTTGTGAATCAAACAACAACTGAGTAATGATTAACTGAAACGTCAGAAATTACTTTCCTTTCACATCGAGCTGTCATTGGTTGTAGTTATGTCCAGCCAGCAGCATAAATAATGCTCTCATTGTAGAGGGGTAAGGAGGGAAAGAAGAGGCCTCGTTAAATAATCATAATACTCTTGCATTTTTTTACTTTCTCTACTGGTAAGTAGGGGAAGTATTGTATTCCATCCAAAAATTCGATGTCAAGGTTTCACCAGAAATATATGTCTTGAGACCCCTTGAATCCAAACAAAACATTTTTAGAAAAAGGTCCGTGTGTCTGTGTGTCAGTCTGTGGACAGCATAACTCAAAAACGAAAAGTCGGTCAAAAACTAAAGTTGGTATTTAAGTTTAATGTCTTTCAAGGATGCAACACGAAGTTTTTGAAGAAAATTGCCCCACCCTAAACTACCCTTTACATAGAACATTTTTCGAAAATTTTGATTTTCGTGATTTTGATTAAAATGTCATATGTTTGAGATATTTTTATGGCAAATGAAATGTATATCTTGAATTTTCTGGCTATAGCCCCTGTAGTCGTATTTACTCTGGACGACTTTTGCATAACTGGTCAACCATTAGAGATAGACCAAATCATACTATACAAAAAATGTAGATCTTGCTAAAATGCACAATTTATGTCTCAATAAATTTTCTTGTAGGGTGAACCATTTCGGAGATATTCTTGTTATGTATGTCAGTTTCGGAAAACTTAAAATTTTCTCCGAAATGGAACATCGTTGTTCGTTTATTTATATGTTAAATGTGCAAAGAGAACGTAATCTCAAAGCTTTAAAAGATTTAACTATCGCACAAAGCCTACTGTATTCTAATATTCCCCTTGTACCTACAAGGAAATAAGCAATAAGATAATTTGTACAAATGTTTATCTTAACTAACACGAAGAAGATAAAGGAATAAGAGTTTGTAAGAATGGTTAGTACAAGAGTAGAGAAAGTCATGTGAGTGCAGCACATCAGATTTTTTAAATTCGCTTTCTGTACCATGGAGTGAAAGGAGAGAGATCTTGGAAGGTGAATTTAATTACTGTTTATCTTCCTATTTGCACACAATACATTTGAATACTGCTGTTTAGTTATGTAATATGAGTTGTGATTGTTATTATATTTGCTGAAATTATGTGTAAACACTAAGATGAGTATTGACCAAACTCGTCAAATTTCTAAACAGCTTTCTGGCAAAGAAACACATATTGAGCAGGAATTCACCGAAGAATTCATGCGCCTGTGACATCATGCAATGTCGAAAGAACATTTTCACTATACAAATCATTTTTCGGGGATAGACGTAGGGGCTTTTACACAGCAACACCTCAGAATGATACTGTAACAGCCTTCTATATGGTAAGGTAAGAGTTCCGTGAACTATTTATATTCGCATATACTTGTTTTTGCTTAATTTGTGCTTATTTTCATGATTTTTCGTGCTTATTTTGCTGTTTTATTGTGCTTCGAAATCTGTGCCTAAAGGACGATAATGAAAGCTTTATAAACATTATCATTTCATAATGACAAAATTCCTTTAACAACAATTCTGAGATTTTGAGGTTAGAAACAATTGCTGACAAGATTGCGATGTTCATTTTAGTTGCTAATGTTATAGAGAACTATTTCTATCCCCAATATTGCTGCTTCAGATCAGCAACCATGCTCTAACTCACATTTATCCGGCAATTTCCGGGTTTTTCAGCACCTCCAATGCCTGTATGCATTATGATGCTTTACTTGACATAATATGGGGATAAAATCCTTATCTCTTAGAGGAGGAAGTATCGGAACGTAAAATCGCCCTGCAAACAGTCCATTTAACAGATGAAAATCGTTCGAGATTTCCCCTCACGCGTTCATAATCCACTGACAATTATTTTATCATTATGGTAGCTTTGATTACTCAGCCTTCCTGCTCTTGCTGGCTGCTTCAGCGCTCAGGGATTGCTGCCACGGATTATTCACGTGCATTTACGCTTTGCTTTGACCACTCGTCGGCGAATGTTAAACATTTCAATGCACCACCAGATAGCTACAGCATGACCTAGTAACACAAGACAGATTGGACCGGAACCTATAGCGTCTACTTTCCTACCTAATTTGGTGCTAAGGCTTTTCTGCGTAGGTATCGGTTATTCTATCATTGGTCCGAAATGCAACAATAGCTTGTTTGACATTCATATTTTCTTTACGTTTGCCTATGGCAGGCAGAACAAGTACCGTAATCTACCTAAATATCCGTTACTGGGATTTGACCAGAAATATATTTTTTAATGTCCGTTAATTCCCCTCAATAGTGAGAAAAACCTGAAAAAGATATTAGTTGGCACTTATAGACATTTTTCGAGCTTTCGGCCATACTAAACTCCATCAGGAAGGCCGCGCCGTGGCCGAGTAGATAGGTCACGCGTCTCTTGGGTTCGATGCCAAACGGCCGCAATAACCGGGTTCTCCGCTTTCCTCCGCCTTCGCATTCCACCAGTGCAACATCTTCGCTCCATGTATTAGCAGTGTCACCGTCTGCGGTGCCACACTGTATATCAAAAGTGGGCGTTGAACACAACAAAAACATAATCAGGAAATGAATAAGAAAATTCTTTTTATTAATTATTCATTTCCTTCAGAATTTCAAAGCTATTTTTCTAGATTTGTTTTTTCTACTTTTTTACGCGTTCGAAACGTTCCACATTATGTACATTTGTTGGATTTTCTACATCATTGTCTACTTCCTGGTTCTTTTTAGTTTCTTCTTTTCTGTTCCGTTTATATTTATAACTATTCTTGTGTCTTTAAGTAAACTCTCAATACTATAAACTATATGCTAAGAATGTCCCCTTTGAGATATTTATATTAGTAACATAATATTAGTAAAATAATGGCAAACCACGGGAAATATTCTGTCCGTTCGAAGAAATAAATAAAAGGAAAATCTTTGGAGTAGATTTTCAACTTTAAATTGGTACCTAGGCTGCGACATAAGTATAGATACAGGAAATACTGCTGAACATAAAATCAATAAATTTGTGGAACAGCAAATAAAATCCTGAAGGATAACACGCGTTATGGAAGTGTTTCATTGATTTTAAAATAGGCGACAAAAGACTACAAGAAAAGACCTAATAAGAAATGTAGATATACGTGAAGAAAATAAGAATGGTTGGAAGGAGCCTGTCAAAACAATAATCCAAGGTCACGAGTTCAAATCCAGCTCGGACCAATGGTTAAAAACACGTAAAAGAACTCCTGAAAATTAACAATATTAGTTTCTGAATTATAGAGCCAATGTTTTTCGAGTCAACAGTTGACGCCCGTACACACGTGAATACAATTTTGCCCCCCCCCCCCCCTTTTACAGAATTAACAGACAGGGAGCGTGATTTTGACTTATTTCAACAAGACCCTGCAGGCTCATCTTTCGATGAGAACAATTGAAAGCGTGTTTCAGGACAGAATTATTAGTAGAGGTTTGTGGTTCCTCGACCTAACCCCCTGCGGTTTCTATCTCTGGGGTAACTTAGAACATAAAGTGTACAAGACAAACTCACACACCCTGGAAACATTAAAACAAAATATCCTGCCAACATTCCTCAACGCGAACTACGGCGAGTGATGGATAGTTTCCTAAAGAGATGCCAGTGGCCAGTTTCAGCATCTCCTTTCGTAGAGTTGGTAAATAAAGTCTTTAAAAGCAGTTTTAAAAATCTGGTGTGTTGCACACATATGCCTTTCCCTACTCTTGTACAAACCATTCTTACAAACTCTTATTCCTATATCTTCTTCGTGTTAGATGAGATAAACATTTGTACAAATTATCTTATTGCTTATTTCCTTGTAGGTGCAAGGAGAATGTTAGAATACAGTAGGCTTTGTGCGATAGTCAAATCTTTTAAAGCTTTGAGATTCCGTTCTCTTTGCACACTTAACATATAAAAAAATGAACAACGATGTTCCATTTCACGAAAGTTTTAAGTTTTCCGAAACACACACACATAACAAGGAATATCTCCGATATGGTTCACCCTACAGGAAAATTTATTTGGACATAAATTGTGTATTTTAGCAAGATCTACATTTTTTGTATAGTATAATTTGGTCTATCTCTAACGGTTTACCAGTTATGCAAAAGTCGTCCAGAGTAAATACGACTACAGGGGCTATAGTCAGAAAATTAAAAATATACATTTCATTTGTCATAAAACTATCTTAAACATATGTCATTTTAATCAAAATCGTTAGAGCTATTTTCAAGAAAACCAACATTTTCGAAAAATGTTCCATCTAAAGGGTAGTTTAGGATGGGGCTATTTTCTTAAAAATCTTCGTGTCGCATCCTTGAAATACATTAAACTTAAATATCAACTTTGGTTTTTAACCGACTTTTCGTTTTTGAGCTATGCTGTCCACAGGCTGACAGACACACATGAACCTTTTTCTAAAAATGCTTTTCTTTTTTTGATTCAGGGGGTCTCAAAACATATTTCCGGTGAAATCTCGATATCGAATTTTTGGGTGGAATACAATACTTCCCCTACTTACCAGTAGAGAAAGTAAAAATGACCAATGATGTTCCATTTCACGAAAGTTTCAAGTTTTCCGAAACTGACACAAAATATAACAAGGAATACTTCCGTAATGGTTCACCCTACAAGAAAATTTATTCAGACATAAATTGTGTATTTTAGCAAGATCTACATTTTGTATAGTATGACTTGGTCTATCTCTAACGGTTTACCAGTTATGCAAAAGTCGTCCAGAGTAAATACGACTACAGGGGCTATAGCCAGAAAATTCAAGATATACATTTCATTTATCATCAAAATATCTCAAACATATGACATTTTTATGAAAATCGTTAGAGCCATTTTCAAGAAAATCAAAATTTTCGAAAAATTTTCCATGTAAAGGGTAGTTTAGGGTGGGGCTATTTTCTTCAAAATCTTCGTGTCGCATCCTTGAAAGACATTAAATTTTTTTGGATTTAGGGGGTTCAAAAACATATATAATGGGTGAAATCTCGATATCAAATTTTTGGGTGGGATACAGTACTTCCTCTACTTACCAGTAGAGAAAGTAAAACTATTTAAAAGAGGAAGAAAAAGGAAATGTTTAATTTTTTCATAGTAAGGACCACTTTTTTACCATTAAAATTGTCAATTGAGTAATTAGTAACTTGAAACTGTTGGTATTGCTATAGAAGTTAGTGTAGCTATGAGGTGTGCATTTCATGTGTAGAAGTTTATTTGACTTCCTTGAAGGAAATGGCACTCACTTGGTAGCGTGGATGAGTTCCTTGCGACGATATGACTCTGAGGGGTCGGTATGCTGTCGACTCAGGTACTCCGCCACTTGCCGGGCTGGGAACTCCGTCTCACATACGTAGCCGAAGTCTCGAGCCAGATGGATAGCCTCTCCTGTGCAAAACAACAATCGATATCTTAGATCACTTAGAGATAAATCGATTAGCTCAATGCAGAGATCTTATCTCCACTAAGGAGAAATCTACGTTACACTTACACAATGGAGGTATACATATATACATAATGGCTTAAATCATTGTAATTTACTACCTAGCCTAGAAGTACAGTTGCTTCTAAACGTTTGAAACTGGTTTAGAAAACATCAAACCTCTCAACCGTAACTCTTCACTTGTCTTTAGACATTTAATGCGTTGAACTGAATGCATTCTACGAAAAATGGAACCCAAAAGGCATTAACGCTGTTAGAAAACTAACAATACCAATGCAAATTATGTACAGACAATATAGCATTATTATGAATAACAAAATTAATATACAGGGTGGAAGTGAAACGATCCGTCAGACTTTAACAGCGAACTTCTCATGTTGTGAATAACAAGAAAGTCTAATACCAAAATGTTGAAAAGTTAATAGTTTTCCAGAAAAAAAAAATATTTTTATCAAAAAGTTTATCATCGCCTGGCTGAATTATTATTGATTGAAGGTTCTTGATTTATTTCAATAGATTCAACGTTTTTGTGTAAATTAAACTTAAAAGCAACCACCATTGTTGCAATAAATTGTGGGTTTTTCAAATTTATGGCATTGAATTTTTCAGTTTCTGATTCAACCTCTTAAGCATTGCCCACATAGGGTTTGTGTGTTTAAAAACACCAGCAGTAAGCTTGTTGGCATAAATAAATAATGTTAGTTTTATTGCTGCATTTTGAATTTATTTAATTGCTCAATACAGAGCTAACCCTCAGGTCTGCACAGAATGAAATATATATCACATTTTGAAGGGTGAACAGCAAGAACAATTGCAGTAGTAAATTAATTACATTTAAAGTTTTCAAAAAAGAACACAACGTTGTAGCAGGAAGAAGACATATTATGCGAAACTGAAATTGAAATATAAAAATATGACAAAAATACGAAAATTTAAGAGAAATAATATGAAAAGTGACAAGAAAATACAAAAAAAAAAAAAAAAATGTTAACAAAGCCAAAATATTACCTTATACGAGCCATGAAAATTGAGTAATTTTAATAACCATTGATAAAATCGTGCTTTGCTCATATTTTCCACGAAAAAAAAAAACCACAAACAAAAAAAAAAAATCTAATGTGTTGCACTCACATGACTTTCTCTACTCTTGTACTAACCATTCTTACAAACTCTTATTCCTATATCTCCATGTTAGTTAAGATAAACATTCGTACAAATTATGTTATTGCTTATTTCCTTGTAGGTACAAGGGGAATATTAGAATACAGTAGACTTTGTGCGACAGTCAAATATTTTTGACCTTTGAGATTCCGTTCTCTTTGCACGATTAACATATAAAAAAAATGAATAACGTTGTTGCAATTCGCTAAAGTTCTAAGTTTTCCGAAACTCACACACATAACAAGGAATATCTCCGAAATGGTTCACCCTACAAGAAAATTTATTGGGACATAAATTGTGTATTTTAGCAAGATCTACATTTTTTGTATAGTACGATTTGGTCTATCTCTAACGGTTTACCAGTTATGCAAAAGTCGTCCAGAGTAAATACGACTACAGGGGCGATAACCAGAAAATTCAAGATATACATTTCATTTGTCATAAAAATATCTCAAACATATGGCATTTTAATCAAAATCGTTAGAGCCATTTTCAAGAAAATAAAAATTTTCGAAAACTTTTCTATGTAAAGGTTAGTTTAGGGTGAGCCTATTTTCTTCAAAATCTTCGTGTCGCATCCTTGAAAGACATTAAACTTAAATACCAACTTTGGTTTTTAACCGACTTTTCACTTTTAAGTTATGCTGTCCACAGACTGACAGACTGACACACAGACTGACACACACACACACACACACACACACACACACACACACACACACACACACACACACGGACCTTTTTCTAAAAATGCTTTTCTTTTTGGATTCAGGGGGTCTCAAAACATATATTTCCGGTGAAATCTCGACATCGAATTTTTGGGTGGAATACAATACTTGCCCTGCTTACCAGTAGAGAAAGTAAACATATGAAAAAAATACGTATATTTAAGAGACATAATATGAAAAGGCACAAGAAAATACCCCCCCCAAAAAAAAAGTTAAAAAAGCCAAAATATTACATTATATGAGCCATGAGAATTGTGTAATTTTAATAACTATTGATAAAATCGTGCTTTGCTTATATTTTCCACGAAAAAAAAAAACAAACAAACAATAACTATGACGTGTTATAAACTTCCAGGACCTGCCGATAAATATTAATCAAAATATGATGTACCTATTAAGAAAAGAATAATATCTTCCTTAATAAACAAACTCATGATATAAAAGTAGCTCAGTGAAGATAGAAGTCATGCAGCTATATCCTGTAAAAATTTCGCTCTGATATTGTACATAATTCCTGAGTTAATGGATTATGAGTATAGCAAATTTAACACCGGAGGAATAGAGCTTCTAATGTTCCCTTTAATTAATAAATAGCTTGGAAATTTAGCCATGGTTATTGTTACACTGAAGAAATGCTAGGAAAATAATGACATTTAAGAATTGCAGTGTTGTGCAGTTTAAGTGACGCACATGCACACGATGAGGATGAAACACCGCCGACCCTAGCAGTGACACGAACAGGCTACCCCTGGTGTGCTGAGGTATACCTAATAGTGTCAACGACCTTATTATTGGGCTTTGAAACGTGCAAACTCTTCCCTAACACTCCCTCTTTTATTGCCGCAGCGTTTTCACTAGCATTTTACCCCACAATTTGCAACATTATGCAACGAAAATACAAAATGTCAGCGGAAACAAATGAATAGCACCATATGGCTTCGCAACTAGCTGGGGAAATACTATAGGACTCTCCGCCAGGTTACAACACACATGCCTGTGCAGTTAAATATGTTCTTTAATTGATAAGCATAACATTTCCAAAAATAATTTAGAGCCACAGAAGTAGAACACTGCAGCTTCTGAAATAATTCTAGATAGTAATTCATACATCTAAAGATACATTTTCCGAGCAAAATACTTGAGTAAATACGAAGCAGTAATTCAAAAGTATATCATGGTTTTGGATAGCTGCGAGTAAATATGTAGTAAAATTAGAGTAAAATATTATTTTCAAATCGGACACAAAAAGAACAACATATGTAAGTTAAACAATATGAACAGCAACAACCAACTTTTCGTTGTATACAGAACAAGGGGAAGTATTGTTTTCCACCCAAAAATTCGATGTCAAGATTTCACCGGAAATATATGTTTTGAGACTTCCTGAATCCAAAAGAAAGCATTTTTAGAAAAAGGTCCGTATGTGTGTGTGCGTGTCTGTGTCTGTGGACAGCATAACTCAATAACGAAAAATCGGTTAAAAACCAAAGTTGGTATTTAAGTTTAATGTCTTTCACGGATGCGACACGAAGATTTTGAAGAAAATAGCTAAACTACCCTTTACATGGAAAATTTTTTAAAAATTTTGATTAAAATGTCATATGTTTGAGATATTTTGATGTCAAATGAAATGTATATCTTGAATTTTCTGGCTACAGCCCCTGTAGTCGTATTTACTCTGGACGGCTTTTGTATAACTGGTAAACCGTTAGAGATAGACAAAATCTTACTGTACAAAAAATGTAGATATTGCTAAAATACACAATTTATATGCAAATACATTTTCTTGTAGGGCGAACCATTTCGGAGATATTCCTTGTCATGTGTGTGAGTTTCGGAAAACTTAAAACTTTCGTGAAATGGAACATCGTTGTTCATTTTTATATGTTAAGCGTGCAAAGAGAACGGAATCTCAAAGCTTTAAAACATTTGACTATCGCACAAAGCCTACTGTATTCTAATATTCCCCTTGCACCTACAAGGACATAAGCAATAAGATAATTTGTACAAATGTTTATCTTAACTAACACGAAGAAGATATAAGAATAAGAGTTTGTACAAGAGTAGAGAAAGTCATATGAGTGCAACACATCAGATCTTTTTAAGATAATTTCAGTAAGTGCAATCTGAAACCTTTGTTCCCTGTGTTTACTTCCACAGTTATCTAATAGGGAAAATCCAAATAGTTAACACAAATCCAGAACGCAGTCTTCTCTATTTTTAACTATAAAATACCGGTTCACTGTTTTCCAGCGTTAGCAACTGTCTCAATTTATGCAATTTTAAATAGTGAAAGAATAATCAAAATCGACTGATCTAATTTTAAAATTACTCTACGCACCATACATGCCAATTTTGACTGGGTTTAAATAAGTGAAGATCGAGCGTTTTAAATCCATGACAACTGTGGTCTACAGAACACCAAGAAAGACAATGTCTGTCTCAAGAAAGGTTTATCCCTGTCTCTTTTGACTTACAATGACCAGCCAGCTTGCTTTTTCCGCTGCGCATTTGTTTGGCACTTTGCGAAAGCCTGGAGGGGCCTTTGGATTAGCAGACAGTAGTTTCCGCCATCCCTCTGTGGTTTACATTAAGACGTATTACATACTGGCATTCTGACAGCTAAAGGAAACCTGTCACTTGGCATTATCTTTTCCTAACGTGCTAATCTCGAAAATGACGGCATCAGGTTTTAGTTTCCTTTCGTGTGTGGATCCTTTCGTCCATTTTCACTGAATTAATTTACTATCATTGCTGTTTGCTGATGACCAGATTTTAATTGCGGAGACGGAAGATAACTTACAAAGAGCCATACATGAATTAAATAATATTACAAGAGAATATAATCTTCAAATTTCATATGAAAAAACAAAAATAATGGCTTTTATAGGAACAAACCATTTAAGAGCAAAAATTTGCATAAATGATAAACCCATCCAACAACAAAGTGATTTTAATTATCTTGGCTATATTGTGTCATATACCAGCAATATAGATATACAAAACAAAATAAACAAATTCCAAACAATATGTGGCACAATAAAACTTTGTTAAAACTGTATAAAATAATGGCGATCCCAACCCTGCTTTATGGGTGTGAAAACTGGGTCTTGACTATCTCACAACAGAAGAAAGTGGAGGCTGCTGAGACAGTTGGCAGGTTATAGACTCGTAGACAAGAAAAGAAACGAGGATATTAGAAGGGAATTGGAAATTCAGAGTCTAAATGAAACAATCATTGCATACAGGCAAAAATGGCAAGATCATGTGCAGAGAAGACCGTACACCACAAATAGTGCGCAAGTATAAACCTGTAGGTAGAAGAAATGTTGGCAGACCACGAATGAGATGGTCCGATCAATTTCCTTGAAGTATTAAGACAGACCTTCGGTGAAATTTTAAATTTCTTAGCTCTTAACCAATTACTTTGCAATCTTAACTCACAAAGTTCCACATAGCAAGTACAAATAATTTAGCAGTTATTCATCGTTATTTACATAAATATGGGCTATTAGAAAATGCCAAAGTATCATATTATTAATTTTTTTCAATAAAATTTTCCTGGCATTAGCAAAAGCTTAATCTAAAGCAACAATAAGAAACTCAAAGTGACCAGATTGTTCAGCTTTTTTTTCTTTTCTACAAAACAAATTCAGAAACTTTTAACTTATAACTTACACACAAAAATCTGATGTTGCACTCACATGACATTCTCTACTCTTGTACTAACCATTCTTACAAACTCTTAAACCTATATCTTCATGTTAGTCAAGATAAACATTTGCAGAAATACTACTATTGCTAATTTTCTTGTAAGTACAAGGGAAATATGTGAATACAGTAGGCTTTGAGTGATAGTAAAATCTCTTGAAACTTGGAACTTGTTCTTTGCATGAACAAGATATAAAAAAAACTGAATAACGACTTTCCATTGGAGAAAAGGTTAAGTACTAAAAAGTTCACACAAAGAAGAAGGAATATCTCCAAAAATGGCTCACACCACAAAAAAAGCAATAATAATATTTGGACCTAAATTGTACGTTTTAACGAGATCTAAACTTTTTGTATAGTAAGATTTGGTCTATAGCTTACAGTTTACCAGTTATGTAAAAGCCATCAAGAGTAAACAGGATTACATAGGCTGTAGCCAGAAAATTCAAAATATACATTTAATTTGTCATAAAAATATCTTAACATATCAAAATTAGATCAAAACCATTTTTGAGGAAATCAACATTTTGGAAAAAATTTTCATGTAAAAGGTAATTTAGGGTGGAGCAATTTTCTTCAAAATCTTCTTCCTTTGAAAGATATTAAACTTAAATACCAACTTTGGTTTTCAATTGATTTTTCGTTTTTGAGCTGTGCTGTTCACAGACATGCACACACACACACACACACACACACACACACACACACACACACACACACACACACACACACACACACACATTTTCTAAAAGTGCTTTTTTTTAAAAAAAAAAATTCACGGGGCTTCAAAACACGTTTCCGGTGAAATCTGGACATCGAATTTAAGATGTACATGCCATTAGTTTGTTTCTGTCACTAATATGGGGTCAAAATTCTCCTGCATAATTCTTCTAAATTACCATAATATCACGGAATCTTCCTATAGTCAGTTATCACAAAATGACAAAACAAAACCTGTAAATGTTTGTTTTAAACGAAAATCTCGCCATAGAATTAACTTAAATATAAAGGCTGTATCTAGTTACTGTGGAAAATACTTTATCTGTAAGATTTTGTGTTTTGTAAACATACTTTGTCGATCAAAGATATCACCAATGATTATGTTCTATGTGGACAGAGTGTACCAGAAGTGATGGTAATAACTGAAATAGTGAAATGTACCATTAACAGATAAGGGCGAATGTAAGATCAGCATCCATCAAGTAGCTTCTCAATTGGTACCCACGGGACTAACGAGGCTGAGTGCAACCCGTGCCAAACCTTCCAGAGGGGATACAATCCCCATGCTGGTATCGGGGATCGAACTCGTGTACTTTTTACTAATTGTGTGTGTATGCGATATATATATATATTGTATATATCTCGAATGTCCGAAAATTAGACCGAAAAGCTTTGGGAGCTGCTAGACAACATTGTTTTAAACACTTTTTGATACGGAACATTTTTTGCTGTGCTTCGTGCTTAAGTATTTACGGCAAAAACACATAAACAAAACACAGAATGGAAGGGAAGTTATTAGATTAATTTAAACCAGTGATAGATCTCGGTATTTGGAGTATATTTTGTATCATACGTTTTTGCCTCTGACCATTTCCTACGGAGATCGTTTTGTCGAAAACAAGCTGCCGACAGTGCAGATTGTGTGTGTTCAGCACATAAACAAACACTACTGCTACCACGCGTCTTCTATGTTTACTATACGAACGTGGGTCAATCACAACCGTTACCTGCCAAAACTTAGGCGAAAGTGAAAGTGGTCGACCTGTTTACATTCGGAAACCAGGTCAAGTACCTGACCAACATCAACGCAACGTTGTCAACATACCTCACGTAGGAAAGACCTGCTCGGAGTATTCCTTCACGTCTTTTAAGTGATTAATTATTTCGAAACCCTGTGTGATGTCTCATAATTACTACCGAAGCCATGTCAGAAATAAGTTACTCTACGGATCTTACAAGTAACAAACTGTTATCTTCATACATTCTTGTGGAATTATGCATCCAATTTGGAATAAAAACAATTTATTTTTTTCGAAATCGGCTGATCAAGGAACAAAATGCCATAAGGCCTTTTTGTTTGTAATGCATCTATGAAGCACATATTAGAAGGAATGTAATGACTTCGGAAGCGGAAATGACTGTGAAAACTATGGAGGTAAATCTTTTCTATCCACAGCATAAAAGTTGTACTCAGCAATAGGAGAAAAGGAACTACCCTATAGTGGGGAATATTGTAGGAAAAGAACAAAATGGATTCAGGTAGGGAATATATTGTATTGACGCTATCTTTACTATAAAACAGATGTTAGAGAGAAGATCTGAATAAAACTTACAGAGCTGTTTATTGTTCCTAAATTACATCAAAGCATATGACAGGGTACAGAGAAATAAATTATGGAACATTTTAGAAAAATATAAAATACCATTTAACTTGATTAGTTCTATTAAATAATTATATAGTAGAGCATATATAATAGAATAATAATAAAAATCAATCAAAAAATGTGTATGTTAATAAATGACTAATACAAGGGTGCGGATTGTCACCAATATTGTTTGACTTATATTTAAATTAAATAATTGAAGACTGGATGACAAAATTAGTTTTGAAGGATACTAATATAGACACCATAGTAATTGCAGATAATCAAACACTACTAGCTGAAAATGAAATAGAATCACAAAAGCAGCCAGACATTCAAATGAAATAGGAAAAGAACACTGCATGAAAATTTCTGTATAGAAAACGAAAGCAATGGTAATATTAGGAAGAAAACAAAACAGAATTAAAATATTTATAGACGAAGATATTATCGAGCAAGTATCAACTTTTAAATACTTAAAACTCGAAAATAATTTGGAATACAAAAGCAGATATTGAGGAAAACATAGAAATATTAAATAGATGTATAAAAAGACACTTCTGTAAAACCATGAGAGGAGAAGTGAATTAAAGGCTACTCAAAACCAGTAGAAATATACTTGAGATCCAGAGAAAAGACTCGAGTAGAAGCAGATTCCTACGACCACTATTAGGAGTAACAAGATTAGACCGAGGATAAGATTAATTATATCTGTTTGCTATGCGTGAACCTGCAACCACAATTCAAAATACTTTGAAAGGAGAATCTTGCTGAAAGAGAAAAGTATGAAATAAAAATAACCTAAGGGAAGAAGGAGTTGTCTTAGCACAATGAAAGTAGTACACAAATTTCTGTTCCTGGTTTGCAGATTACTTAATGCATACTTCTTGGAAATTGCAGTTGTAGTATTTGCAGCAGATAGGATGGATTTCTCTTTACATTTTATTCCATTTGAACCTGTACCTTACGTAGCATGTAATCTCGCTGGGTAAGTCACGGAGGAGAAAAAGAAGAATAAAATGTGTAACTTCTTGAACCATACAGATGGAAACTCGCGTAATGATAGTGTAATTTTCGTATAGGTACCTGCCGCTGCTGATGCTACTACTTCCACAAGTGATCCGTAATAGACAATGTGTGTACTATAGTATCCAGAAGCCTAATATGCCCCTTCCCTGGTAGCAACAAGCTTCTAGCATAATCTGGGGTCTTGGAGACACCAGAAACAGCAGCATCTAAATGCAATCCAAAATGATCAAGACTGAAAAGCCGGAGGAAAGTATAACATTACACCAGACGACATACATAGCTGCTATCTAGCGTACGGTTTGAGAAGGCACATGAGCTGAACCAGGACCTCCTAAATACCGGACCTGACACTGTAATTCAAGATGGCGGCCAAAGTGGTGGGAACTACTTGTAAACAACTCGTCTACAGGCTACGATTTCAACGCAGTAAAATAAAAATGTGGTGTAATAACACGCCTATTTTGTGAATATGGGCTGTGTTAAACACAAAAACACTGTCTTAAACATAAACTCAAGTAAACAAAAAAGAATGACATTTAATATTAAACGATAAACCATGGGCAATGAAATATATAACCTCAAATATCATTCATGCAATCTACAGGTTTACATGCCATTATGTAACTGCATTACACACTCAAATTACAAAGAAGATAGACAAAACTGCAAGCAGCATGTTACTTAAATAAAACAGAAGTGTTGACAGTGAGTTGACTCAGAATTATTAATCATTGTTTACACTGTTTTTCACATTTGTACAATGTGCAGAATGTTATATACCTACACAAAACATACTATACTGGATGGCTGATATACAAATGCTGCCATTTAGAATGACCTAAAGCTACCTACTGAATTCAAAACCTTTAGGGTGAAATTTTGCTTTCACTATTACTGAGAACTTGATTACTCAGTTTGCAACAACATATTACTCAGCACTTCAGGACACTTTATTTTACAGGGGGAATCCACAAAAGCAGATGAAATATTAAAAATAATAACCGTAAAACAGCACTGTAAATGAAATACATGAAATACGTAATCTTAAATCAGTATTGTAAAGCAACATTGTGTTAGCTTAGGTTAGGTTAGTTTTGCATATGAGTGGGGTGACAGGGTCCTGTGTTATCGAAATATTTACAATTTGGGTAGTGTTTATGCAATCATTTCAACGTAAATGCATTAATCAATCATTGTAGCATATATTACACTCGTTTATGCACATTTATTAGCTAAATATCCGCCGCATAAGCGAAATAAAACCACTTCATCGACCGTACGAAATTTTCTCATAAATAAAACACGAAGCTTGAGCGCACAATAAAACTTACAAGATCGTAATCAGCAATAAAAACTGCATCCATTGCACTATGTTTCATTCGTTTTCTCGAGCGGACGATTTTGTAAATATTTACCAAACTTTGCTATAGTCTACAGTTTTACATGCAGCAACATAACACATTTCTTCTAAACTACAGCTACACATTTAAATTACAAAGACAAAAGATAATGTACAAATATGAGCAGCATACTACTTACATGAAACAAACTGTTGGTGTTGCAGATGCCACTAATTGAATTCACTCGAAATTATTGTCTTTCACTATTCACACTATTCACCATGTTATATACACACCGGCAACTAATACACATAACGCTGCAATTTATTGTAATTAAATACTGAATTTAGAAGCTTTATGTTGTAATTTACCTTTTGTTTTAACTGAAAGTTTCTGATTTTTAATTTGCATCCGGGAATGCAACAGTTACGGTGCATTGTCGTGTTTGAGGTTAGGTTGTAGTATGGCAACATTAATATACACTACTGGAACAGTTTTTCTTCAACAACCTCTCACCACTGTAATCGTGACACAAATTGTACTTGCAAACAGATAAATTAACCACACTATACGGCTAATGTAGCCATAGTCCTAGATGGAACACAATAAACATGAACACGTGGATAGCACACGCACAGTCAAAACGTTATTACATTTATTCCTGTTCCTATACTGCCCAAATAAAACTTTTGAAACACTCGCTTTGCTAATATGAAGACAAACTTACATAGGAATTATTATAAGAAACAATAACTCGAAGACATAGAAAATAATACGAAAAACAGCGTGTGGAAACACCTCAGAAATAAATCCCACCAGCCGACGCCATTTTTGTACAACTTAGATGGCAGTGTCAGGTCCGTTAATCTAGAAGGTCCTGGCTGAACCAATCGTGCACACTGCCAAGTGATGCGCCAGAGAGCGGAAGTTACGGGGAGGGAACGAGGAAAGTAACATTTGTGGTGTCACAAATTGTCAGAACATAAACATACGCAGCAAAGGATAATGATGATAACATTATAAACTAACACTCAATATTAACGTACTTATTTACACGCACTTCCTCAGATGCCAATTCCTTAAAAAAACTACACTTTAAAAATAATATTTCTGGCCTAAGAGCGAAGTACCTGTGCCACTGGTACCAGGCTTTGAAAGTGACATTGTTAACACTTCACTAAACACAATGTAAACATGTGAATTTTCTGCTTATTGTCACAGTTACACAAAGCACAATTTGCGTTATGGATTGGTCTAAAGAACTAAAGAATTCGCGCGCGACTGCAGTGTTCCGTGGTCAGTTAATTTATGAACTAAATATATGCAGTTCCTAACGACACTCCGTAATTCTGCGTAATGAAATGGAATAAAACACAGGCAAGATTGGAAGTTGCATACATAAGCATAAACACGGGAGTCAGTTGTTTATTCTCGAAGCGATAACTCGAGAACCATACGTCGTAGAAAAATGGCCTTTGTACAGGCTGCCTCAAGAACTCTTGCCACATACACTAAGGCATATTAGAATGTCGAATTTCCAGTAATAATTTTGGGTGCATGAAAAAGAGAAATCTTTGTTGCTCACGCTTGTGCTGAGCGTTCCGAACTAGGCAATGCTGCACAACTATGATAGGACAGTCACTCTAGGCGAGACCTCTCGAGCTCCGCATCATGTACCTTATAATACCGCACGCCTTATAGGTCTATGAATAACTTGCAGCTGTTAGACACTGCCTGTTTGTGTGTCCAACGGACGATACATGTGGAATAGAGTCTATCTATAAATTCAGCTGTATGTTGGAATATCGACGTGTGTAAACCACGCTGCAACACGACGTGGGGCTTAGAAAACTTCTGCTCTGCTCTCCATGGCTGTACCAACTCGATGCGATCTAGAAGCGCTCTTAAAAATGCTAAAACGTTTAACAGTTTTATTTCATGTTCATGAGAAAATAAGAGAACTAAATATTTTTAAATTAGAAGACAAAATCAAAACAAATAACAAGAAATGGACAGAACATTTAATGAGGATGAGTGAAGAAAGGATACCTAAGAGGACCTTTCTATATAATCCAAGAGGAGCACGAAATGTTGGCCGACCTCGCAGAAGATGGACTCCACTGATGACTTCGCCGGAACGGACTGCATAGCCTAAACCATGTAGAAGAAGAAGAAGAAGAAGAAGAAGAAGAAGAAGAAGAAGAAGAAGAAGAAGAAGAAGAAGAAGAAGAGAAAATTAAGATTTGAATGTGCTTATTACTTAACTACAGATTAACGATAACTTGGACATCCTTCACAATTTTCTGGAGGTAGTGAACTGAGAAGTCACCCTATTCTAGTTGAAGCTAGCATCTGTTTTTCTTTGCGGCGAAGAGAAACATTTACGGAATTTTCTAACTGGACGCTGTCTATCAGCATGGATCCTGATTGGACCCATGACTGTTGATGGACGCATGAGATTGTGCTAGAAGGCAGCTGTTGAAGCTCCAAGCAGGATAGATGATGATGATATGGGTGGGGAACTGACCTGCCCCGTGTTTGCGGTGTACCATATCATTCCTCTCTTTCGCTCTTCCATCAAGTCTTCCTATCCAACTATTATGGATAATGACGTGTAGTTCCATCTGGGCTTATCTTACGCCGAGGACTTTACACTATTCAAATGCAAGGCGGTTTACAAATACCAAGCCGGTCGAGGCAATTGTGGCACCATCACTCACGTCCTTCTTGGCAATTTACAATCATAACACCTTATTGGCTGACTGAACAACCTTCCTCGGAACGTGGCTCACAATTATACATGGAGAGCAATGCTATCCTATACATACACCAAATTTGCAGAGAATGCTGCTGAATTTGACCTTCTCTGTAGCTTTTGTATCTACGCAACTAAACACTGATGTTTTTCTCTACTCTTGTACTAACCATTCTTACAAACTCTTATTCCTATATCTTCTTCGTGTTAGTTAAGATAAACATTTGTACAAATTATCTTATTGTTTATTTCCTTGTAGCCGCAAGGGAAATATTAGAATACAGTAGGCTTTGTGCGATAGTCAAATCTTTTAAAGCTTTGAGATTCCGTTCTCTTTGCAAGTTTAACATCTAAAAATGAACAACGATGATCCATTTCACGAAAGTTTTGTTTTCCAAAACTCACACACATAACAAGGAATATCTCCGAACACCTACAAGAAAATTTATTCGGACATAAATTGTGTATTTTAGCAAGATCTACATTTTTTGTATAGTATGATTTGGTCTATCTCTAACGGTTTACCAGTTATGCAAAAGTCGTCCAGAGTAAATACGACTACAGGGGCTATAGCCAGAAAATTCCTTTCATTTGTCATAAAAATGTCTCAAACATATGGCATTTTAATCAAAATCGTTAGAGCCATTTTCAAGAAAATAAAAATTTTCGAAAAATTTTCCATGTAAAGGGTAGTTTAGGGTGAGGCTATTTTCTTCAAAATCTTCGTGTCGCATCCTTGAAAGACATTAAACTTAAATACCAACTTTGGTTTTTAACCGACTTTTCGTTTTTGAGTTATGCTGTCTACAGACACACAGACTTTTTTCTCAAAATACTTTTTTGGGATTCAGGGGGTCTCATAACATACATTTCCGGTGAAGTCTCGACATCGAATTTTTGGGTGGAATACAATACTTCCCCTACTTACCAGCAGAGAAAGTAAAAACAGTGATGTTTTGCATTCACATACTTTTCCTACTCATTCTTTCACAAAATATTCTTACAAAACATTTTTCTTACATCTACAATGATCCGTTTGGGTACGGATAACATTAAATGCTATTATAAAAGCCAATATTATTGTAGATCGAATTTCTTGCTGTTTACATTATACTTAAAAGATGGAAGTTTTCATATGTACGAAAATTTGTATGGTTTCTCTTGCCACAACTTGAACAAGACAACAATATGAAGATGGTATTCCAGAAAGATGGTACACGCCCTCACTTGGCACGGGGTCATGGTAGATCCGAAATACCCACATTTTACCCCTTCTGACTTTTTCGACTGGGGTTTTGTTAAACATCTACATATGCACAGAAATTCAGGTACAATGATAACCTGAGGCCAAAAACTAGTCAAGCGTTTAATGAATCATGTGCCTTATGAGACATAGGCTGAATTGCATTATCGTTGAGTTAAGAGGGTGTGCAATGGGTATCATGTTGAGTATTGAGTAATCTTCCATCTAAAATAAGCCCCGGTACAACAGCCCATGAAGAGCCAAGCCTTACCGCCCAACCGCTGCGTCCCCCACCTCGGCCCACTACAGGCGTCATTGGTGGTGTGTAGCACTGGAAGGTGGGACGTGGTCAGCGTCCCGATCCCTCCCGGCGTAAATGATGGTAAAAGAGAACTGTATTTTGCCGGTCAATTAGAAGAAAAATAAAGTGACAAAAACTAATTGGACTGAATTATCTTGTGCCAGGAGTGGGATATGTGAAAATGTCTTTGGCACATTACATTTCCAAATTATACTACGCTTTTGTTAATATTTCAAGTGAACTTTATAGAGGTTCAAATGTAAGAAGGCATTCTTAAGCCTTTTCCCAGAAACAGGTCAAACAACAAAGGATTAAGGAAACCAGAAAACAGGAGAGACATGGTTAGATAGATTCCGAGGAGTAGGTTGGGTGGCCTACCTTTGCAGGAGTCAGATCTCCTGGGTATTACAACACACAGCTTCCTGCCGCTCACATGCATTCTTTATTCATGTTATCATGAAGCAGCCACGATACGAAACAATAAATTAGTTGATACGCAGTTCGGTTTGGAGGGTATCAACGCAACAAACAAGCCACTGCGCATGCGCACGAGGTATCTTATTTCAAACATTTTCATTGAATTAGCAATCACAATAGAAGCCCCTGCTACGACTGGGCAGTGGGCCTATTTATAAACACTTTATCAAAATGCTGAAAAATAGGACATTTAACTATAATTAATCTTTGCAACCATTTCGAACTGGACTATTTTGTAAATTTTGGTTGAGTCTAGCTGACTGACGCCTTAAGTGTACATATGACTGACTTTTGAAGATTTTTTTGTAAAAAATTGAATTTTTTTATTTTAGCGTTAAAAATATTACAATCTTTCCTCTATCATATGCATCCGTTATTTTTTCAGTTCCGCCATTTTTAAAGCTAACACAAGCCATCCTTTAACTTCATGTGCGTGGTATTTAAATGTCCATATATGCCCATTTTTACGATATAACTGTTACTGTTACTGTGCCATTTCACTCCTATTTTGAACTTGCTAATGATTGGCTACTGCCATTTGTAATGTAATTGAAAATATCACCTGAAGAAAGAAACAAGAGGTCTGAGGGGGAGACATATAGTCCAGGGCAATTCTGAGGTCAGTTTATTTTCTTTTGCCTTTTTCTCAGTTTGCAATTTTTCAGCATTTTGCCTTATACAAAATTTTCCTTGCGGAGCATTTCTTATCAGAATGGCTTGAAACTTGCACAGTATGTAGTAATATGTACTATAAATAAAAATTGTATTGGGTTTTGATACCAGATGGATTTTAGTGTGTTTTTTATCCTTCAGAACAGGCTTTCTAAAAATTATGAAATATAAATATTTACATTTTTCTGTAAGCCAAAAAAATAACCAGATACAAAAACCCAATACAATTCTAATTTATCCTTGTTTAAAGTGCATCTCTACAAAATTTTAGAATGACTGGATGAAAACTTTGTCGCAAGGGACTTTTTAAGTGCGACTATTAATTTATTTAAATAATTTGCAATATTTCTTGAACCAAGCAACATACAGAGTTGAAACTTTCCATAGCATAATATGGTTACAATATAAATATGCACACAAAATTTCATCAAAATTGATTAAAGGATATAGAAGTTGGAAAATTCAGTCATATGTACCCTTAATTTGCATTATTTTATGTTTTATTTTGTGGTGTACGAGCAGAGAACCCAAGGGGCACATCGGAGCTCGAACCAAAGGCGATATTTTGTGCTTACAACCCCCAGGAGAAACGAGTGAGGTGAAGGAACCATAGAAGACTATAGGTTGCAGGCAAGCTGAGCGATAGAGATTTGATCATTCTGATGAACCGGTCACACTGGTGGCCTATTCAGAGAAGGCTTTGGTGGAACTGGCCAGAACTCGCCTTAGACAACACAAGCATCTGTGCCATCTGTCCGATACCGAACTTCACTCCATAGCCCCTAAGCCAACATGAAAAATGAAAGAAGTGAAATAAATAACAGGAAAGAGGGAAGGAAATTCGTGGTAGTTCGTGGTCTGCCCAGCTAGGGTAAACCACACAAAGCCGGTAGTCGGAATGGCTAGCCTGCAGAATGCAAGTCAGGGTTGCCAACTCGTACGATAATTATGGGGGTGTACGATAATTTGAATGTATGATGGTTCGATATCGGCGAAATATCATTTTCACTGGCTTGTCCCACCAGCGAAATTAAACTAATTACATATAGCTACACCACCTTTGCCCTCATGGCCTGTCTTTATCCTCTTATTGCCAGTGTGCCCAGATCTTGTAATCTCAATGAAGAAGGCACTGCTCAGAAAATTGATGATCAATGTAGAAAACTCGGAATACGTGATATTCCGTGTGAAATAAAGAACGTGCCTGAACCTGGCAGTTTCTGGAGTGCTGTTAAACACATGTCACTTTGGTGGAAATACTGATTTCAAACAACTAGCGGCCTTTCCATTATCAGTGGTTTCCTTGCCCCACAAAAGCACTTCTTGTAAAATAGTTTTTTTTTCTAAACTGGGTTTAATAATAACGAAAGTTATAAACAGGTTGGCACTAGATACGGTAAATGAACTCATTTTGTCGTCTCAACTTATGAAAGAACGTGGTAGATCTTAAAATCTGCAAGTCACCGAGAAGATGTTAAGGTTTACCTCAACAACAAATTTGTGCAATGCTGCAACGGTTGAGGAAGATGAATAGTGCGAGAAACATAAGTGCTAAAGTTGTAATATTTGTTGAGGTCATCAATATTGTAAGTGGATATAATAAACATCATTACTCTTATATTTTCATAAGTATTATACTGATATTTTTATTGTTGTAGCGTTTGCATTATGATGTACGATAATTTTGAATCCAAATCTATAATTTTGAGTGGCCGGTACGATAATTTTACTTTTAAATGTTGGCAACCCTGATGCAAGTGTCGTACGTTACTGCGGAGGTAGAGGTAGGGGTGGTATAGACGGAGGGGATTCCACACTGAGCCTACTGCTTTAGGGTATTGTGCGTCAGACCCTGGGAGCAAGGGATCAAATGAGAGCACTCTAGGGCGTTTTGGAAACCGGGTGAGTAGAGCGAACCAGCGTGGGGGTTCCTAATGTGTGCAGTAGATTCATCTCGACACCGTGGTTCACCGAGCAGTCACCAGGCCGTGAGTCCACCAGCTGGTTAGGCATCTACAATGCCACAGCAGTTACAGTTCGCAAAGTCTTCACACAACTGCACCAACTCGCCCGTCGCCAACACATCTGACACCGAAAGATCGGATTGAAATGAAGGGACGGGACGGGAAATTCTGTGGATGTAATTAAACTTCCCAGCTTTCATCTAGTGACCCGGGAAGACTACCGAAAGAGCTCATGAGTCAGGAAAGTCGGTCAAGGGAATCGAACCCACGATCTCTCTAATGCCAGCCTCACATGCGCCGTGATGTTTGTTAGGCAGATCATTTGCCCCTTCGTCTACCTCGTTTGTTATGGTCTGCAGCATTAAAAACATTCCATTGAGAATACTAGTTGGTTTACTAAGATCGCAATATGAAAGTAACACTTCTAAGAACTGTAAAGGAAGTACAAACCAACTGCTCGCCGCAGACTCATTAAAGGAACTATTCAAACCTGTGCTAAGCTCATGCACAGAGCCCAGGGGTCAGCGTAATGTGTGAAATTTCAAGTACCGTAAGGGCTACGCATCCATCTTGCCTCGCAGTTCCTGTTTCGGAGAAGCGATTGTATTCACAGGTGTCTGGCACGCCTTATTCCTGTTCAGGGCAACAACGACACAAGTGCCATACAGCATATCGACACCATAACTCACAGTGACGTTTACGTCATGTATAATGAGCCCCAAATTTACGACTAACCACATCTAAACAAATTGAACAGCTGTATATTTGCATTCCTAAGGTTAGCAGCTAAAATATCATATATTTACCAAATCATTATCAATGGATTATCATTATCAGTTTAGAAAGCTAACTGCAACTGCTCACATTTTCAGAAACCTTTATTGTAGATGACAGCAAGAAGTTAATTTTGAATATTAACTGGAGCAATGTGTGACAAATTCAATGTCTATCTTTGTTAAGTAAAGAACTTACATTTATTGTATTATATACCTACACATTACAACCAAAACATGTAACTTAATTCCAACTACTTAGATAAAAGTGTGCAATAGATTTTGATAAACATTATTTACAGTTTTTTAACATAGCTGCAAAACAAGTTACATGCGGTGAAGGGTTTAAAAATGTTATAGTAAAACTTACGGTAGTTTATGAGAAAAAATCTGATGTGTTGCACTCACATGACTTTCTCTACTATTGTACTAACCATTCTTACAAACTCTTATTCCTATATCTTCTTCGTGTTAGATGAGATAAACATTTGTACAAATTATCTTATTACTTATTTCCTTGTAGGTACAAGGGGAATATTAGAATACAGCAAGCTTTGTGTGATAGTCAAATGTTTTAAAGCTTTGATATTCTGTTGTCTTTGCACATTTAACATACAAAAAATGAACAACGATGATTCATTTCACGAAAGCCCTAAGTTTTCCGAAACTCACACACATAACAAGGAATATCTCCGAAATGGTTCACCCTACAAGAAAATTTATTCAGACATAAATTGTGTACTTTAGCAAGATCTACATTTTTTGTAAAGTATGACTTGGTCTATCTCTAACGGTTTACCAGTTATGCAAAAGTCGTCCAAATACGACTACAGGGGCTATAGCCAGAAAATTCAAGATATACATTTCATTTATCATAAAAATAATATCTCAAACATATGACATTTTAATCAAAATCGTTAGAGCCATTTTCAAGAAAATCAAAATTTTCGAAAAAGTTTCCATGCAAAGGGTAGTTTAGGATTTTCTTCAAAGTCTTCGTGTCACGTCCTTGAAAGACATTAAACTTAAATACCAACTTTGGTTTCTAACAGACTTTTCGTTTTTGAGTTATGCTGTCCACAGACTGACACACAGACTGACACACAGACACACACACACACGCACCTTTTCCTAAAAATGCCTTTTTTGGATTCAGGGGGCCTCAAAACATATATTTCCGGTGAAATCTCGACATCCAATTTTTTGGTGGAATACAATACTTCCTCTACTTACCAGTAGAGAAAGTAAAAAAGTAATGAAAACTGTAAATTTTCCTTCTTTTTTTCCAGCAGGAATATAGTGAAAATCTTCATGTATCACGCTTGGTGGAAATACCAAGTTATTTATCTAAATTTTAATCGTTGACTTCTCCCCCTCCCTTTCTTGGTTTCCGATATGGAAATTAAACAATTAAAAGTTAGACTGACGTTTCGACGCAAACTATGTTCGGCTTCTTCAGTGGGCAAAACTCATGGCCTCACTCTCCCGTCCCACTCGCAATCCTATTGGTTCCTTCTCCTCCAATAGGAAGTCGTCCTCTCATATCGTGTTGAGTGGTTTGCCCGTGTCACGGTTCAGACTGCTCTTTTCTGGAAACCTCGGCATAATTTTTAATTCATTTCTTAAAAAAGCCAACAAGATGCGGCCCATATCGGAAACCAAGATAACTTAAATATTTCTAATTTGGAGCTATGAGGGCTTAAAGTTATGACTTTTAGATAAGAAGGAAAATATCAACATTAAAATACACGCACATTTCCCTGTATTTCAAATATAAATAATGATTCGAAGTGCGGTAACTAGCCATAGACCTTCACTGATAAGTGAAAACGAATAAGATAATTCATGAATGTGCATTGAATAAAAAGGCTTCCTTTTATTACAGCAAAGAACAAAGGTCTTGGATGAATGAACCTGAAATCTTATGTTCAAGGTTCAGTTAAGCAAAGTTTAAGAAGTTTAGCATGTCCAGTTCGTTAAGGACTATGGCAGCCCAGCTGCTTTTTTTATCCAAAAGAAAGACTAGTCTACAAAAAATTAAACGTCATATTTGAATGTCTTGAAGCCCCCATAATAATTCTTTCCTATGTAATCGTGCTTTCTTGTCGCACCTGAATAGCGACTGGAAACATATGAACTGTACTGCAGAGCCATTTTTGTTTCCGAAACCTGTAGAGAGAGCATTTTTCACGTCTACCACACTGTGGAGAAGCAACAAGCACGAATTAAACTTCGAGCCTTCTCCGGGTGTTTTTAAACAATGTCATTTGACAAACTTATGGAGAAATGTTACAATTAAGCAAAGAAAAAAGAAATAAACTGTCACCATTACTTTCTCTACTACATATAGTAGTAATTCGACGTCGGAAATATGTTTTGAGGTCCCCTGAACAAAAAAGAAATTTTCTGTGTCTATGAACAGCGTACTCCAAAGCCGATTGAAAACTAAAGTTGGTATTTAAATTTAATATCTTTTAAGGATGCGACACGAAGATTTTGAAGAAAATTCCTCCACCCTAAACTACCCTTTATATTTCGAAAATTTTGATTTTCATGTTTAAAATATTTTCATGACAAATGAAATGCATTTTTGAATTTTCTAGCTATAGGCCATGTTCCTGATGACTTTTGCATAACTGTTGAACTGTAACAGATAGACCAAATCTTACTATACAAAAATGTAGATCTCGTTAAAACACGCAAGTTATGTCCAAATTACTTTTTACTTCCTTTACTGGTAAGTAGAGGAAGTACTGTATTCCACCCAAAAATTCGATGTCGAGATTTCACCGGAAATATATGTTTTGAGGCCCCCTGAATCCAAAAAAAGCATTTTTAGAAAAAGGTCCGTGTGTGTCTGTCTGTGTGTCTGTCAAGTCTGTGGACAGCATAACTCAAAAACGAAAAGTCGGTTAAAAACCAAAGTTGGTATTTAAGATTAATATCTTTCAAGGATGCGACACGAAGATTTTGAAGAAAATAGCCCCACCCTAAACTACCCTTTACATGGAAAATTTTTCGAAAATTCTGATTTTCTTGAAAATGGCTCTAAAAATTTTGATTAAAATGTCATATGTTTGAGATATTTTCATGAAAAATGAAATGTATATCTTGCATTTTCTGGCTATGGCCCCTGTAGTCGTATTTACTCTGCACGACTTTTGCATAACTGGTAAACCGTTAGAGATAGACCAAATTATACTACACAACAAATGTAGATCTTGCTAAAATACACAATTTATGTCTCCATAAATTTTCTTGTAGGGTGAACCATTTCGGAGATATTCCTTGTTATGTGTGTGAGTTTCGGAAAACTTAGAACTTTCGTGAAATGGATCATCGTTGTTCATTTTTTTATATGTTAAGTGTGCAAAGACAACAGAATCTCAAAGCTTTAAAACATTTGACTATCGTATAAAGCCTACTGTATTCTAACATTCCCCTTGCACCTACAAGGAAATAAGCAATAAGATAATTTGTACAAATGTTTATCTCAACTAACACGAAGAAGATATAGGAATAAGAGTTTACAAGAATGGTTAGTACAAGAGTAGAGAAAGTCATGTGAGTGCAACACATCAGATTTTTTTTAAATAGCTCCTGTAAAGCGTTCTTATGAAAACTTGTTTTTCCACGTATTGCATGTTCAATAAACATTTGCAAACTCGGGTTTATTGCACAAGGATTTTATAGCTAGTTGCTAAATTCTCTTCCCTTGACATGCAAGAAACAACTGAATAGCGACAGCATTTTGAAAATAGCGAAATATGAAACATTCAAACAAATACTAACGAATATCCCGGAAGTGGCTGATGCCGCAAACGTTATTTGAAATAAATGTTAATGGGTTCAACATTTTTGATGCACTGTGTGTTTATCTCTTATGGTTTGCCCCTGATACATCCTTCCAACGAAGATAACTTTGAGATCTTGTCGTAGAAAAGTTAATATATGTGTTCTATTTTTCATTCACATATCTTAAATAGTTGGTATTTAACCAAAATCGTAAATCATTTTGGGAAAACAAAAAATGTGCACATATTTTTTACTTTCTCTACTGGTAAGTAGGGGAAGTATTCTATTCCACCCAAAAGTTCGACGTCGAGATTTCACCGGAAATATGTTTTGAGGCCCCCTAAATCAAAAAAATGCATTTTTAGAAAAAGGTCCGCGTGTGTGTCTGTGGGTCAGTCAGTCTGTGGACAGCATAACTAAAAAACGAAAAGTAGGTTAAAAACCAAAGTTGGTATTTAAGTTTAATGTCTTTCAAGGATGCGACACGAAGATTTTGAAGAAAATAGCCCCACCCTAAACTACCCTTTACATGGAAAATTTTTCGAAAATTTTGATTTTCTTGAACATGGCTCTAACGATTTTGATTAAAATGTCATATGTTTGAGATATTTTGATGACAAATGAAATGTATATCTTGAATTTTCTGGCTATAGCCTCTGTAGTCGCATTTACTCTGGACGACTTTTGCATAACTGGTAAACCGTTAGAGATAGACCAAATTATACTGTACAAAAAATATAGATCTTGCTAAAATACACAATTTATGTGCACATAAATTTTCTTGTAGGGTGAACCATTTCGGAGATATTCCTTGTTATGTGTGTGAGTTTCGGAAAACAGAACTTTCGTGAAAAGGATCATCGTTGTTCATTTTGTTATATGTTAAGTGGGCAAAGGCAAAAAAATCCTAAAACTTTAAAACATTTGACTATCGCACAAAGCCTAGTGTATTCTAATATTCCCCTTGTACCTACAAGGGAATAAGCAATAAGATAATTTGTACAAATGTGTATCTTAACACGAAGAAGATATAGGAATAAGAGTTTGTAAGAATGGTTAGTACAAGAGTAGAGAAAGTCATGTGAGTGTTACACATCAGATTTTTTATGTAAAGTATTGTTTTGACCGGGACATTTCTTGAAAATAGTGTCGCATCTTCGGAAGACATGGTGTTAAATTCTAATTTTGCTGTTTATTGAAGATTTTGTTTCAAACTTTTGACCTTTCCTAAATTACTCTTCATTTTCTTATTCAGAAAACCTCAAAGCATATCTTTTCAGTAAAGTATCGAGTACGAATGTTAGTGCAATACAGCGCTTACAAGTAGCTGATGGAGAAAGTAAAATGCAATGTAACTTTTATTAATTTTATTTTCTGTTGTTTTCGGGTAGCTGTCTTTCAATATCATGTAACATAATGAATAGCTGGGCAAATCTGCGCAAAATGTTTGAGATAACGGTTTATACAATTCTTCCTCTATAAGTATACAGTAGAGGAATTAAAAATCTGATGTGTTGAACTCACATGACTTTCTCTACTCTTGTACTAACCATTCTTAAAACTCTTATTCCTATATCTTCTTCGTGTTACTTGAGATAAACATTTGTACAAATTATCTTATTGCTTATTTCCTTGTAAGTGCAAGGGGAATGTTAGAATACAGTAGGCTTTGTGCGACAGTCAAATGTTTTAAAGCTTTGAGACTTCGTTCTCTTTGCACACAACATAAAAAAATTAACAACGATGTTGCATTTCACGAAAGTTTTTAAATTTTCCGAAACTCACACACATAACAAGGAATATCTTCGAAATGGTTCACTCTACAAAAAAAATTATTCGGACATAAATTGTGTATTTTAGCAAGATCTACATTTTTTGTATAGTATGATTTGGTCTATCTCTAACGGTTTACCATTTATGCAAAAGTGGTCCAGAGTAAATACGACTACAGGGGCTATAGCCAGAAAATTCAAAATATACATTTCATTTGTCATAAAAAATTTTCAAACATATGACATTTTAATCAAAATCGTTGGAACTATTTTCAAGAAAATAAAAATTTTCGAAAAATGTTCTATGTAAAGGGTAGTTTAGGGTGGGGCTATTTTCTTCAAAATCTTTGTGTCGCATCCTTGAAAGGCATTAAACTTAAATACCAACTTTGGCTTTTAACCGACCTTTCGTTTTTGAGTCAGACTGACAGACACAGACAGACAGTAAAGAAAGTTAAAATAGGGAAAATAACACTTCTAATGAAATGGTGTTTCTCGAGTTAAAATGAAGATGATTAAAGTGTGATTGTTTTATTGAAAGGATGGAGTTTGCGTTATGAACCAAATGAAGCACCAGGTCATTAAACCCATTAAGTCTACTATCAATTGAACTTTCTGCTCTGGTCGCTTACGACAGAGTGGCTAGTTCTAGGGATACGCCCATCTTGACTTCCGTAAACACATGTTCATGGAGTGCAGCCCCTAAATGGATGCTCTAATAGTATCAGCCCAATAGCTATTTATTCCTATTTAGAACAACACCATTGCCGATAATCTATTCTTTCGCCTTCTTGCATTTATTTTCATTTTACATTTGAGTCTTAATGACTTATCTTTCGTTATGTTTTGCATTGTGTTAGTTGATTTCCTTTTCAAGGAGGCCATCGGTTATACTATAATGGGGGACACCTCGCACACTTAGATCTACACTGCGGCTACCACTCCCAGGAGGAATGCATAAAGTGAAGGAACCTCAGGAGGTTACACACCGCAGGCATGCAGGGCACAGAGACGTGCGGAAGTCTCAAACGTTTTCGTCACACTGCTGGAGCTTCTAGAGGGCAATAAACAATAGAGTAGCGCTTTAATGTCCATGGGTATTGTAATGAGTAATTAATGTTTCCCCAAATACTAAAATGTTCATGGAAAAAGCACAAAATGGGCATAATAAATGCGTACTTAGGTTCGAAGGAGCTATTTTTACGTTACAGAAGCAGTATGTTACGTTTTGAATTTTGAGGTTAAAAGTTATATCAATCTTCCTTATATTTTGCGGTTACAATGTTTTGTTTTTTGGAATATTACTCTTTTTTTGGGCAATTGCGTTATTATTGTAATTCATGTTAAAACGATATGATCACAAAGTCTATGTAAATAAATAATTTTAAAATAAACAATAGTAAAAAGAGTGGACTTAATTTTCCCTTTGAACTTTGTACCCAGCTACCATGCCATGATCGAGGCGTACAGTCTATGCACTATGAAAAGTGGAGCACTGCAACATAATTTTATTTCCTAATACACTCTTTTAATCTGCGTCATTTTTTCATCATAAAGTTTGGTTACATAATACTGATGGAGGGTTAATGTGCTGCTGTGTATACTTTTCAAGAAATACCCTGTATTCTTTATTACTTAATTTATATAATGGCATATTGGCACTGCCCATCATTGTAGACAAATATGCGTGAAACGCAGAATGGCTGTCCTGATTAATTTAGTACATTTTCTGTGTTGTTAGAACTGCAGTGTCTAACAGTGCATTGGCTTTTTGTTCTCTTGTATGCATATTTTGCACAGTTTAACCTAATCTTGTCTGTGTTAACGACGAAAATATCACTATCAAACTCCTGAACTATACCATCCTGTTTTATATTGTTTTTATGAGGTTTTGTGATCCTATATTTCTTTCTTTCCTCTCTTTCTCTCTCTCTTCCTCCCTCCCTCTCTTTCTTTCTCTATCTTTCTTTCCTTGTTTCTTTGTTTCTTTCTTTATTTTTGGAATATTGAGTAATTATTGGTTGGACCACTAGTTTTAAACAAAATATTGAGTTCGGATTGGAATCTTAGGCTTAGAAAAAGGATTAGGCTAGTTATAACATATTCACTCGTCGCTAGACGTTATGATCCAATAAAAGCAAGAGAGTGTGCGTTTTGAAATATCCTATAATGAGTATTACCACGCTATGTTCCTTTGATAGTTTATTGACAGCATTGCGTGGTAGGCCGAGCGAGTCTCGTTTGAAATGGAAACATTTTATTTCTCTATGAATAATATTAACGCTTGTCTTGTGTTTCCTACTAGTTACTCCAGTTCATCCCTGTGTGGGCATGTGAAGCTGTAACTCATCTCTGCATTCTTGGATGATAGCCAATCACACAATAAACCTGCTTACTTTACCATATTTTCTATTTTGTCTGTCTTACTTTTTATTAATCTCATTTTATACCGCTTTCCTATGAATAGACAGAAAGTGTGCCAAAAGCTGAGTCACTGCAAAACTACAAAACAAAATATTTGTGTGCAGTTGAACTGCGTGCAAGCTTTGGGTGTATCTCTCAACTGAAAATCCTCACTGCTCTATTAACATTGTTCGTGCTCGAAGTTAAATCAAATAAGTGAATATTTGTCTGTTAATGGCGGTGCCAGAATCAAACTTGGTATGTAAGTTCAGCATCGACAACAAGATTTTGAAAAAAATCTCACGCTAAACTAGCCTTTACATTTAAAAAAAAAATTTTGATTTTCTCAAAAATGACTGATGATTTTGTTTAAAATACTGTACGTTTAGGATATTTTCATTACATTTGAAATGCATATCTCGAATTTTCTCGGAATAGGCTCTGAAGAACAAGTTATTCTGGATGGCTTGTATACTAAATGGTAAGGGACAGAAAAAATTAGAACACAATAATATACATCTGGTAAAAACACAATTTATGTCAAATAAACTATTTCTATGGAGATAACCATTTCCTTGTTATTGGTTTGAATTTTCAAGCATTTAATTTTTCTCGAATACAAATGGTTAATCATTTTTTTTTTATTTCCTCGCTGGAATATCAAAGTCATTATATAGTGACAGTTCTTACAATCACTGAAGAGTACTGCATTCTCCTTTTCTCATTTACCCGTCACAAAATAGGCAATTTAACCATTCCTACAAACATTTATCTTACATACACGAGTAAGTGGTTTTAAGAATCGTTTATGCAAGAGTGAATAGAGAAAGCAATGAGAGTGAACGATTGGGCATATTTTTTTGACATTTTTCCACTGGAAGTCATTATATGTACACATATTACTGCTTTTAGCCATTTTTACTTTCTCTACTCCCGATATACAATTCGATGTTGAAATTTCACCGAAAATGTATGTTTTGAGGCATTTTTAGAAAAAGGTCCGTGTATGTATGAACAGCATAACTCAAAAAGGAAAAGTCGGTTACAAATCAAAGTTGGTATTTCAGTTTAATAACTTTCTAGGATGCGCTACGAAGATTTTGAAGAAAATAGCCCCACCCTAAACTATCCTTTATATGGATAATTTTTCAAAAATTTTGATTCTCTCAAAAATGTCTCTAACAATTTTGATTAAAATTTCATATGTTTAAGATATGTTTATGGCAAATGAAATGTGTCTTTTGAATTTTTGGTCTATAAACTATGTAGCCCTGTTTACTTTTTACGACTTTGAATAACTGATAAACCGTAAGAGATAGACCAAATCTTACTATACTGGTTAAAACGCACAATTTATGTTGAAATAAACTCTTTTGTGGAGTGAGTTATTTGTGTGGGGTTTGCAATACTTACACTTTTCTCAAATGGAAGGTCTTTATTCACTTTTGTGTCTCGTAGCCGTGCAAAGAGAACGGAGTTTTAAAGCTTTAAATATTTGACTAAAGCCTACTGTATTCCCACATTCCCCTTGCACCTATAAGAAAATAAGCAATAAAATAATTTGTACAAATGTTTATTTTAACTAACACGAAGACATAGGAATAACAGTTTGTAAGAATGGTTAGTATAGGAGTGGAGAAAGTCATGTGGTCAGATTTTTAATTTGAAGAGCTTTTGTACGGACACATTATTGCTCATTATTTGCCTTTTAACATTCCCATTGTTGGTGCTTATGTGGCAATTGTGCTTGATATATAAACATAGCCACTTTTACGTAGGTTTGAAACCGTAGGCCGATGTTGCTCTAAGAGTGGCCAGTGTTAGACTTTGCGCCAATCGGCAAGGAAGGCCTTTAAGTCAGCAGGGGTCCTGCTGCAGATTCCTCTTCACATTAAACAACCATTCAGCAAGAGGAGATGAGGATAACGGTAAACTCTCTCAGTACATGTAGCACTTTGTAAGCACCATTATTCAAATTGAAGGCATGTCGGTGTGTGAGGAATTCCTGACAGAATTTTTCTTCTGGCTGCTGCTGCTTCTGCATTCCTTCTCTGTCTCTTTCTCTCTCCAAGACACACACACACACACACACACACACACACACACACACACACACACTTACCAGCAGACACAGTGAGTGAGGACGAATTACCTACTGTGACTCAGGGGTTTAGTTACGACCTTGTGGTTGACATAAGTGAACCTGAGATAGCGCTAATTTCAATGATATTACTAATGAACTATGTTTATTGAAGACTAAAGAACGCTACAATATAATATTGCACTGCTTAGAGTCCAACTGCCTTGTAGATGGCCATTTTGAACTGCTGATGTTACTATGTTTACATCGTAACCAGGAAGCTTCGCACTCCACAACAATGATTGATGATTTGTGGCTTTAAGGGCGCTCAACTTCTAGGTCATCAGCACCCTTAAAATATTCATGGCAATAGCCAGATATAAATTTCCCACAAAAATAAAAATACTAGCCACAAGAAAAATATACACAAAAAGTAAAAAAACAGTGGCAATACCCAGATATGGAACAAGGTGATAAATATGTCACAAAACATATACGAATTAAATCCTCAAATTCATATTACAATCCGCTAAAACCTTAAATACTCAACCGCTGTTTTGTCGTCCGCTAAGACCTCTGCAAGTCTGGCAGGCAGTTGCAGAGAATCCCGAAGGTGCCCTAGAGAGCAAGCACGTGGCGAACTGACAAAAGCACTCCACAACGCGATAGCGCGTTCAAGGATAAAGACATTCTCTTGAGTAACGACAGTAGGGGTTTCTGAGAAAACGAATTCTAAGCCCTAGGTACTCCGGGCTCAATTGAGCATCACTTCAACCATTTAATTAATTCACGTTCGTTTAGGTCTATCTGATTAAAGAACCTTTAAAAAAAAAAAAAAAAAAAAAAAAAAAAAAAAAAAAAAAAAAAAACTTCGGCTGCTCTTAACCACTGAGCTGTTTTAAGTTACCTCAGAGATAGAAATTGCTTATTGGAACTCTGAGAAGCATTCTCCGCTTATGCCGCACCATACACCAAATTTTTCATCATGAACAATATCAATATTACTTTCTGAGTTATAGGAATCAATTTTTTCGAGTCAACAGCACATACGTGAATACAAATTTGCCCCCCCCCCCCCCCGAATTAACAGACAGGAAGCGCGAGTTTGTGTTTTTTCAACAAGGCTCTGCAACAGCTCTTTCGATGACAATTGAAAGTGTATTTCAGGACAAATATATTAGTGGAGATACGTAGCTTCCTCGATCCCTGATCTAACCCCCTGCGACTTTTATCTCTAGGGCAACTTAAAACAAAAGTGTACAATACAAACCCTCAAACCCTGGAAGAATTAATACAAGATATCCGCTAGGAAACTGCCAGCATTTCTCAACGTGAACTACGGCGAGTGATGGATAGTTTCCTAAGGAGGTGCCAAATGTATGGACAACGACGGTGGCCAGTTTCAGCATCTTATTTCATAAAGTTGGTCAATAAAGCCTTTAAAAGTAGTTTTAAAACTGTTGTATTATTTCATCTGTGCCTTTCTATGATAGCGGCAGACGAGCGCCGTGGAGGAGGACGAGCAAAACACTGCGAAGTCCGTTCGGAACCTTTTTGCTCTCCCGGTAGTTTCTATTCGGCGTAACGCCTGAGAAGATTGCAGTTTGATTCCGATCAAAATATCCGCAAAAAAGTGCTGATGATGAAGGCGTCTACCTCATCACGGATGCATTCAAAACATGTATGACAGGTACAAGGTAGTAGGCACAAGACAGCAAGTGCTGACAGGAGTACGGCGGGAGATTGGACGGACGGGACTGTTGATTGTTCCACAGGATTGATACAGCCACACATCCTCGCGCCAGTTATTGCTTTCAGCACAAAACAGCAAGTCATCTTTAATACTCTTTTATTTGTGTCGGTAAAAATAAATTATTATTGCCCTGGACACGTAGCATAGTTTTGTGTCTCTATGAAGTTCCAATACTTGTTCTACATCTACTTTTGAATTAACTCCTATTTCATTATTTCCCCGGGGGGGGACTACCACTCTGTTCTCCTGGACCCGATGACCATAGATTGGTGTGCTCCGCCATTCACTTTGAGGGTTGTGAGTTGGTAATAAAGCCGCCAAAATATAAAAATCTGATGTGTTGCACTCACATGACTTTCTCTACTCTTGTACTAACCATTCTTACAAACTCTTATTCCTATATCTTCTTCGTGTTAGTTAAAATAAACTTGGTACAAATTATATAATTGGTTATTTCCTTGTAGGTGCAAGGGGAATATTAGAATACAGTAGGATTTGTGCGATTGTTAAATGTTTTAAAGCTTTGAGATTCCGTTCTCTTTGCATACTTAACATATCAAAAATGAACAACGATTTCCATTTTACGAAAGCTTTGTTTTCCGAAACTCACACACATAACAAGGAATATCTCCGAAATGGTTCAACCAACAAGAAAATTGTGTATTTTAGCAAGATCTACATGTTTTGTAGAGTATAATTTGGTTTATCTCTAACGGTTTACCAGTTATGCAAAAGTCGTCCAGAGTAAATACGACTACAGGGGCTATAGCCAGAAAATTCAAGATATACATCTCAAACATACGACATTTTAATCAAAATCGTTAGTCATTTTCAAGAAAATAAAAATTTTCGAAAAATTTTCCATGTAAAGGATAGTTTAGGGTGGGGCTGTTTTCTTCACAATCTTCGTGTCGCATCCTTGAAAGACATTAAACTTAAATACCAACTTTGGTTTTCAACCGACTTTTCGTTTTTGAGTTATGCTGTCCACAGGCTGACACACAGACACACACACACGGACCTTTTTCTAAAAATGCTTTTTTTGGATTCAGGGGGTCTCAAAACATATATTTCCGGTAAAATCTCGACATTGAATTTTAGGGTGGAATACAATACTTCCCCTACTTACCAGTAGAGAAAGTAAAAATTGGTGGCTACTACAAAATGCTCAAATTGGTCAACTGTACACGGGGTTCATGTGTTTGAGCATGGAAAATCTTAGGATGTGAAAAACTGCATCTTATTTTGTGAATCTACGTACACAAATAAAGTTTGCTTACACAAAATACTTGAGACTGTTGTAGCTTGTTACATCTTTTTCCAGTTTGTAGTATTCTTGTTTGGAATTTAGATGTAGTTTGCTGTACTTAGGTGTCAGAAGCAATTTAGTGATCATGACATTAAATAAAACGCGGACGATTATAAAGGAAGATGGGTGCTTTCAAAAGAGGTGGGCAGATTTATATTTTTTATGAATATAGAGGCAAAGCAATATGTTTCAGTTGTAAGCAAAGTATTAATGTTTTAAAAGTACAGCATTAAAAGACATTATGAGACAAACAGAACAGTGGACAAGTAACAAAAGACCAAGTGCGTGATTTAAAAAGAGCCCTAAGGTCTCAAAAAATTCTTTTTAAGAATGTTAATGATGATTCAGAACTATCTGTGAAGGCAAGTTTTGTTGTTTCCTAGATATTAATCAAAATAACGAAGACATTCAGAAATGGCGAATTGGTGAAAGAATGATTGGACAGGGTTGCAGATATATTATTTCTTGTTAAAACTTAAACAGTGTCAACTTTGTGACTTGTTCGGTTATGACCCGTTAGGCATGCCAAAAAAGACCATTGCTTCTGTTGTACTGAATATTAGACTATTAAATTAAATACAGAGAAGTCCTAATTGAGAAGTAAGATATAATTAAGCCTACAATGGAGAGTTGGGTGGTGGATCACTGTGGCCCTCTGTTATCTGTTTTAGAATGGCCCAAATTAGGTTGTGTACCCCTGGTCTACAGTCAGTTGTTAAATATTTGGCTACGCATGAGTGTGACGTCACAGCAGTCCAAAATTGTCATCCAATGATACGATACAAAGGAGTATCCCATCGCAGACGAATTCAAGCTTGTTGGCTTCCATGTTTGTGCGGTGCAGATAGTGCCGCTGTCCTCAATATATACAAACATTTGGAAAAACACTTCAGCAGCAGGTAGACAAACATTGTAGACAACTCCAAGCGAGCGGTCACTGACGGCAGTTGCAGAAGGAACTGAGTCATACAGTAATCTCACACTATCGTCACATTTGAACTGCTTGTGACCACACTAAGCTATCTGTGCATTCGTTATTGAACAATGGTCAACAAATATGGAAGGATACAACAGTAAACAACTGGACCTCCAACAGTAAACCTCCTTGGACGACAGATATTGTAATATTAGCTGTTTTAGTAATTGAAGAAGATTGAAAAACGGAAGGAAAAAGTGGATTCACAGCAAAAAACTGTGGACTTACCACAGTGTGGTGAATTTATTCGTAGTAATCTTTTTCCAGACTTGCGAGAAGACCCTAGGAAAATGTTTCTGACTGTGGTGGCGTGTGCAGGTTCATACAATTCTATATAAGTTTGCACAGTGAATATTAATAATTCACCATGCACAATGCTTCTGTTTATGTGCGTGTGACAACGATAAGCAGTTATCGAATGCATACGTTATTTGACGAGGTTTACAAAGGCCACCCAAAACCAGTGGAAAGCCTAAAGTACTGATTATACTGCTCAGACTGGTTCTACAAAGTGCGCTGGGGCTCCATCGTGTTGAAACCAAACCCTCCTGATATCTCTGGATACCTAGGGATATAGAGATCTTTGATTATTACTTTCAGCCGCACCATAAACAAAGTGCATCTCACGCAATTCTCTCTCGGGCTCAAATGGCCTAACCATCGATGTGCCCATAAACATCACTCACTCATTCTGTCATTCATTCACTCACACACTCACTAACTCACTCAATCACTCACCAAAGCGGCCCGGGTTCGATCCCAGGCGATCGTATGTGGGATTCGTGGTGGACGAACCGGCCCTAGGGCGGGTTTCCTCCGGGTTCTCCGGTTTCCCCCGCCATCTCATTCCATGTATCACCAGTGTCACCGCCTGTGGTGCCGTATGTAGTAAAAGCGGGCGTTAAACACTACCAAACCAACCAATGACACACTCACTCCCTCACACACACACTCACTCCCTCACACACACTCACTGACACAGTCACTCGCAGTTCTCCATTAGTTTAGCGCTCCATATTGAAACTGAAACTGTAGCCACTAACATTTGGTGAACACCGTTAGACAAAGTTACTTTTATCTGCTCCTCTGGTGTATTACTACGCATGCTCACTGCTCACGCAATATGTATTTTCGACACATGTTTATTTAATAATAAACATTTGCTTTTGTCTCCTGTACAACCCCTATTATTTTGGGTACTGCATTTTTGACCACCCTGTATCCTTTCTGGCTTCCTTTAGAATAAGCTATAACTAAATTCTAAATTGTAATACATTTTAAGTGGCGAGCTTTTAGCTTCGCCTCTAGTGCCCGAGCTAGTTTTACTCGAAGTTAAGTTTATTAAATGTAATTCGCGAATGCCAACAACCTAATTTCAGAAAGTTGTGATGCAATTGTATTGCTTTACACAGAATATCAATCTACTGTCAAATGTGAACGGAATATCTGTACATATATATTAAATCAAAATGCTAAAATACGCACGAAGAAACAATGCAATGGATAGCATGTACACGATTTTATTTGTTTTTTTCCGCAAGTTAAAACAAATGAACAGTAGATCGATGCTTCTTTCTTTGAAATGGAAACGCAGTAATTCTTGTACGGGACCACCAGGAGTGCGCGTGCTAATGCGCAAGGAATTTTTGTGATTATGACAACACGAGGTAGCAGCAAGCAAAATTTCTGAATTGGCGAATAATAACCGTGTGCCGAGAGATTGACCTTCTGAAACTGTGAATTAACCCCTACAATCTCATTTTATCTAATACCAGCCTGTGTAAGCTAATCACCGGGCTACCTTTGGGTCTTTGCTGCATCCAATGTTTCCTTGCATTATCTATTGTATCACAAGACAAATTATTTTTCTTCATGTCTGCCAACTCATTATCATAATCATCACTATCTTCTCCACTCTTTCTATACCCACCGCCTAAGGTAAAGGAAATAAACAGCGCTGTTTCATTGCGAACATGTGCTTTGGGGAGCATGACTCCACAAGAAACTCCAAAAGCAAACCAAATTTATTGCTTTCACATGATCTTATCTACTCGCTGCTCCACTATTTCTACTTGCTCTACTGGTAAATAGGGGAAGTATCTATTGTATTCCACCCAAAAATTCGATGTCGAGATTTCACCGGAAATATATATTTTGAGACCCCCTAAATCCAAAAAAAGCATTTTTAGAAAAAGGTCCATGTGTGTGTGTCTGTGTGTCTGTGGACAGCATAACTCAAAAACGAAAAGTAGGTTAAAAGCCAAAGTTGGTATTTAAGTTTATTGTCATTCAAGGATGCGACACGAAGATTTTGAAGTAAATAGCTCCACCCTAAACTACCCTTTACATGGAAAATTTTTCGAAAATTTTGATTTTCTTCAAAATGGCTCTAACGATTTTGATTAAAATGTCATATGTTTGAAATATTTTGATGACAAATGAAATGTGTATCTTGAATTTTCTGGCTATAGCCCATGTAGTCGTATTTACTCTGGACGACTTTTGCATAACTGGTAAACCGTTAGAGATAGACAAAATCTTGCACTACAAAAAATGCAGATCTTGCTAAAATACACAATTTATGTCTGAATAAATTTTCTTGTAGGGTGAACCATTTCGGAGATATTCCTTGTTATGTGTGTGAGTTTCGGAAAACTTAGAACTTTAGCGAAATGCAACAACGTTGTTCAGTTTTTTATATGTTAATCGTGCAAAGAGAACGGAATCTCAAAGGTCAAAAAGATTTGACTGTGGCACAAAGCCTTCTGTATTCTAATATTCCCCTTGTACCTACAAGGACATAAGCAATAAGATAATTTGTACGAATGTTTATCTCAACTAACACGAAGAAGATATAGGAATAGGAGTTTGTAAGAATGGTTAGTACAAAAGTAGAGAAAGTCATGTGAGTGCAACACATCAGATTTTTACAAACCGTATTGTTATAGCTACTTCTTGGCAATGCAATAAACCAGGGGTCAGCAAATCTGTATCGGCTGATAACATGAGGTAATACCACCCAAAGCGACAATACCCTCCTTCAACACTCTCCTCTTCAATCAACACGCGCTCAAACGTAAACAGGTAGTGGTGTACCCTTCATCGATATGGCATAGTTCTTTCAAAACAACGAAAACTCAAAGGAACCTTTTCATTCCAAGAGGAGTGGAAAGAACAATACTGGCTGGCCCAACAGCTCAGTTGGTAGAGCACTTGCAAGGGATTCTGGGTTTGAATCCTAGTTGGAATTTTTTCTGTATCCTTGACCTCCCCAGAGTATGGGCGTATTAGTGAGAATATGTGTGAGTGTGCGTTCTAATGTATAAAAAAGTCAAACTCAGAACTCACTGAGCAGCAGTTAACACCATTACAACATGTTCCAAAGTAAAGGTCACCGATGTGACCATTAGAGTTAAAGGGGAGATATAAATGGAGTAATTAAAACAAAAATATTTTGGGTGCGCGATGGCAAAAATATGAAATCTCTGTTGCGTTCGAAAATATTGATTGGTCCAACATTAAACGACATTACGAACGCTGTCACAAAGTTCACGAGCAAGTCACAGGTAGAAATCTTAATTTTTTGAAGTGTTTAACGGCCGCTTTTACCACTACGGCACCGCAGGCAGTGACACTGATACATGGAATGAGATAGCGGGGGAAACCGGAGAACCTCGTCGCCCTCACCATTAGTAAATGGGAGTGGTGATTTAAGACACAGCTTATTTATGTGTTCGACAGGCGATAACATGGAACAAAGACTATCAATAAACTAATCTACATGTTGGAAATATTAACTTGTGCAAACCGCACTGCTCTCCTAATGCGCTCAGTCATTTTTTCCATGACCAATATAAAATAACCGCGTTTGAATAGTTTGCAGAAATGATAGTGGGTAGAGAAAGTCGTGTAAATGTAAAACATCTGATTTTTAGTCTAGTTTTGAAGCGGTGCCATATGAAACAGTTTTCAAGGTTGCCCATTGCAGTCTGCTCTCTTTTGGTATCTCTTAACCGTTGCTGGAATAATAGAGTTTAGGTTACGTCATTTGGTGTGGGATTTCATTCATTATGTGAGAATACGTTTTTAAGGGAGTTTGAATTACTGACGTGAAATTGGAATTTCACGGCAAAGCGGAGTTGCCCTGTGGGCAAGGTTGTCCATAAAAGAGAAAGTGGGCGGGAAACAAGCGGAGTTTAATGGGAAGCCTCTTCTTTTGCAACGTACTGCCTTACTTTAAAAGGTTCCTACTGGAACGTAATTAACAGGCGAAATTTGCTGAATGGCCAGGACCACCCGGTAGCACAGGGCTTCTGAACACTTACTGCAGTTTCCTCTATCCGTCTGCAACCGCACAGATGGCAGATTTACACTCCTGCCAAGTAAGGACCTTATGAAAGTGAAATCATACACCTGCATAATCTGGGGTCCCACAGTCATCATGAGTTGACAAACCCATCCAAAATAATCTGATGTGTTGCACTCACATGACTTTCTCTACTCTTGTACTAACCATTCTTACAAACTTTTATTCCTATATCTTCTTCGTGTTAGTTAAGATAAACATTTCTACAACTTATTGCTTATTTCCTTGTATGTACAACGGGAATGTTAGAATACAGTAGGCTTTGTGCGATAGTCAAATGTTTGAGATTCTGTTGTCTTTGCACACTTAACATACAAAAAAATGAACAACGATGTTCCATTTCACGAAAGCTTTAAAGTTTTCCGAAACTCACACACATAACAAGGTATATTTCCGAAATGGTTCACCCTACAAGAAAATTTATTGAGACATAAATTGTGTATTTTAGCAAGATCTACATTTTTTGTATAGTATAATTTGGTCTATCTCTAACGGTTTACCAGTTATGCAAAAGTCGTCCAGAGTAAATACGACTACAGGAGCTATACCCAGAAAATTCAGGATATACATTTCATTTGTCATCAAAATATCTCAAACATATGACATTTTAATCAAAATCGTTAGAGCCATTTTCAAGAAAATCAAAATGTTCGAAAAATTGTCTATGTAAAGGATAGTTTAGGGTGGTGCTATTTTCTTCAAAATCTTCGTGTCGCATCCTTGAAAGACATTAAACTTAAATACCAACTTTGGTTTTTAACCGACTTTTCGTTTTTGAGTTATGCTGTCCACAGACTGACACACAGACACACACACGGACCTTTTTCTAAAAGTGCTTTTTTGCATTCAGGGGGCCTCAAAACATGTATTTCCGGTGAAATCTCGACATCGAATTTTTGGGTGGAATACAGTACTTCCCCTACTTACCAGTAGACATAGTAAAAATCTTTAAAGTTAAGCGTGTTTTATTCTCAAATTAATTGCAAATAATAATCCCGGATTATTTCCCATTTTCTTGGAATTTTAAAATGCATTGTTCTCTCTTCAAAGGTGTTCCTTCCGCATGACGTCAACAGCTGCTACAATTGCGGCGCATTTATGGTTGCTTATGGCTATGCCAAGCTTCCTTTGAAGATAGAGCAAATCAAGAAAGTAGGTCCAAAACAGGACGTGAACGCAGCAGGTGAATGTGACGTCATCGCTGGAGAAAGGAGCCCACGACTCTACAGTGGTACTGGCACCCAATAAACACTTAACAAGTGCGTTTACACTATTTATTGCTTCATATGCGTGCTTATTACCCTTATTACAAAAAATAATAATCTCAGACCGAAGCCATTCATCAAATTTGCCGAAACCGTTGAGAGAAAGGAAATGTTTTCCAGCAGCGATTTGTTCTCTGGTATTACGCGACTTTCTATAGCAATTCAACGTTATCAAAACAATGGAATGCAGTCTAGGATTTGGTTCTCGAGCTTACGTCATTGGCAGCACAAGTGTACGCTGGATTCCGGCGGTAAAAGCTGAAGATCTAATCAATGGCGTGATTTAACGGGCGAGAAATTGATCATAAATATATTTAAGGTTGAATTAATCATGTATAAAGATGAAGTAAGTCAGATAAACGTGGAAATCAGGCACATTAGCCAGTAGCTCTGGGCCAGGTGGCCTTCAATAGGAGATATCTTACAAGAGGCGAAGTTCCCATTACACCATATACGTTCTTTGCGCTTTGCACGTATAAACAAAAGAACTGAAGGCTTCGCTGAACACAAGAACAAAATATCTCCATTGTTTCTCATATATGAAAAAAGTTGCATATCAGCTTACGTTTAGTAGAGTTCTGAAGGCATCTAATTTGACTAACTACGAAATTATTAAATTATTTACTTATATGGCGTTTAATACATCTGTATGCAAAGCAAAATTTTCATGTTGGATATATAACATTACATATTCTCTTAGTCTTTGTTGGCATCAACTCCGAAACAACATCTGTCACTGCTTCTTCAATGTTCTCCATAAAGGAAGGTTAAACGATGATTAATAAATAAATATGATGTCTATGGCCTATCACCTTAGAAACTATTTAAGATATTAGACTGGAAGAACATTAATTCCCTTCAAGTTCATTGACCTAGCTTTAAGCAATGCTCAATGAGGATACTTTCTCTTATTATGCCATCTTTTGATGAAAATGTACCAGAAATTATATTTTTAAAAAATCTGGTGTGTTGCACTCATGTGTCCTTCTCTACTCTTGTACTAGCCATTGTTACAAACTCTTATTCCTATATCTTCTTCGTGTTAGTTGATATAAACATCTGTACAAATTATCTTATTGCTTATTTCCTTGTAGGTACAAGAGGAATATTAGAATACAGTAGGCTTTGTGCGACAGTCAAATCTTTTAAATATTTGAGATCCCGTTCTCTTTGCACGCTTAACATGTAAAAAATGAACAACGATGTTCCATTTCACAAGTTTTCTGAAACTGACACAAATAGCAAGGAATATCTCCGAAATGGTTCACTCTACAAAAAAATGTATTCGGAGATAAATTGTGTGTTTTAGCAAGATCTACATTTTTTGTATAGTATGATTTGGTCTATCTCTAACGGTTTACCAGTTATGTAAAACTCGTCCAGAGTAAATACGACTACAGGGGCTATAGCCAGAAAATTCAAGATATACATTTCATTTGTCATAAAAATATCTCAAATATACCATATGACATTTTAATCAAAATCGTTAGCCATTTTCAAGAAAATCAAAATTTTCGAAAAATTTTCCATGTAAAGGGTAGTTTAGCGTGGGGCTATTTTCTTCAAAATCTTCCTGTCGCATCCTTGAAAGACATTAAACTTAAATACCAGTTTTGGCTTTTAACCGACTTTTCGTTTTTGAGTTATGCTGTCCACAGACAGACACACAGACACACACACACATGCTTTTTTTTTGGATTCAGGGGGCCTCAAAACATATATTTCCGGTGGAATCTTGACATCGAATTTTTGGGTGGAATACAATACTTCCCGTACTTTCCAGTAGAGAAAGTAAAAAAAATGAAATGTTTATGATCAGGACCATTTTCACAGTATCTCTATTCTCGTTAAAGGAAACACAGAAGAGATATAAAGATAATTAATGGCACAAAGAGACAATTTACAACTTGAGATTTGCCCTAGAAAGTGCTATAAACACGCAGCGGAACTTGTTTAGAACATTTCTGGAAAATTAAAAAGAGTTCCGTATGTTGTAAGGAGTGCCAAAACCTGTCCAAGAAAATGAGTGATTGGAACGCCTCCCAAACAAAAAAAGAGCTATCCTGCATAACTGTATGCGCATTTTGGCTACGAGCAACCAAATTATCCATCTTTTCTCTCTCTCTGAACAGCTCATTAATGTAATAAGCCCACCATTAATGAAACAAGCTATGTGCATGGACTTGGGTCGCACTTTCTTCACCTGGTTTCTCTCTCTATTAGCAAAAAGTGTGTTTCTCTGGCCTGATATTGCAGTTTTGGTTGTTCCGCTACGTGCCAAACACTCTTCGTCAGATAATCGGAGTAGTGTAATTTAATGTCAGTGCCCATATGTTCAAGTGAGATAATAACAGAGATCAGCAAAGTAGGACGGTGTGTCCAGCAGGTTCGTTTAAAACTAAATCCTCCAGCGAGAGAGTAGGAAGACCTCACGACCGCTGCTTCATCCACCACCATTCACACGTCACAAATGAGAGTAGTGGTACGCCTTCCCCTGACCGCGGATCTTGACCATTAGTAAATAGTTTTACTTTCGTTACCACATACCTCCGTGGACAAAAAAATGAGTCATATCTGGAACGCACACGTGCCTACACACACACACACACACACACACACACACGCGCGCGCGCGCGCGCGTATAGGTCGTGAGGCGAGGCATAAACAAATCTTGCGCATAGGGGAAGCTGCTTTCCTCCCCTCCCTCTCTGCAGTGGCTGAGAGGGAGCAAAGGTAGGCGAGCATGCCGCTAATGAATAAACATTACTATAGCAGCGTGCAGCTCAAACAACTGCAGTTCACATTAAAGTAATTGATGGCATATAGCCATAGTTATAGCCTAATTACTTTGTTCGTTATAGTGCTAATTTTTATACATATATAATTTCATTAGCAATATGCACTAAAGCTGTGCTAGTGAACCTTACTCCTTCGTGGACGGAACCGTTATGACTTCTGCGCATGCATGATTGCGCAACTTCTCCCACCATCAGTCTTTCAGGTGAACAGTTGCCACTGCGCAAGTAGGGGAATTGTTCTTGTCTTGCCTCACGACCTATATCTACACACACACGTACCAACACACACACGTACATGACAGACAGTCGACATACGAGTACCTGCTTGTTGAAAACTGCAAGTATACTGGACTCGTGGAGTTCTCTGCCGTTAAGGTAGCCTGGGTTCCAGGCTTTATTTTTCTTTCTTTCTTTCTTTCTTTCTTTTTTTTTTTTTTTTTTTTTTTTTTTCCCCTTCCCACGGGTGTATATAGCAGGTAGAGTAGTTAGGAGAAACGAAAATTCGGTTAAATTTCACACTTGTATTTAAGTTCAGCTTTTTTCAGTGATAGGAATTTTCAAGTTAATCCCCACTTCGGTATATCTGTATTCTCCAACTTTTTCAGAAAGTTTGATTATCTCAAAAATGGTTCTAACGATTTTAATTAAAATACCACATGTTAAAGAAATTTCCATGACAAACGAAATGTGTAAGTAGCTTGAATTTTCCATATGTGGGGTTCTCTTTATTCTGAATGATTTAGTAAACCGTTAGACAGAAAAAAAATCTTACTACAAAAATGATGTAGGTCTCCTTAATGCGCCCAGTTCACTTTTTTTTCGTTGTGAAGTTAACTATTTCGGAAATATTGCTTCTTATTGGTTTCAGTTTTAAAATACACTTTTCTCAAATGGGAAGTCGTTATTCATTTTTTTCCCCCTCGCCGGGCAAAGAGAATGGAATTTCAAAGACATTACAGCTTTTAAATGATTCTGACTGTTAACTAAGCCTAGTGCATTCCTCTATTCCCATTGCACTCGAAAGTAAACATGTCATTGAACCATTTCTAGAAACCCAGCAAAATGATGTTCCCGGGTTAAGCCTAGACTAACATTTCTAGAAATGTGTTATCTATTAACGTGAAGTAGAGATAAGAATAAGTGTTTGTAGAAATAGTTTCCACGATAGTGAGTAGAGAAATTCATATAAGTGCAACACGCCACTTTTCCATGTATGAATTTTATTTGAGTATTGTATGAAGACACTGTGGAAGTTTTGATGCATCACATAGCGCCAAAGAAAGTAACCAATTAAACTGAGCTTTTACAATTCTTCTTCAGTGGCGCCAAGTAACGAAGACTAACCTAATTCTATTTCTGACCGTGGCTGTAAGTAAATAATCCAGAGCAAGGGAGCCGCGGAAGAGAAAGCTAAATTGCGAAACAAAGACATAAACAGCAACAAAACACCAAAATAGAAAGAAGAAAGGAATATGTTAATCTTGTTGGTAAATGGCCGCACGGAAGATGGGCGGATGTCGTTATTCAGCTGTCTTGTTGTTCTGGAGCCTGCGGGGCAAATGACATGCCTCTTGCGTGTTTTGTTCCTTTTTGCTAAGCTTTCATATCTTCCGCACTTCTTCTGCTCTTTTTGGAGCACAACTGGAACGTAATACGCAACTTAAAATCCTTACCGTTAAGGAGCAGGAATTTTGATAGTGTAAGGTGCTCCCATGGTGTTTCTAAAAATGTCGAGCTAGGTTATTCGGACCAGTCCTTTCTGACAAGCTTTTTCAAAGTTTTCCTCAAGTGTCGAATACCGAGAAGGCACCTTGGCCATATCAAGGGCTTTGGAAATAGCCAATGATGTTATAAATCGATTCTTCCGGTGACGAAAAGGGATTGTTCAGATACCACAGTCTATAACAACCAATGGCTCAACAATCACAAAGTATGTGCATCTCTGTTTCAGTGTCGAAGTCACAGAATCGACAAATTTTTAGGTTAGTTTTGCCTATCTTGAAAAAATGATCTCTAAGCGGGCAATGTCCAGAAAGAAGGCCAACAATTATGGTGATATACCTTTTCGCATATATTCAGCTCCAGTACTTAATTTTCATGTTCTGTTCCCATGTTTTAACCTTATATTTAAGGTTCGGGACACCACAGAAAGGTTGAGGGCTAATGAAGGGAGACTTGGCACCTTCCTTGGCAAGGCAGTCTGTTATTTCATGACACCCATATTTAAGTGTTTGTCTAGCTGATTGAAAACTGAATAACAGTTCCAGACCAATTGTGACTCAAAGATTTTAGAATCTGGAGCTTTCGGGACAGCCTAGCTATCTGATAAAATATACATTTTTGCCGCACGCGGGCCTTGTTGCTATTTTCATGAGCGCAAATTTCAATAGCGTGCACCTCTGCCTGAAAGATGGAAGCAACTGATTCCAGAGCTGTAGAGGAGCTAAATTTTGGCCCATAAACCCCACACCAGCCTTCCCTTTCATCTTTGGTCCGTCTGTGTACCAGAAATGTTGATACCTTTTAGGGATAGATGTAGTTTTATTGAATAAGTCTCGAATAAACCATTAAAAGTATTTGTGGCATGAGATTCCAAACCCTTTTATGTCACTATTGTGGTCAGCAACTAGAAGGGCACTATAAAATGTCCAAAAAACCAGTAGACATCACTTGCATGGAAAGGGGAAAACGAGAAACTAACTTGTGATAACTGGTACACAAGCTACCCTTTTGAAAGACAAAGTAATATTGTAACGGGAGAAGTAGGAACGTCTGCTTGGGTTTCAGAAGGAGATTACTATCCTACGTCCCCAAGAAAAACACAGTGATTCTGCTATTGATCCTGAAACCAAAAAGCCTCACATAGCTACAGGGGCGGTGTTGGCACTATGGATGAATTTATGCAACACTTATGCAGTATCAAGAAGAACAAGTAGATATCAACCAACAAACTCTGATACAGAGGAAATTGTATGAAAGCCTTATCACAGCTTACAGAAAGTGCTGAACTAAAGAGCCTACCTTCAGATATTCAATTTTTAGAATCCTGTTAAATTCTTGCGACCTAAAAACACAGCTTCTCTTTGCTGCAGGAGTAAAACAAATTATTTGACTAAGAAAATTAGCCCAAAAAATGCCCTTCAATGTGTGGCATTGACTACTAAACGAACACGCCTGAGTGAGTGTAGAACAGCGATATTTCTCACGGGTCCGTTAGCTCCAATTTGAATCTGTTTAGAGGACCAACCTGCATATTGCGACAGAGTTAATAATTATGAGTTGAGAGGTGTTTGGATAAAAACAGCGACGATAGCAGCAGGGGCACCAACCAGCATTCCTTCTTGTAATTAGTCGGAACAAGGTACAGGTGTTGTCTGCTCTGGATTACTCACCTCTATCTCTCTCTCTCTCTTAGAAAAAAAAAAAAAGAAAGAAACAGGGCGGTGCTCTTGTTTTCTTGATGCAACACCACCTATCGTAGATCAATAGGAGTTCTCCTAAATTACAAATAACTGTAACTTTATGAACAACGATTCCTGTTTTCTCGCAGCCCACCCATCCAGTGCGCTACATTCTTTTTTTTTACAGAGTAGCCCAGAATATGCTCGATATACAGGGTGAAAGATATGTGTCAATAAAAAACCGTTTCGCCGAAAAAAATATTTCTCTTAAATATCTGAAGCCATGCAGCTTCTTGACAAATGGATATAAATTGTTTATTATTTCACTAACTGTCGCACAAACATTGTGTCAACAACGGTGTAATGCATTTCTATCTTAATTCGAAAGAATTTACTCACAATTTAATGTTAAAATATCATGAAACGTTTAATTTCTAAGAAAAATTTGGCAACGTCACATAAACATTAAATTGCAACTAAATCCGTTGTAATTAATATAAAAAGTCCAATTGCTTAATTTAAAATTACTTCTAGGAGGCATTTATCGTAAATTACTTAACCTTGGTAGAATTATCACATTCATACGATCGTCATAATACGACTAAATAATGATATTTGTAAATTTTAAATAGCTGCAGAAAGTCAGATTCAGATTTTTACTTTGGTAAGTAGACGAAATATTGCATTCCAATAAAAATTCGATATCGATTTGACAGAAAACACGTTTTGAGACCTCTTAATCCAAAATAAGTAGTTTTAGAAAAAGTGTGTGTGTGGTGGGGTGAATGGGTGTGTCTGTGCGCGCGAACAGCATCACTCAAAAATGAAAAATTGGTGAAATACAAAGTAGTATTTAAGTTCACTGTTTTTCCAATGTGTGACATGAAGAGATTTAGGGAAAACCCTCCATTACAGACTACATTTTAGATTAAATATTTCTCGAAAGTTTATATTTTCTCAAAAAACTGCTAGGATTTCTATTAACATGTAGTATTAAAGATATTTACATGAAAAACAAAAATTATGACATCTTAAATTTTATGGAATGGTCTCCATTGGGAAGCAATTTTGTATAATCTTCTACGAATGGTAGACTTTAAGTGATAGATGGAAGCATCCTATATACAACACACAACTTATTCCTCAAATTCTTTCGTCTTTTTCCTTCTTTTTGTTTTATTTTATTTTATTTTTTTCATAAACCAATTTCGAGATATCCGTTATTAGCGGTTCGAATTTATACTTGTCATTCTTTCAAGATTTGTTGAATATTCCTTGTCTCTCAACATTGTATATAAACAACATGCATATTTACAGACAAGTGAATAGCGTCCGGTTGTTAAAACATTTCACTATCGCTAATCCCTTTGTATCTATCATAACATATGTAATGCAACTGTTTCTGCAATGTTTATCTCGCTAAAACCAAACAGATGGAAAATTAAACGTCGTATACTACGAATAAATAATAAAGGTGGGGAAAATCATGTAAATTAACATGTTTATTTTATGACACAGGCTACCGGTAAACAGAAGCAAGGCGTATAAATTTGTCTCAAATGTTTGTTCGTTTCTCGTTATATTTCTATCACCAAGGACACCTGGGAAATACCTAACCCGCAACACAGCTACGACAGAGTAGTTGTAAACTTTGTTTTAGGAGGAAATTTTCAGTTCGAAATCGACTGAACTAATTTTGACATGCTCGATTTTGTTACTACAACTTCCCCTTAGACAGCACAAGGTCGTATAACATGTAAATGTTCTTTTTTGCTTTCCATAGTTTATAAACACAATTTCACACTGTTCCATCCAACGTCAGTCACAAACACACTCTGGCGTATCCAATAGCGAGTCTGGTTGTTGAACATGGAACTTGCGAGCAAAACGAACGAACTTAAGAGACAATCTTATATCAGTAAATTATATTCAATGACACCAGTACAAGATATATCCATTAGCTTTATGTAACATCAACGTTTAATGTTTACCAACTTTTAGCCCAACCATCTTACGAAGATTTATTTATTTATTTATTTATTTATTTATTTATTTATTTATTTATTTAATCGAAGCTTGTGGACCATTTGCCATCAGTGCTCTCAGATGTTCGTAGGTCATGGCACATCTTGCAAAGAGGAACAAAGTAAATGCACGTGTAATTAAACATTTTGTTATATTTGTAGTTAGATGCCTTTGAATCACAAAGGCAGATATGTTGGTTTTAAAAGAAATTCTCGAATAGTTTTTCCAAACTAGGAAATATCACACAGAGAAGGTGAATAAAATAGTACAAGGGATATGCGGCCACAACATACGGCCTTTCCACTTGTCCTATCATTAAAAGCCCATTAATGGTACACACACCTTTTCCGTGTTCCTTAACGAGCTATACAGGCGCATGCGTGTGACAGTCCCGATAGCCTCCAAAGTGTTAACCTAACGCTGAGCAGGTTCTCCATTTAATTATCCACGTCTTAAAGTCATATTGTGTTTCACACTTTCCAGTCAACCTAACATTTGTTTATAGCCAACTGATCTGCGGCAAAAAATAAGCTTTATTTTAGTAAAATTTACCTCTTCACTTAGATTCAAATTGCAACCCATTAAGCACAAAGACGAAAACTTTTTTTGCAAGAGTATATTTGTGAAAAACTCAGCACTAATTATTGTGAATCAGTTTATAAAACTCAGGCTGTGTCTTTAGAGAGATATTCGACACCGTGAAGCGAAACATGATCGAGTTTTGAGATTCCAGAATATCTACTGTATTTTCCGATATCTGAACTATTTGACAGTTACGGTTTTCCAGGCATCTCATAGAAAAATACTTTGAAAAATTCAAGTAAAAATCTGATGTGTTGCACTCACATGACTTTCTCTGCTTTTGTACCAACCATTCTTACAAACTCTTATTCCTATATCTTCTTCGTGTTAAGATAAACATTTGTATAACTTATCTTATTGCTTATTTCCTTGTAGGTACAAGGGGAATATTACAATACAGTAGACTTTGTGCGATAGTCAAATGTTTTAAAGCTTTGAGATTTTGTTGCATTTGCCCACTTAACATATAAAAAAATGAACAACGATTATCCTTTTCACGAAAGTTGTTTTCCGAAACTCACACACATAGCAAGGAATATCTCCGAAATGGTTCACCCTACAAGAAAATTTATTCAGACATAAATTGTGTATTTTAGCAAGATCTACATTTTTTGTGTAGTATGATTTGGTCTATCTCTAACGGTTTACGAGTTATGCAAAAGTCGTCCAGAGTAAATACGACTACAGGGGCTATAGTCAGAAAATTCAAGATATACATTTCATTTGTCATAAAAATATCTCAAACATATGACATTTTAATAAAAATCGTTAGAGCCATTTTCAAGAAAATCAAAATTTTCGAAAAACTTTCCATGTAAAGGGTAGTTTAGGGTGGGGCTATTTTCTTCAAAATCTTCGTGTCTCATCCTTGAAAGACATTAAACTTAAATAGCAACTTTGGTTTTTAACCGACTTTTCGTTTTTGAGTTATGCTGTCCACAGACTGACACACAGACACACACACGGACCTTTTTCTAAAAATGCTTTTTTTGGATTCAGGGGGCCTCAAAACATATATTTCCGGTGAAATCTCGACATCGAATTTTTGGGTGGAATACAATATTTCCCCTACTTACCAGTAGAGAAAGTAAAAAGTCTGATGTGTTGCACTCACAGGACTTTGTCTACTCCTGTACTATTCTTATTCCTCTATTTCATGTTAGTTGAGATAAACATTTGTACAAATTATCTTGTTACTTATCTTCTAAAGCCGGTCACTGGTCACTGAAATTCCGTTCCCTTTGCACGGCCAAGAGATAGAAAAGTGCACAGTGACTTTCCATTTGAGAAAAGCACAAGTATTATGAAACTTAAAAAAATAACAAGGAATATCGCCGAAATGTTTCTCTACACAAAAAAGTTAATTGGATATAAACTGTTTGCTTTAACGAAATCTACATTTTTTTGTATAGTAAGGTTTCGTTTATCTCTTATGCAAAATTCATTAAGAGTAAACAAGACTAAATGCACTATAGACAGAAAATTCAAAATATACACTTCAACTGCCATAAAAATATCTTAAACATATGACATTTAAATAAAAAACATTAGAGCCATTTTTCAGAAAATCAAAATTTTGGAAAAATTTCTATGTAAGGGTTAGTTTAGGGTGGAAGAATTTTCTTCAAAATCTTCAAAATTCAAATTTTGTTTTTAACCGACTTTTCGTTTTTGAGGTATGCTATTCTGTCTCTCTCTCTCTCAGACCTTTTTTCTAAAAATGCTTTTCTGGATTCAGGGGCCTCGGAACATGCAGGTATTTCCGGTGAAATTTCGACATCGATTTTTTTTTTTTTTTTACTTCCCCTTACTATACGTAGCAGAGAAAGTAAAAAGCTATTCAGAGAATGAAACACCTAGCGTGCAAATGTGGAAAAAGAAGACAAGTAGTATTACTAAAGCTTCGGTCAGTGTGCGTAATACAGGTTGTGTTAATAGTGACCCCTGAAATGTCGGCAACTTCTCTGACTTTGCCTGAATGCATCATCATGCAACAGGGCTAAGGTAAACAAGCTGCCAGTGTATCAGGGGTTTAGACATCAAATCTGATTCTCCAAAGCACCTTTTCTTTCAACAATACAACTAACAGTGCTGTGCATATATGAAACACGTAAATAACACTTATCCAGTTTAAAATTATTTTGTGGAGCCGAACAACCAAAGGCACGATTGACGCAATGATTGAGTTAAGTTTACGAGTGCACAACAAATAAAATTTAAATTCCTTTAAACCCAAGTTTACTCGAAATTAACTCCCCCCCCCCCCCCCGTTTTCTCCGTTTTCACATGAAGTGGAGCATATTATACAGACGGTCTTAGTTGAATAGTTGTCATTCTGCCTCGGTAACTTAGTTATATAATATTCCCTGCCATCTACACTGATATTTCTATTGATGTGAGGAAGGTGGAGGAAATTATAGTTCTATTTTTGGTACAATTAATAAATGCAATTAAAAGCTCCTGTCAGTGGCGTGTACTTGAAATTTAAATTAGGTACTTCCGGTATGTGAGCCTGGGCATTCTGGCTCCAACTGCACATTTGTGGAATGAAAGATTTGCCTTATAAAGTAGTGCTATCTGGTTTTCGATTTGTATACTACTTGTTTTGTGAAACTCTGAAAATATCAGCTACTTTTCAACCTGCTTTCCTTGCAATGTTTCAAATGATTAAAATGTCTCATATAGCTACTTCGCAGCCTATCTTAAATCTTACTGTTTGAGATTTCTTTATAGGATGTAATCTAGAATTTCTAAAGAAATTAGAGAAAACTAGGATAAAAAAAGACATTAATAATTCCAAATACACAGATAATGTGTATACCAAACTGCCAGGTTCAGTGGCTGCCGTGCAGGATCGCTAAGAATCATACAAAGTGCTGGACCACTTTTTGCAGCCAACGTTGCATGTGATCTCAGATCAACACAACGGAAACTGCCTCAGCTGCTCTGTCAAGGGTGACCAACAACTGCTTCAAGATACAGAATATTTTGACATTGTCTACCGCGTACGTGAAGGTAAGTAAGGAATTACATCAAATATTTTACCAGATTTCACAGGAAATATATGTTATGGGGCCCGATGAATCCAAAAACAGCTTTTGTATAAAAATGTGTGTATGTGTGTAATTCCTCTAATCTAAACTAACCATTTAATGGAAATGTTTTCGAAAATTTTGATTTTCTCAAAAACGACTAACGATTTTGATTAAAATGTCATATATTTAAGATAAGTTTATGCCAAATGAAATTTATATTTTTAATTTTCTGGGTATAATCCATGTAGCTCTGTTTACTTTTGATGACTTTTGCATAACAAGTAAACAGTAAGAGATAGAACAAATATTACTATACAAAAATTAGACCCCGCTAAAACACACAATTTATGTCCAAATGCATATTTTTGTGGATTGAACCACTTGTAATTTGTGAGTTTTGCATTTCTTATATTCTTCTCACGTGGAAGCTCGTTATTCACATTTTTATGCCTTTGCCGTGCAAAGAGAACCAAATTTCAAAGCCTTCATATAGCGAATAGCTTTAAAAGATTCAACTATCGCTGTTCCCATGTTTCCCTTCTACCCACAAGAAAATTAGCAATAAGGTCATTTCTGCAAATGCTTACTTCGACTAATATAAGGTATAAGAGTTTGTAAGAATAGTTACTACAAGAGTAAAGAAAGTCATATGAGTGCAACACATACGATTTTTTTGTTTTAAATACTAAGTGTAATGCCATTTATGGCTAGTTGATATACATAAACAAGTTAACCAAATGATGATATAGTTTTTGTGGAAATAACTTAATTTTATTCTTCCTAACAAATAGTGCTAAATGCTACTTTTGATTTCCAAATTCTCAAAAACCTAGATAAATTCACTCGTGACTTCATGACTTATCAATTTATCAATGATTTTGAAATCAGTTGTAAAATTGACTATGATGTATTTTCCAACGGCAATCCAGTTCTCTCCGGAAACTTGAGTTCTCAGCAATATGTTTAACCTACATCTGAAACACAAGGCCTGCATTAATCCAGATGTGCTTAGGTTTCTCCTTCCTTAAGTGTTTGCATGAACAGACTAATTAACAGGCCTGTGTTGTAGGAGATGCTGAAACTTTTGTTTTAAGAAAGCTACTCATCACTTCCTGTGCACACAGCTTTCCAAAGGAAGTCATTAAGACTCCAAAAGCATTTATTTAAGAGGAAGAAAAAAAGGTTAAATAGCTACATTCCAGAGCAATAGTTCGGGAAACGTGAGATGTAACAATCTCAAGACTTCATTTAGTTATCAGGTATCCCTTAAGTGCATACTTTCCGTATAAAATAGTTCTTCTGCCTACTAAACCACTAGTCAAGTCAAACGGTTGCCCAGATGTCAGGCACTATGCAAAAATTATTTTGTTGTTTAACGACGCTGTCAATTGCCAGGATCACATCAGCGTCGCCGGTGTGCCGGAATTATGTCCCGCAGGAGTTCTTTTACATGCCAGTAAATCTACTGACATGGAGCTGTCGTTTTTAAGCACACTTAAAAACCATCGGCCTGGGCCGGGTTTGAACCTGCGACCTTGGAATCCGTAGGCCAGCGTCTAACCAACTGAGCCACCGAGACCGACAGGCACTATGCACTTGCTACCATAGCAACCATCCCTCTATTCTTCTGTCACTTTTGTTATATTTATTTATTTATTTATTTGCAAATTAACTTGGGGGGCAAAAACTATTTCATTTTTAACTTCTTTGGTGATTATCGGGTGCTTGACTTTAGAAACAACTGATGGATTTCGCTGAACTGCAGACTTTCTTAAGGCTGGTTTTATCAGTTTTTAACATCAACTATCCTAATTTTCTCTCACACATTCATACTATCAGACTCTAAGGGGCATACGGTAATGACTCGGATTAAAGAAACCTCCCTCGCCACAGTTGGGAATCGAATCCGTGACCTCTGAGTTGCGAAGCCATAACACTGACCACAGACCACATGACTGCAGAATGAGTATTATGGTATATTTTCACCAAAGTAAACTTCATCCTGACAAGGTTGTGATAAACCATGAAATGTATGATTATCATATAACTTTTCTACCTCTCACGGTTTGACAGTTGAACATATTCATTAATAACAAAAAAGCTTCAGGCTTATTTACAGAAAATTTAATACATTTTATTTTCTCGTAACAGTATCTCTAATATAAATCAACAAGCTTAGGGCCAATTTTGAGAAAACAAAATAAGGGCAGATTGTGCAAGTAAATGTCCTTTCTAGAGTGGGAGGAAGACCAAGAATATATCCTCCTTTTATCCTTAAAAATTTCCTGGTCCTTTTATTTCCGCAGACAGTCGAACAGAGGTGCTTTAAAAAGAAAAGAAAACCTTTTGTGGCAGGTTCGGAATTTAAAAATCTATTTTCGATGAAATCTTGATACAAAACTTTGGAGTTAAGCACAAGAAAGAAACGTTACTAATGGCTTGTGTTTGAATTTCTGATGTGACAAATATTCTACATATTGACCCTGTAATGTGTTGAGGTTGAAGCTGTTTGACGTCACAGGAAAATGTATTATCAGAAACAAAAGTATTGCATGGAAGGTTATTTTCGGTACTCGAAGTACTGTCAGTTGTTTTTGTCTAGTCGCTTTATTTAAAGCTTTATGCTATCTATAGCTTATGTAAATGTCAGTCGCTTTTTAAAACCTATACTTATACATAATAATATTCCTGCTGCCCAACATAACTATGAATCTGCTTGCCCCCTTTTGCTAGGCAGCGTTTGAAATACAGCGAAAATTTGACTTTATGATACGGGCTGAACATCTTGACAGCTTCCAATTTCTGTTGAAACAGAAAGGAAAGTTTTATTTATTAACTAGATGACTTCATAAAAATCTGAAAGTATGGCAGCGGTGTTGAATGTGGGTTGGCCTAAACATGATATCAATTTCTCTAACACAGATGAATTATGATTAGTATTTAGAATATTTTAAAGTCTAAAATATGCGGCAAATTAAAAATTAAGGAGAGATGCCTATGGCACGGACTCGTGAGCGGGAAGTCTGCGGTTGAAATTCGGCCAGGACCTGATCCAGGTGTTTCCTACGTTTTACCTAGTATATCTTCTTCGTGTTAAGATAAACATTTGTACAAATTATCTTATTGCTATTTCCTTGCAGGTCCAAGGGGAATAGAATACAGTAGCCTTTGAGCGATAGTCAAATCTTTTAAAGCTTTGAGATTCCATTCCATTTCACGAAAGTTTCAAGTTTTCCGAAACTCACACACATAACAAGGAATATCTCCGAAATGGTTAACCCTACAAGAAAATTTATTCAGACATAAACTGTGTATTTTAGCAAGATCTATATTTTTTGTATAGTATGATTTTGTCTATCTCTAACGGTTTACAAGTTATGCAACAGTCGTCCAGAGTAAATAAAACTTACAGGGACTATAGACCAGAAAATTCAAGATATATGTTTTATTTGTCATAAAAATATCTCAAACATATGACATTTTAATAAAAATCGTTAGAGGTATTTTGAAGAAAAATAAAATGTTCCATGTAAAGGGTAGTTTAGGCTGGAGCTATTTTCTTCAAAATCTTCGTGTCCCATCCATCGTTAAAAGACATTAAACTTCAATATCAACTTTGGTTTTTAACCTACTTTTCGTTTTTGAGTTATGGTGTCCACAGACTGACAGACACAAACACGGACCTTTTTTCTAAAAATGCTTTTTTTGGATTCAGGGGGTCTCAAAACACATTTCCGGTGAAATCTCGAAATCGAATTTTTGTGTGGAATATAATACTTCCTCTACTTAACAGTAGAGAAAGTAAAAAATGGAAGTTGGTGGTTAATCCGATAAATCCTACCGGGGTCAGTGCTTCCTGCTTCACAAAGTGGGAGAATTTCGAGATCCTTGATGAAAATGACTTCGCGTAGCGTGAGCAGAATTAATGTGATTCCGATATGTGGTGACTTTCTTAAACATCATTCTAAATTTGGCAAAAGTGAGACAAGTTTATGAACTGTAATTAATTAATTAATTAATAATAATAATAATAATAATAATAATAATAATAATAATAATAATAATAATAATAATAATAATAATAATAATAATAATAATAATAATAATAATAATAATAATAATAATAATAATAATAATAATAATAATAATAATAATAATAATAATAATAATAATAATAATAATAATAATAATAATAATAATAATAATTGTTTCCCTAGGGCGTCTTCCCCTTATTCATAGGTTACCCTCATCGCCCGGCCACTGCATCCTCCAGCCGCAGCCAAGGCCACGGAGGAGCGCAGGTTGGGGGTGGCGGGGGTCAGCAC